>CM055278.1:35051997-35251816 GCA_029237695.1 Conchocele bisecta
ATTATTCCTTTCACTTAAAATTTTACTGTTAACCCAATGCTTGTGTCTGTAAAAAAATAATCGTGCGCCAGCGATTGCAGGTAGTTATTCATTTCTTTCTTACATGTCAATGCGACATTTACATGTTCAAAACAACGCGTATGTGAAATAAATAACATTATTTCAATACAATATCAAACAATATTCCTGTTTTGGTGATAGCTTTTTTTACAGTAAAATGCAGTGTAATGACCGTTATGTGTTTTGCATGCAATGCATGTATTACATACAATTAAAAAATAAATATATGGTACATTATTTCCTTAAAGGTGCATGCCCACTCAGTAGGCACAAACTGTTATTTATAGGAATTAAATAAGTAATGGTGAATTAATGTTTATTTTCCCACAAAATGTCTCGGATGATGCCAAATTCCTTCACTGAATACTGGCAGGAGGTAGGGAGAGCTGGTAGGGATGGAAGGCCTGCAACTGCACTTCTTTCCATACCCTCTCCTACTCCTCACGTCAGTGATTCCATGAAGGAATTAGTTAAGTCTTTCAGAACAGGCGGATGCTGTGTGTACGGAATGTTGTCATGAAAGAGCTACACGTATCTGGCATGGAGTACTGGCAAAGACAAGATTCCGAATGTGCATCCGTCTGTAGCGATGGTTGTGTATGCAGTATGTGTATGTGCTGCTGTTATTGTCGCAACATCTGTAAGTGCTGTGCACAGAGAACATAGACTACACATTAACATTGCTTTCAAAAAATATAAAAACTGAAAATGTAGTGCAATTAGTATATACATTATAGGTGAACCTGCTCTTGTTATTAAATGCATACTATTGTGGCATTTGTGGCTGTTACGTACCCCTTGAATGATTAGAATACCGGTCTGAATACCGGTCTTCAGGGATCATACTGCGAAAGTACACCCAGTACACTGAGCAGGCAATCCCTTTCCAGAAGCGTATCCCTTTTCAGCCACTTCTACCTACTTTACGATATTAAGGTCCGAAGGACCGGAAAGGGCAGTTTTATGTTTATTTTACACACGTGCACTAAGGTCAACCTAAATCTGATTATATCAACGAACAAGGAACAAATATAATACTATGCTGCACATTCAGTTGCCATCTCGGTCACCATAGTATGGATGACACATCGGGCAATTTTACATGTTAATGCTTTTGACACAGGCCATACAGTATTTAACCACACATACAGAGCCCATTACGTCAGTTAACACTACAGTGGTTCCTATGTTTGTAGGGCGATGGTATACCAATAATAACATACGCAATTGGAATAAAACATCATATGCAATTGGAACAAAAGCAGTCAGAAGTGTATTCTTAAAGCACGAAAAAGGTCAAGGTTGAAGACTCTATTTGACATTAAATAATGGCTATGTGTTTCCACAACCGTCTGAAGTTCAAAAAGGTCAAGGTAATATTCATGGCGGCATGAATCTGTTCCAAATGCTTACATGTATCAAGCGTCAAAATGTTGAAGCAATCCATCAAGTAATATTAGTGTTATACGATGATGAAGAAAGTTGTACAAACCTTTTGACGCAAAAATGGCTGTCTTTCAGCAAAAATGTGAAGGTACAAAATGCCAATGTCATGTCAATGATGACATGAGTGTGTTCCAAATGCTCACATGTATCACGTGTCCAATATTGAAGCAATCCGTCAAGTAATATTAAAGTTGTACCATGACGAAGAAGCTTGTACAAACTTTTTGACGCAAAAAAATGGCTAATTGTTTCCGCAAAAAATGTGAAGGTAAAAAAGGTCAAGTTCATGTTAATGGCAGCATGATTATGTTGTGTTCCAAATGCTCACACATATCAAGTGTCCAAATATTGAAGCAATCTGTCAAGTAATATTAAATTCATACCCTGATTATTGCCTGTACAAACTTCTTGACATTTCGGACGACGCAGACGGGACTAGATTGGTCAGTAAGCGTGGCTTACGGAATACCCCCCGCATGGGGCAATGCGTGTGTGCAATGTGAAGCAGATCTGAGCAAGGAAATAGAAGTTATAACCGATTTCTCTGATGTTAAGTTTGTAAAGAGTATGTGACCTTGAGCTGGAGATCAGCGGGGATTTGTCACAGCATGATAGTGGAGCCTTAAAGGAATGCATGCATGAAATATTAAGAATTTTCGATGAAAGAAATAGAAGTTATAATATATGTCTCTGATGTTAAGTTTTGTAAAGAGACTAAGTATGTGACCTTGACCTTGGGATCAGCGGGGGCTGGAAGGTCGTGGATTTGTCACAGCATGATAGTACAACCTTAGAGGAATGCACGAGTGAAATATTAAGAATTTTCAATTAAGGAAATAGAAGTTATAACATATTTCTCTGATGTTAATTTTTGTAAAGAGACTAAGTATTTGACATTGACCTTGGGATCAGCGGGGGCTGGACGGTCGTGGATTTGTCACAGCATGATAGTACAACCTTAGAAGAATGCACGAGTGAAATATTAAGAATTTTCGATGAAAGATATTTCTTTGATGTTAATTTTGTAAAGAGACCAAGTATTTGACCTTGGGATGAGCGGGGGGTTTTATGTCGTGGATTTGGCGCAGCATAGTAGTAGAGCCTTACAGGAATGCATGTGTGAAATATTAAGCATTTTAGATGAAGGAAATAGAAGTTATAACTTATTTCTCTGATGTTAAGTTCTGTAAAGAGACCAAGTATTTGACCTTGGGATCAGCGGGGGTTGGACGGTCATGGATTTGGCACAGCATGGTATTAGAGCCTTACAGGAATGCATGTGTGAAAAATTAAGCATTTTAGATGAAGGAACTAGATAGGTCAGTAAGCGAGACTTTCGGAATACCCCCCGCATGGGCCCAGGTACCCCTAAATATGTAAACATTTTCAAGTGTGTAGGTTTGTGACCTTGACTCTGGGCTTCGCAGGGGCGGCACGAGCGTGAATCCGAGCAAGGAAATAGAAGTTATAACCGATTTCTCTGATGTTAAGTTTTGTAAAGAGACCTTGACCTCGAGATCAGCGGGGATTTGTCACAGCATGATAGTAGAGCCTTAGAAGAATGCATACATGAAATATTAAGAATTTTCGATGAAAGAAATAGACCTTAGAAGAATGCACGAGTGAAAAATAAAGAATTGTATTGTAAAGAAGTTATAACTAATTTCTCTGATGTTAAGTTTTGTAAAGAGACCAAGTATTTGACCTTGACCTTGGGATCAGCTGGGGTTGGACTTCGCGGATTTGGCACAGCATGGTAGTAGAGCTTTACAGGAATGCATGTGTGAAATATTAAGCATTTTAGATGAAGGAAATAGAAGTTATAACAATATTTCTCTGATGTTAAGTTTTGTAAAGAGACTAGTATTTGACCTTGATCTTGGGATCAGCGGGGGTTGTACGTCGTGGATTTGGCACAGCATGGTAGTAGAGCCTTACAGCAATGTATGTGTGAAATATCAAGGATTTTAGATGAAGGAAATAGAAGTTATAACAATATTTCTGATGTTAAGTTTTGTAAAGAGACTAAGTATTTGACCTTGACCTTGAGATCAGCGGGGGTTGGACGGTCGTGGATTTGGCACAGCATGGTAGTAGAGCCTTACAGGAATGCATGTGTGAAATATTAAGCATTTTAGATGAAGGAAGTAGAAGTTATAACAATATTTCTCTGATGTTAAGTTTACGGACGCACGGACGCACGGACGGATGGACAACCGGACTCCAGTATACCCCCCACAACTCGTTGCGGGGGGTATAAAAAACGGCGACTATATTCGCGACTTCTGCAAAAGCATGCGCAGCTAAAGATTTCTACTGAATATTACGCTGTGAGGTATTAAAGGTACATGCACACCCAGTAGGAACAAAATGTTCAATAAGTGTAAATTGTGTCACTATTCCACCAGTTGTAACAATTACGGATACCCACTATACAGATATAATCATTTAGTAATATTTATTTTAGTGATAGCGATGCGCGGTGGTTTGTTTGTTTGTTTGTTTATTAGTGTTTAACGGCCTATCAACAGCTAAGGTCATGTAAGGCCAGGCAAACCGGTTCGATCCCATTTTAACCTGCTGCATTGGGGGGAAAATCCCAAAATCAGAACGGAATCTTTACATCGAGAACTAATATATTCAGCCCTGAAATTAGAATAACCTGACCTGGTGCCAGGTCCATACCACACCAAAGTCAATTGGCCCCTTCCAATAAAATAGGATTACGAATATCGTAATACTCACATAAGGGGTATAACCATATTCAACTGTCGCATACAAAATGCCAAAGACGTATGTGAGGGCCAAACCAGGTCTCCAGTTGGGATTCCGGTAAGGATGAACCCCGATCGTTAAACTACCCATCGCGTGCTCCCACCTGCCACCCACGCGACGCGCGGTGGTATCAGGCTATTTTAATATGCAAATGAGGCATGCTATTTTTAAAATATTTATACTAATTAAATGCGTCACATAACAGGGGTCGACACTCGCAGTGTCCCGGGATCCCGAGGATCCCTGTTTTGTAGGAGGAATCCCTGAATTTTCAAGAAAATCCCATTCAACATAATGTAACAATAGGGATGTCCATGCTGCGGAATCCCTGGCCCAAAAGTTAGTGTCAAACCCTGCATAAACAAATAATATTTTTGACAGATTATAAAGTGTCATCATTGCACATCAACAAAAAATACAGATAATATATCTATCACGTTATGGAAAGGAATATGACATTGTGTTCATCACATTACTTCACCCGCCAATGGGGAGATATCCAATATGTTTCAATGAACAGATGCCATTGTCTATTCACATGCAGGTCATATCTGCACATATAAATATAGTTTTAATAGTAGCAATAAAACTATCACAACTTATCACATATATTTGGTTCATGTTATTTGTGCGTACTTCATATTATGACATAAAATCATTGTTATGGCATGTTTTAACAACTTTCATAAATATGTTACGACCCATGTGTTTGTTTGTTTGTTTGTTTGTTTGTTTGTTTATTAGTGTTTAACGGCCTATCAACAGCTTAGGTCATGTAAGGCCGGGCAAACGGGTTCAATCCCGTTTTAACCTGCTACATTGGGGGGAAAATCTTCAGGTCTCCAGTCGGGATTCCGGTAAGATGAACCACGATCGTTAAATTACCCATCGCGTGCTCCGACCTACCACCCACTAATAACACCTGGAGCATATTTGATTGGCTGGCCGCCTCACTCTAATTACCTATTCGTATTATGCGCCAACGTTATGTCAAAATAATAAAATACAGACGTTCCAAATTACGTTCATAATGGCGAGACAAACCACACGCATTCGGCGTGTTTCGGCTTTATCTGTTTTACTATATAAGAATAACAAGGCTTATAACCTTGATCGGAAACGGCCTTGTATCATAACAAATTAAGATGTTCAACATTTTAATTGCCTATGCATTCTATGTATTTCTGCAGGATAACCGTTAACAATAATTCTCAAATGAACATATTAATTTTCCACTGCAATATTGACATTAAAGCCCTAAACACATTATTTTATTTGTTATGATAATAGGTCGTGTCCGACCTAGTATAACCAGCTGTAATTCGATATTCTTTGCATAATTATGTTCCAACTATGGTATTTCAGCAAAATAAAATTAATTCTCAAATGAACATGTGCACTTTCCACCAAAATATTTACATGAACGTTAATAAAATCGCGGAATTTGTTATGATGCGAGGTCGCGTCCGACCAAAGTTATAAGCCTTATTATTCATATGTAGATATACCGATGAAAACCGAAACACGCCGAATGCCTGTGCAACAAACCAACGATGTTTTGACGTTGACGTCATCGTGTTTTAAACCTCATTAGATCCGTTCGCGACTTATTAAAATTACTGCAATTGTGAATATGATAGTTTATGATGATAATATGAAGTGTTTACACAGAACAGGAACTTGTTTTATCCCGTCAAGACAGTGCGTATGTGCCGTGAAACACGGTGCCGTGAAACATTTTTGATATCCAGTCAATACAATTTTTGCATTTTATAGCCAATTGTAGGTGTGGACGGGATAAATAGAATAGTAGGTTAGTGCCGCGAATGGGAAAAAATATCTGGCGCGGCACGGAAACTGGATGTGCTCGGCAGAGCCTCGCCCATCCAGTTTCCTGAGCCTTGCCAGATATTTTTTCCCATTCACGGCACTAACCTACTATTCTCTATATATGGCATATTTACAATACTTTTATTGCTAGGATCTGTGCAGATTTTAAGATATATGCGAAAATAGTCAATGGCGTCTGCTCATTGAAACGTATTGGCTATCTCCAAGTGCGCTGCTCTTTGGAGGCTGAAGTCATGTGATAAACACAATCTCAAACTCCTTTAGATTTATTTGTAGCATACAATATACATATTTCACGCAGCATCCGATGACTAATCACAATGAGTACTCAGCGTTATAATTTGTAATTTATCCCGTCAACACAGTGCGTATGTGCCATGAAACACGGTGCCGTGAAACATTTTTGATATCCAGTCAATACAATTTTTGCATTTTACAGCCATTTGTAGGTGTTGACGGGATAAATAGAATAGTAGGTTAGTGCCGTGAATGGGAAAAAATATCTGGCGCGGCACGGAAACGGGATGTGCTCGGCAGAGCCTCGCTCATCCCGTTTCCTGAGCCTTGCCAGATATTTTTTCCCATTCACGGCACTAACCTACTATTCTCTATTTTTACAACAATAAATAAGAAATATATATGTATGTGACTGGAGAAATGGGGCTTATGGGTTATGCGATTGGATTAGCCTCAGATGAGCGTGCGCATCCATGGAGTGTGATCAGGGCAATCCCTGTTCTCCACCAACACATCAATGAAACACCGGTGATGCTTCCAACAAGCAATTTAGATTGTTATCAGGGTACAGAAGTGGTGTATTTCATCAGGACCTGCACTGGTCACGAGTCACATATAAGTCCCATTTCTTCATTCACCGCCACATGTACAAACATACATACACATGCATATATGTGATAAACAGCATTTCAAACTAGTTTCTATTTCATATGACATTTATAAAACTCGTCTGCAATTTTATGCAACCCACCAGAGGCTCGGGCCATAAATTGTGGGCGACTGGTTTCATGAAACGCATAAACAATGGAAACGAGTTTGATAGCCTCTATATATTTAATCATACTATAAAGTCATAATAGACAATACATGTGACTTTGTACCTAAGAATATGTGCGGTATGTCATGCAAACATATTTACACATATATATTACGATATTTTCTGTAAATGATGTGGAAAGTTGACGATATTTGAGATTTATGGAAAACATTGTAATACATATGTGTAAATATGTTTGCATGACATACCGCACACATGAGATATGGCACAATAATTCCAGCACAAAGATATTTACACAATTCCCTACCATTTGATTGGTCCGTAGCAAGTCTCTGTCCGAAATTTATATCCCAGAAAACTCCAATGCCGAACTACTTTCCGTAACCGTCAGGCGAAGTTAAAATAATTCTTAAGAAAACGGAAAATAAACACATTTTCTTGATGAATATATTTCAAATGCTGGAATTATAAGGAATGAATGACCTTTTTGTGGAATTTATCGGGGATATAAACTTGGAAAAGTCGCGGGAATACTGGACGAGGCCTTCCGGCCTTCGTCCAGTATTCCCGCGACTTTTCCAAGTTTTATACCCCGATAAATTCCACAAAAAGGCCATTCATTGCTATAATAAACTTGGAAAAGTCGCGGGAATACTGGACGAGGCCTTCCGGCCTTCGTCCAGTATTCCCGCGACTTTTCCAAGTTTATACCCCGATAAATTCCACAAATGTGAAGTGCATTAGTACACCATTTGACCGGTTTCTGCAACACAATCAATAAATCAATGTATCAATGAATCTATCGCTGGAAGAATGTCCATTTCATCATCCATGTCGTTTGAATATTTATGCAATCTGCACTTGAATTTACAAATGTCCTTCAGTCATTTCATTCCTGAAGTTGGGAAAGCTGCTATGGTGCCTTCCTGGTATATTGTGAAACAGATTTTGGCTTTGGTATTTAATGTCTTCCTTAAAATTTGGTGTAGTCGAGTTGGGCTTTGCAATGTACATACCAACCATCTTCTCCGCATATATGCCCTCCATCTCTCGCCCCACCGATCCAACTATTTTACTGGATCTGTTTAGTTGAGCGTCGGTATACTGGCCGCGTACATTCTTCAGGTTCTCTGTAAATTGAACTGATACAGATAAAAGTATGTACACATTATATTAAAGGGCCTTTGTGATACACTTGCGTTTCATATGCAAAGTATAGAATTTGCAAATGAGCTTGTCCAAAAAAAAGGTGTGGAATCACGTGTTTCCGAACGGCTTGACGTCATGTTTTTTTAGATTTGTTTACAGTAGATTTCCTTTGATATCTTTCTAATGGAATGACATATTTTTATGAAATATACTACAGCAAATGAGGTACACATTGCCCTTTATTGTATAGGTGGCTTTAATCTCATAATTTTGCCGTTTTTACGAAGAATCGGTTACCGTAAATGTAAATAAAAACTACAGTACGCGAATGTAAGAAATAAATGGTACTTGAATGTTTGTGAAAATTATAAGTTATTGTAAATAACTTTCAGAGCACCCATAAAACGCATATGCCATCGTATTTGGTGCACTACATATCAACAAAATGCGTCCGTTTGTTAGGAAGATTTTAAAGTAAATCTACTGTAAAAAATACGTCACATATTACGTCACGCCAGAAAATCTGGTTCGTGAACCACGTGATCCCATACATTGAATAAGTAGTGGGACATGGTACTTGCTTTTAAAACAAGAGGTAAAACGAAATTGATTGTTCTATATTACTTTAGTGTAATGTCTAATATGGTCTATGAGCGACTATGACCGCTGTAATGGTGTATGAACATCGTTTGGTAGCGAAGCGTCGTTGATACAGTCGACATTAATGTTCAGTTTGTCGGGACATTGTTTGACCTTGGTGAAAATTATTTTATTTCATAATAAACAAGAAACGAGGCAAAGCCACGAAGGCCAGGTTTTTTCCAAGCATAGACATTTGGAAAACATAATTATACCCACTTTCTGTAGACTAGATGGCTGTGGCCTGCATGTCGCGCCTTGGGGTATAGTAGATGGAAAAACTTTAACCAAAAAACTTTAACCGGACACATGGACGTACGGACGGACGGACGGACAGACGTATGCCAAAATGCCGACGATATCACGCTTTCCGCAAGCAGGTGCGACAATGATGATAAACACCCATGTGAAGTATCAACGTAATGAGTAAAGCAGTTGCAGAGAAATAGTACACAAAAAAACTTTTAACAAAAAAATTCAAAGTAATTTGACCTTGACATTGGGCACAGGGGCCACACGGTTGGGGGTAGAATGAAAATATGGATGATGATAAACACCCATGTGAAGTTTCAAGGTAATGGGCGAAGCAGTTGCAGAGATATAGTATAACAAAAAAATTTAACCAAAAAGGTTTAACCAGACGTACGCTAAAAAGTTAACGTTGAAAATGGCTAAGTCAATTACGTAGAAATAATAGGCGAAGGTAAAAAAAATGGTCACATGTTGGATAGTTGTATGTGGTAGGCACCCCTTGGTTATGAAGCTGTGAAAGTTTGGTGGTCCTAGGTGGTACAGTACCAAAGAAATGGACTTAAACACGAAAACTTAACATTGTAAACGGGAAAACTTAACATTGAAAATGGCTAAGTCGACTGCGTGGAAAAAATGGGTTAACCCTTTCAACCCTAAGGAACTGGAATGGACTGAGATATGCTAATGTTCCAACCAATCCAATGGTCGCAAAATGATTTTCAGATTCGTCCATTTATGAAAAGGGGGTGTTTTTGTTCTAAGAAATATGAAAATTACTTGCAAAAAGTGCAGATCCTGATGAGACGGCTCGTTACGAGCCGGCTCATCTGGATCTGCACTTTTTGCATAAACCGATATAGCGGCCTTTCGGGTTCAAAGGGTTAAGTTAAAAAAAAGGTAACATGTTGGATAGTGATATGTGGTGGGCACCCCTTGATTATGAAGCTGTGAAAGTTTGGTGGTCCTAGGTGGGTACAGTAACAAAGAAATGGACTCAAACACAAAAACTTAACATTGATTGTGGACGCCGCCCGCACCCGCCCGCCCATCCGCCGCCCGCCCGGCTTTCGCCAATCCAATAGCCTGGATTTTTTTCCCAAAAAACCTGGCTAAAAAGGTAATATGTTGAATAGTGATATGTGGTGGGCACCCCTGGATTATGAAGCTGTGAAAGTTTGGTGGTCCTAGGTGGTACAGTAACAAAGAAATGGACTCAAACACGAAAACTTAACATTGATTGTGGACGCCGCCCACCCGCCCGGCTTTCGCAATACAATAGCCTGGATTTTTTTCCCAAAAAACATGGCTAAAAATGTGTTTCAATATATTATTTACATTCATACAATATATGAGAAGCTCGATGTAAATGTTGCATTCATGTTGTTAGTAACGCAAATGTGTTAAAACGTTTTACCAACTCCTTCGTCCATTTTAATAATAAATGCCCACAATTTACTACTGTAAGAGCAAACATATTTTGTGAATTATAGGCATTTTTATTTCCTTACTGATAATACTGTACGATGTCTACACATGTGTTTCCATTATATATTTTTAACTTTGTAAACAAGAGGCCCAAATGGGCCTGTATTGCTCACCTGAAAGTATTATCCCCATTATAAAGTAAATCAAATGCGGCACGGATTGTCGATTTACATTTACATTTTTCGGCAAGTTCATAGTGACTTTAATAATTATCCAGGTTGTTTCGAAATATGTACAATCCTTGGGGATTAATGGATCCCGGAAAAACGTTTCAGTTTTGCATACATTACTACATGTTATACAAATCGCAAAATTAAACATTGATAGTTTCGATTTCATATATGACATGACGATATTCTGTAAAAAATTAAATTTGACATTCAACCCCACCCCGGGCCCCGCCCATTATTGACAGCAGTTCTGTAGCCTATTTCACCAACATTGCAAAGTATACTTTTCTAGCAAAGTATACTTTGAGGGAGTAATCTTTTATTTTTCCCGAAATGCATTGTCATATAGAACTAACTACTGCATATATTTGATGATTAAAAGTATGCAGAATTATTATACTGAAATTATTACATTATCACAGCCAAAATGGCTGTCATAATGTAATAAATTCAGTATAATAAAAATTAATAAATGTATTCTTAAATTGAAAATTTCTCCCTCAAAGTATTCTTTGCTAGAAAAGTATACTTTGCAATGTTGATGAAATCGGCTACAGGAAAATAACATGTTTGAAATTGTGGACGGAAGATGCAAGCATGGACGAAAAGCGGCAAAAATAGCTCACTTGAACATTTGGCTGAGGTGAGGTAAAACATAATAAAGATTTACTAACGTAATATCGTACCTTTAAAGTCATTGTTCAGGAATTCGGTTACCAGATCAAGGGCAAGGTTTTTCCCAGCACCTCCGTTTATGTTGGCCGTACTATTCCATAGAGTTTATTCTGGACCCGTTGATATCTACAATTTATTTATGTTGACAAACATGTTAATTGGCATTTATGATTTATAATAAAATCGATAACAAGATAGACAAATGAGACGCATGCAGCCACGCAATGCATACACTAAACAGATACACCACGATAAGCACATGACACGCACGCATTGGTGCTGGGAGAGCCTTCAATGCGGCCCAAATATGCACTCTACGACTAGACGTGTCTGGTCCCAAATTGAAATCAACAGCAACAGTATGTGAAAGTAATTATATAAAGATTAAAACAAATGGAAGGGGAAACGCACGACAACTATTCCGGAATTAACTAGGGCGAAAATAACCATTCCAATGGGAAAAAAGCACATAGTAGTGCAATACACGAAGACTTGACAGCAAGGACGACGCCATGGAACGGCTACTGAAGAAAATAGTGTAATGGTTCGGTTTATACTGGTTAAATTATTTGCACGGGTTTCACTGTGAGAGAAAACCCGTAATCAACTCCTTACAAATAATACACCGTGAAGAGAACACCCGTAATTGCGAGCCTGTTATCTTGGAAACCATGAGCTACCATGCAGAATGTTTAATTTTTATTACAGTCAAAATAAAGTTATTTGAAAATTTTGAAAGGGTCTCGACTAATCTATGTAGGATATTCCATCGTACTTTTTGAATAGCGGGAAATAGTACACGAGTGTGCGTCGGATTCCGCGTAAGCAACGAGTGAGCGTAGTAGGATTCCAAACATGCACTCAAATATATCTGGCTCATACAAACAGCTGAGTAATTTGGATTTAAAAAATGTTTACATGACGTCACATATTAATTATATTTGAAATTTTTTGAAAGCAATGTTAATTTGTAGTCTATGTTCTCTGTGCATGTACCATATATTTATTTTTTAATTGTATGTACATACGCGTTGTTTTGAACATGTAAATGTCGCATTGACATGTAGTAAGAAAGAAATGAATAACTACCTGGCGCACGATTATTTTTTTTACAGACACAAACATTGGGTTAACAGTAAAATTTTAAGTGAAAGGAATAATGAATGACATTTAAAATAATACGAGAAATTGCAGTTAAAAATAGTTTAACCATTTTAACTTAAACAAGAGGTCCAAATGGGCCTGTATCGCTCACCTAAAAGCCTCCATAGTGGTCATCTTGATTTCACAAACACTTTTCACTTACAACTTCAAATGTTCCACAGAATTTGTTCGTACCTTCTGATCTAACATATATTGCGAATGTGCATGTGATTTACTGCTATACCTTCGATTTGATATATAAAATGACCATATTCAGTCAAAAATAAAATTTGACCCCTATTTGACCCCTCGGGCCATGGCCATTTTTGACCCAGAGGCCACCATATGAACAAATCTGAATCAGCGTTAACTATCGATCATTCATACAAAGTTTCGTCGAAATCGGCCTGGCGGTTTGTGAGAAGATTTTTTGACAATTTGACCTACTTTTAAACGGCGGACATCTTGGATTTGGTGATGACCTCCATTTTGACAAAATGAACAGGCTTCACTAACAAACCATTTCAGTTAAGTTTGGTCAATATCGGCCAAGCAGTTCACAAGAAGTCCTTTGAAATCTTTAGTAAAAGAACAACCTTTTGACCTGTCGGTGGCCATCTTCGATGACGTAATCATCTGATTTTGGCAAAACATGCTCCAGAGTGATCGTCTCGTCAATACCTTGGACTGGATATAGTATATGACCATATTCGGTCCAAAAATATAATTTGACCCCTAGTTGACCCCTCGGCCCACGCCCATTTTTGACCCAGGGGCCACCATATGAACAAATCTGAAACAGCGTTAACTATCAATCATTCACACCAAGTTTCGCGAAATCGGCCTGGAGGTTTGTGAGAAGGACAGGCTTCACCCACAGACCATTACAGTTAAGTTTGGCCAATATCAGCCAAGCAGTTCACAAGAAGAATACGTTTGAAATCTTTAATAAAAGAACAACTTTTTTACCTTTCGGTGGCCATCTTGGAAGACAAAATCATCTGATTTAGACAAAAAATTGTCCAGAGTGATCGACTAGTCGATAGCTTCGATTTGATATATTATATGACCATATTCGAGCAAAAATATAATTTGACCCCTAGTTGACCCCTCGGGCCACGCCAATTTTTGACCCAGGGGCCACCATATGAACAAATCTGAAACAGCGTTAACTATCAATCATTCACACCAAGTTTCGTCGAAATCGGCCAGGAGGTTTGTGAGAAGATTTTTTGACAATTTGACCTACTTTTCAACGGCGGACATCTTGGATTTGGTGATGACCTCCATTTTAACAAAAATGGACAGGCTTCACCCACAGACCATTACAGTTAAGTTTGGCCAATATCGGCCAAGCAGTTCACAAGAAGAATACGTTTGAAATCTTTAATAAAAGAACAACTTTTTTACCTTTCGGTGGCCATATTGGAGGACAAGATCATCTGATTTAGACAAAAAATGCTCCAGAGTGATCGACCAGTCGATACCTTCGATTTGATATATTATATGACCATATTCGGGCAAAAATATAATTTGACCCCTAGTTGACCCCTCGGGCCACGCCCATTTTTGACCCAGGGGCCACCATATGATCAAATCTGAATCAGCATTAACTATCGATCATTCATACAAAGTTTCGTCAAAATCGGCCTGGCGGTTCGTGAGAAGATTTTTTAAGAATTTGACCTACTTTTCCACAGCGGCCATCTTGGATTGTCGATGACCTTCATTTTAACAAATCTGAAATGGCATCACCCATATATCATCCCTGTAAAGTTTGACCAATATCGGCTCAGCAGAGAAGAAGATGATTGAAAATGTTCACGGACGACGGACGGACGGACACTTTGCCATAAGAATAGCTCACATGAGCTTTGCTCAGGTGAGCTAAAAATCGTTCATCAATAGCCTACACACTTGCGGCATACGGTTAGACATAACTATACATGCAGATTAAATTACAACTACAGCCCATGAATTAGTGCAGGTAATTTGTTCAATTCAAGAATACAATTTAAATACTATAGTTTGGGTGCAGTAGAATACAGATATTTTTGTAATATATTTGCAACACATTTGGATATGCCATGCGTTATAAATTACTAACCTTGTCTGTCCTGTCCGTGTCAGTTATTTTATCTGGAACTGTGGAAATATCGTCTACGTGCATCAGTTGCATGGCCAGCAAAGACACCATAGCTATCGCCACAAAGTCCATAAAATCCACAAAATGGTTGGTGCATTCCGATATCTTTGATGTAGCCTGCCTGTGTCCATATTAATTTTTATTTGCAATAGCGTACCAACATCCCCGGTACTTCTGCCGGTAAATAACATATCTTGCGTGTCCTGTAAACAGATTGGATAACATACTATAAAACATAATATGCATGTTGTAGTACGTATATAAATAATTATTGGCAGCCTATGGATTTCATCAACTTGCTAATTTAATTTTTCTAGCTGTTTTACTTTATCTTAAAGGTAGATGCCCACTCAGTAGGCACAAAATGTTGTTTATATCAGACACATCATCCGAGACATTTTGTGGCAAAAATAAACATTCATTCACCATTACCCCACACACTGATTGACATTATTATACATTTTATATCAGACTTAAATTTCCACACTGATATCAGGGACGATAACCGTGTTTCCTTAAGTTAACGGACATTACTGTTTATTATCCTTAATTATTTTTTGATGTGCAATGATCATACTTTATAATCTGTCAAAAATAGTATTTTTTTCAGCTGAATGCACTTAATTAGTATAAATATTTAAAACAATAAGTTGCCTCATTTCCATATGAAACTAGCCTGATACCAACGCGCGTCACTACATGTATCAGTAAACAAATATTTATAAAATTTTAATATATCTGTCACTCGTAATTTTTTATAAACTGTTCGAATGGTGACACAATTGCACACTTATTGAATTCCTATAAAAAACATATTGTGCCTACTGGGTGAGCATATACCTTTAATATTAACTAGATGGCCGCGGCCTGCATGTCACGCCTTGTGGCGAGGCATGGACACTAAAAAATAAGATACAGAATAACGAAAAACTTAACGAAAAACTTCAAAGTAATTTGACCTTGACATTGGGCACAGGGGCCACACGGGAGTGGGGTAGAATGAAAATACAGATGATGATAAACACCCATGTGAAGTTTCAAGGTAATGGGCAAAGCAGTTGCAGAGATATAGTATAACAAAAAACTTTAACCAAAAAACGTAACCAAAAAACTTTAACCAAAAACTTTAACCAAAAAACATAACCAAAAACTTCAAAGTAATTTGACCTTGACATTGGCACAGGGGCCGCACAGGAGGGGGGTAGAATGAAAATATAGATGATGATAAACACCCATGTGAAGTTTCAAGGTAATGGGCAAAGCAGTTGCAGAGATATAGTATAACGAAAAAATGCTCCAGAGTGATCGACTAGTCGATACCTTCGATTTGATATATTATATGACCATATTCGGGCAAAAATATAATTTGACCCCAAGTTGACCCCTCGGGCCACGCCCATTTTTGACCCCGGGGCCACCATATGAACAAATCTGAAACAGCGTTAACTATCAATCATTCACACCAAGTTTCGTCGAAATCGGCCTGGAGGTTTGCGAGAACATTTTTTGACAATTTGACCTACTTTTCAACGGCGGACATCTTGGATTTGGTGATGACCTCCATTTTAACCACAGACCATTACAGTTAAGTTTGGCCAATATCGGCCAAGCAGTTCACAAGAAGAATACGTTTGAAATCTTTAGTAAAAGAACAACTTTTTTACCTTTCGGTGGCCATCTTGGATGACAAAATCATCTGATTTCGACAAAAAATGCTCCAGAGTGATCGACTAGTCGATACCTTATATATTAATATAATATATATAGTTGATATATTATATGACCATATTCGGTCAAAAATAAAATTTGACCCATATTTGACCCCTCGGGCCACGCCCATTTTTGACCCAGGGGCCACCATATGATCAAATCTGAATCAGCATTAACTATCGATCATTCATACAAAGTTTCGTCAAAATCGGCCTGGCGGTTCGTGAGAAGATTTTTTAAGAATTTGACCTACTTTTCCACAGCGGCCATCTTGGATTGTCGATGACCTTCATTTTAACAAATCTGAAATGGCATCACCCATATATCATCCCTGTAAAGTTTGACCAATATCGGCTCAGCAGAGAAGAAGATGATTGAAAATGTTCACGGACGACGGACGGACGGACACTTTGCCATAAGAATAGCTCACATGAGCTTTGCTCAGGTGAGCTAAAAATCGTTCATCAATAGCCTACACACTTGCGGCATACGGTTAGACATAACTATACATGCAGATTAAATTACAACTACAGCCCATGAATTAGTGCAGGTAATTTGTTCAATTCAAGAATACAATTTAAATACTATAGTTTGGGTGCAGTAGAATACAGATATTTTTGTAATATATTTGCAACACATTTGGATATGCCCATGCGTTATAAATTACTAACCTTGTCTGTCCTGTCCGTGTCAGTTATTTTATCTGGAACTGTGGAAATATCGTCTACGTGCATCAGTTGCATGGCCAGCAAAGACACCATAGCTATCGCCACAAAGTCCATAAAATCCACAAAATGGTTGGTGCATTCCGATATCTTTGATGTAGCCTGCCTGTGTCCATATTAATTTTTATTTGCAATAGCGTACCAACATCCCCGGTACTTCTGCCGGTAAATAACATATCTTGCGTGTCCTGTAAACAGATTGGATAACATACTATAAAACATAATATGCATGTTGTAGTACGTATATAAATAATTATTGGCAGCCTATGGATTTCATCAACTTGCTAATTTAATTTTTCTAGCTGTTTTACTTTATCTTAAAGGTAGATGCCCACTCAGTAGGCACAAAATGTTGTTTATATCAGACACATCATCCGAGACATTTTGTGGCAAAAATAAACATTCATTCACCATTACCCCACACACTGATTGACATTATTATACATTTTATATCAGACTTAAATTTCCACACTGATATCAGGGACGATAACCGTGTTTCCTTAAGTTAACGGACATTACTGTTTATTATCCTTAATTATTTTTTGATGTGCAATGATCATACTTTATAATCTGTCAAAAATAGTATTTTTTTCAGCTGATGCACTTAATTAGTATAAATATTTAAAACAATAAGTTGCCTCATTTCCATATGAAACTAGCCTGATACCAACGCGCGTCACTACATGTATCAGTAAACAAATATTTATAAATTAATATATCTGTCACTCGTAATTTTTATAACTGTTCGAATGGTGACACAATTGCACACTTATTGAATTCCTATAAAAAACATATTGTGCCTACTGGGTGAGCATATACCTTTAATATTAACTAGATGGCCGCGGCCTGCATGTCGCGCCTTGTGGCGAGGCATGGACACTAAAAAATAAGATACAGAATAACGAAAAACTTAACGAAAAACTTCAAAGTAATTTGACCTTGACATTGGGCACAGGGGCCGCACGGGAGTGGGGTAGAATGAAAATACAGATGATGATAAACACCCATGTGAAGTTTCAAGGTAATGGGCAAAGCAGTTGCAGAGATATAGTATAACAAAAAACTTTAACCAAAAAACGTAACCAAAAAACTTTAACCAAAAACTTTAACCAAAAAACATAACCAAAAACTTCAAAGTAATTTGACCTTGACATTGGCACAGGGGCCGCACAGGAGGGGGGTAGAATGAAAATATAGATGATGATAAACACCCATGTGAAGTTTCAAGGTAATGGGCAAAGCAGTTGCAGAGATATAGTATAACGAAAAAATGCTCCAGAGTGATCGACTAGTCGATACCTTCGATTTGATATATTATATGACCATATTCGGGCAAAAATATAATTTGACCCCAAGTTGACCCCTCGGGCCACGCCCATTTTTGACCCCGGGGCCACCATATGAACAAATCTGAAACAGCGTTAACTATCAATCATTCACACCAAGTTTCGTCGAAATCGGCCTGGAGGTTTGCGAGAACATTTTTTGACAATTTGACCTACTTTTCAACGGCGGACATCTTGGATTTGGTGATGACCTCCATTTTAACCACAGACCATTACAGTTAAGTTTGGCCAATATCGGCCAAGCAGTTCACAAGAAGAATACGTTTGAAATCTTTAGTAAAAGAACAACTTTACCTTTCGGTGGCCATCTTGGATGACAAAATCATCTGATTTCGACAAAAAATGCTCCAGAGTGATCGACTAGTCGATACCTTATATATTAATATAATATATATAGTTGATATATTATATGACCATATTCGGTCAAAAATAAAATTTGACCCATATTTGACCCCTCGGGCCACGCCCATTTTTGACCCAGGGGCCACCATATGAACAAATCTGAATTAACTATCGATCATTCATACAAAGTTTAGTAAAAATCGGCCTGGCGGTTCGTGAGAAGATTTTTTAAGAATTTGACCTACTTTTCCACGGCGGCCATCTTGGATTGTCGATGACCTTCATTTTAACAAATCTGAAACGGCATCACCCATATACCATCCCTGTAATGTTTGACCAACATCGGCTCAGCAGTTCGGGAGAAGAAGATGATTGAAAATGTTCACGGACGACGGACACTTTGCCATAAGAATAGCTCACATGAGCTTTGCTCAGGTGAGATAAAAATATACAGGAACATCATAACACTTTCTATTAACCACGCACGATTAGTATTTTAACAGTACGATATGTAAACGGATGTATATGGAGAGCTACAATACATACGCGTAGTACAATATCAAGAAAGTAATAAGTATAAACAAAATATATGTTAATAAAAGTACTGAAGTAATTATAATTTAACTCACATGAAGCGGTATTTCAGATGCACGTTTCAGTGGACGAAACGATACTCGATTTTTTACCCCAAAGGCAAGCGCCCACATCATCATTTTGTTCTTCCGTTGACTCATCTGATGCCTGCAATATTTTGACACTATATGTAACATCATTAATAGTTTAATGCTTTCATAATCATCATTCAATATTTTTATGTATTTCTTTATGTATTTATTTACGTGTTATGGAGCTATATGCATACACACTCCGGACTATATATGTATGTACATGAACATGCATATATACTCGTGTTATCGATAAACAAAATTAATCGAAGGTGTCACAGAACTGATGCGCCCCAATCGACACATTTCACACGATCGGTATTAAGTGCGATTCCATGCTACAGCACTTCTGTGACATGATACTATTGTGGATATATGAATCAACCCCACATTCGCATCAAGTTAATATGTTTATCCCTTTAACACAGTGCGTATGTGCCGTGAAACATTTTTGATATCCAGCCAACACTATTTTTGCATCTTACAGCAATTTGTAGGTGTTGACGGGATAAATAGAATAGTAGGTTAGTGCCATGAATGGGAAAAAATATCTGGCGCGGCACAGAAACGGGATGTGCTCGGCAGAGCCTCGCCCATCCCGTTTCCTGAGCCTTGCCAGATATTTTTCCCATTCACGGCACTAACCTACTATTCTCTATTTATCTATTTGTGTTTTCTTGTCAAAGATAAACACAAGAACAAACAACCATTAAACCGGCCAAGTTGCTCTTGTCACCGCAATTATCCATGGCGAAACAATCAATATTGAACAATAGTTGCTATTGGACGATTCTTTTCTTTCTTTCAAACGGGAGAACATTTTAACAATTGTATACATTTTACTGCGTCACTAATGATTCTAATGACTAAACATTTGTAAATTAAGGGCGAGCGTTACTACATTTCACACCTGGTGCAAGTGGTCCGGTGTAGTAAGGATGGCTGGCACCGGATCACGTGTCCGTCAGTGCCAAATTATGTCCCATGCCCTGCACAGTTTCTGCTACCATGTACTTGAATATAATGCACGTTTTGAGAAATTTCACCGAATAAAATGATTTCATTGATTAAAGGTACATGCCCACTCAATAGGCACAATATGTTACTCATATCAGAGACATAATCTGGGATATTTTCTGCAAAAATAAACATTCATTCCGCATTACCCCACGTATTGATTGGCATTATTATACATTTTATATCAGACTTAAAGTTACACACTGACAACAGGGGCGATAACCGTGTTTCATTATGATGTGCAATGATCATACTTTATAATCAGTCAAAATATTATTTGTTCAGGTGATGCATTTAATTAGTATAAATAATTAAAAATATCATGCCTCATTTGCATATGAAAATAGCCTCATACCACCGCGAGTCACTATCAGTAAAATAATAACTAGTAATTTTTAAAACTGGTGGAATAGTGACACAATTCCACTTATTAAATTCCCATAAAGAATAGTTTGTGTCAACAGAGTGGGCATGTACCTTTAAACTTAAACAATTATGCATGCATTTAAATACCACATATTGGATACCCATGACATCTGAGGCACAGTCACTAAGTAAACGTGAGTATATATCACAATATGTTTCACTTACCTGACCATACTCATCTTCTGAACATTGTCCCATCACAATATAATTCCAGCACAAAAATATTTACTCAATTCCCTAACATTTGATTGGCCTGTACCAAGTCTCTGTCCCAAATTTATATCCCAGTAAACTCCCACGCCGAACTACTTTCCTTAACCGTGAGGCGCAGTTAAAATAATTCTTAAGAAAACGGAAAATAAACACATTTTCTTGATGAATTTATTTCAAATGCTGGAATTATAAGGAATGAATGGGGTAATTGTTGAGGTCATTTAGAGGCCAACTTGGCCTAAAATGACTACCGTATTCGACAACGATACATAAAAGTATATTTTTGATCACAAACATCATGATGAACATCTGAAAAGGACTTTATTCAGTGGGTATTTGCCTCTGGAGTTGGAAAATGTCAATGTTCAAATAAATGTCCACTGGTGCACTAAAGCAGTGTGCATTGCGTCATAAAGCTCCCGCTTGTTTTTCGCCGTAATTTCCATATCAATGGCGTGCATGAAGTAGACAATGTAGCATGGTCATCATCTCACTCGACGTTTTATGTATATGCATTTAAATGATGAATGGCATTATGAACAAAAGACTCGTTATTAAATGTAATATGGGCAGGTAAGTTAATATTATAGGAATGAATGGCCTTTTTGTGGAATTTATCGAGGTATAAACTTGGAAAAATCGCGGGAATACTGGACGAAGGTCGGAAGGCCTCGTCTAGTATTCCCGCGACTTTTCCAAGTTTATATCCCCGATAAATTCCACAAAAAGGCCATTCATTCCTTATAATTCCAGCATTTGAAATAAATTCATCAAGATAATGTGTTTATTTTCCGTTTTCTTAAGAATTATTTTAACTGCGCCTCATGATCACGGAAAGTAGTTCGGCCTGGGAGTTTACTGGAATATAAACTTTGGACAGAGACTTGCTACGGGCCATGCTACGGGCCAATCAAATGTTAGGGAATTGTGTAAATATTTTTGTGCTGGAATTATTGGTAAAACAATTTTTACAAACATTTACATACCTTCACATGACTGATCTGTACCATTGATTATCGCTGTCTTGCCATCATCTAGCTCATCGGCCAAGCTATTATCGTCATTGGTGTCCCCATATCAATGCATACGTCGGTTTCGCTAAAGTTTCACTAAAGTTTCCAATATCTTTCTGCAAAGAGAATAGATTGCAAAACTTAATTAACTGACATTTATGCTATATATATTTAAAGGTGCATTCCCACTCAGTAGGCACAAAAAGTTCTTTATAGGAATTAAATATTAAGTGTATAATTGTATCACTATTACACTAATTCTGAAAATTACGAGTGTCCACTATGCAATCATTTATAAATATTTGTTTTATTGATAGTGACGCGCGGTAGTATCAGGCTATTTTCATATGCAAATGAGGCACAATATTTTTTAATTCTTTATAGTAATTAAATGCGTCACGATGAAAAAATAATATTTTCGACATAGTATAAAGTATGATCATTGTACATAAAAAAAATAAATATCGGGAATAAATAATAATGTCCGTAAACATTTTAAGCAAACACAGATATCGCCCTTGATATCAGTCTGGAAATTTACGTCTAATATAAAATGTCTCACATGATGTCTCTGATATAAAGAACATTTGGTGTCTACGGAGTAGGCATCTACCTTTAATTGCAGTAAAAGTAATTGCACAAATAATATTATTGTTATACACTATTAGAATGCATATAATGTGTAACAAGAAACGAGGAAAAGCCATGATTCGAAGGCCAGGTTTTTTCCAAGCATAGACACTTGGATAACATAATTATACCCACTTTTTGTAGACTAGATGGCCGTGGACTGCATGTCGCGCCTTTGGGCGAAGCATGGACACTAAAAAAATAGATATAGTAGATGGAAAAACTTTAATGAAACAAAAACTTTAACCGGACACACGGACGTACGGACAGACATATGCCAAAATGCCGACGATATCGCGCTTTCCGCAAGCGGGTGCGACAATGATGATAAACACTCATGTGAAGTATCAAGGTAATGGATGAAGCAGTTGCAGAGATCTAGTACATCTAGTGGTCTAGTAATTTGACCTTGACATTGGGCACAGGGGCCGCACGGTTGGGGTTAGAATGAAAATATGGATGATGATAAACACCCATGTGAAGTTTCAAGGTAATGGGCGAAACAATTGCAGAGATATAGTACAACGAAAAACTTTTAACCAAAAAACTTTAACGAGACGTACGTTAAAAAGTTAACGTTGAAAATGGCTAAGTCAATTACGTAGAAATAATAGGTGAAGGTAAACAAAATGGTCACATGTTGGATAGTTGTATGTGGTAGGCACCCCTTGGTTATGAAGCTATGAAAGTTTGGTGGTCCTAGGTGGTACAGTACCAAAGAAATGGACTTAAACACGAAAACATAACATTGTAAACGTGAGAACTTAACATTGAAAATGGCTAAGTCGACTGCGCGGAAAAAATGGGTCAAGTTAAAAAAAAAAGTAACATGTTGGATAGTGATATGTGGTGGGCACCCCTTGATTATGAAGCTGTGAAAGTTTCGTGGTCCTAGGTGGTACAGTAACAAAGAAATGGACTCAAACACGAAAACTTAACATTGATTGTGGACGCCGCCCGCCCGCCCGGCTTTCGCCAATCCAATAGCCTGGATTTTTTCTCTCAAAAAAACCTGGCTAAAAACATTATTTAAAAAAAAAACTAGATTGGTCAGTAAGAGAGGCTTACGGAATACCCCCGCGTGGGCCCAGGTACCCCTAATATGTAAACAAAAATCCCAGTGTGTGGGCTTGTGACCTTGACTCTGAGCTTAGCGGGGGCGGCATGAACGTGAATTTGTCAAAGGGTGGTAGAGGTCCATTGGAGCAATGCGTGTGTGAAATATGAAGCAGATCCGAGCAAAGAAATAGAAGTTACAATCAATTTATTTGATGTTAAGTTTTGTAAAGAGACTAAGTATGTGACCTTGACCTCCAGATCAGCGGGGATTTTCACAGTATCATAGTAGAGCCTTAGAGGAATGCATGCATGAAATATTAAGAATTTTCAATGAAAGAAATAGAAGTTATAACATATTTCTCTGATGTTAAGTTTTGTAAAGAGACTTAAGTATGTGACCTTGACCTTGGGATCAGCGGGGGTTGGATGGTCGTAGATTTGTCACAGCATCATAGTACAACCTTAGAGGAATGCACGAGTGAAATATTAAGAATGTTCAATGAAGGCAATGGAAATTATAACTTATTTCTCTGATGTTAAGTTTTGTAAAGAGACCAAGTATTTGACCTTCACCTTGGGATCAGCGGGGGTTGGACGGTCTTGGAGTTGGCATAGCAAGGTAGTAGACTTACAGGAATGCATGTGTAAAATATTAAGCATTTTAGATGAAGGAAATAGAAGTTATAACAATATTTCTCTGATGTTAAGTTTTTTAAGAGAATAAGTATTTGACCTTGACCTTGGGATCAGCGGGGGTTGGACCGTCGTGGATTTGGCACAGCATGGTAGTAGAGCCTTACAGGAATGCATGTGTGAAATATTAAGCATTTTAGATAAAGGAAATAGAAGTTATAACAATATTTCTCTGATGTTAAGTTTTGTATAGAGACTAAGTATTTGACCTTGACATTGGGATCAGCGGGGGTTGGACCGTCGTGGATTAGGCACAGCATGGTAGTAGAGCCTTACAGGAATGCATGTGTAAAATATTAAGCATTTTAGATGAAGGAAATAGAAGTTATAACAAATTTCCCTGATGTTAAGTTCACGGACGCACAACCTGACTACCCCCCCCACCCACACAACTCGTTGCGGGGGTATAATTATCATGCCTCATTTTGATTTAATGACGGATGAAAAATTTAAGTAAAATAGTATTGTTTTTCTTTCTGTTTTTCAATTTACAATGATTTCTATTTAACATACCAATACGTGTACAAGTATCAATTGATAATTTAATGCACGTAAATACTCGTGTGTCATGGCATAGGTAAATACATATTATTGAACTTTTGTTATACCTGGATGTTTGTCTTCCATGATAGGATCTGCTTGTCATAATCCTTTGTTAACCTGTCGACAGCAGACCTGGTTCCAGCGATTCCAGTGCACAATCCAATTTTTGCGAAGCATTTAATCAACTGAAATATATCACAATATCACAGCTACATATCATAATGTGATTTTCTTATAAAAAACCACATCGTACATTTTGAATAGCGGGAAATAATACACGAGAGTGTGTCGGCTTCCGCACATACGCCGACGGATACGAGTGTATTATTTCCGCTATTCAAACATGTCCGATGGAATATCCTATTTATTACACTTCCACGGCGGATATATGCACATTTTCTTTATTTTTGAGATTATAATCAATGAATTGTGATGTGCTCATGAATAGTTATACAATGACGTGTTTTCCCGGGTTTTGACGTTACGTTATGTGACGTCAAATGTGACGTCATGTAAACTTTTTTTAATCCAAATTACTCAGCTGTTTCTATGAGCTAGAGATATATTAGTGCATGTTTGGAATGTGTTCAATCACAAAACATTCTAGATTAGTCGATACCCTTTCCAAATTTGCACATAAGTTTATTTTGTAACAAGAATTCCGCGGAATCAAAGGTCTCGCCTTGTTTCGCCTTGACCTTCACCCTGAGGCCAGAGAAATTTTTGTTGAATAATCGTATATTCATCTACATATCACAGTAAAGGGATATATAAAGTTTGATGACTGTAGCTGATAAGGTGATTGTAACACGAAAACTTAACATTGAAAGTATTAACAAAATAGAATTTGAGCTTAACCCTGGGGCCCGGGAAAAGCAAATTAATAGTCCTATATTCATCTACATATCATAGTAAAGGGATGTATAAAGTTTGATGACTGTAGCTGATAAGGTGTTGAAGTAATGATCATAACACAAAAAGTTAACATTGAAAGTATTAACAAATAGAGTTTGTACCTTGACCCTGGGACCCGCCAAATGTTTTTTAATACATGTAGTCCTATATTCATGCACATATCATAGTAACGGTATGTATAAAGTTTGATGACTGTAGCTGACAAGGTGTTGAAGTCATGGCCGTAACACAAAACGTAACACGAAAACTTAACATTGTATGTATTAACAAATAGTTTGACCTCGACCCTGAAGACCCTGGGGCCCGCCAAATTGTTTGTAATAGTCCTATATTCATGTA
This sequence comes from Conchocele bisecta, assembly GCA_029237695.1. NCBI lineage: Eukaryota > Metazoa > Mollusca > Bivalvia > Lucinida > Thyasiridae > Conchocele > Conchocele bisecta. Next base: position 35,078,440 of record CM055278.1, read on the forward strand.
CATATCATAGTAAACGTATGTATAAAGTTTGATGATTGTAGCTGACAAGGTGTTGAATTAATGACCGTAACACGAAACGTAACACGAAAACTTAACATTGAATGTATTAACAAATAGTTTGACCTTGACCCTGAAGACCCTGGGGCCAGCCAATTTTTTTTTAATAGTCCAATATTCATGTACGTATCATAGTAAACGTATGTATAAAGTTTGATGACTGTAGCGGACAAGGTAGGTGTTGAAGTAATGACCGTAACACCAAAACTTAACATTGAAGATGACGCCACCGCCGACTCCGGAAAAGCAAAACCTATGTCTCGCGAAACACTAAAAATTAAACATTTTGCATGGTAGCTCATGGATCAAAAAAAAAAACAGGCGCGCAATTACGGGTGTTCTCTTCACGGTGTATTATTTGTAAGGAGTTGATTACGGGTTTTCTCTCACAGCGAAACCCGTGCAAATAATTTGCAAGAGTGTAATACAGATAATACAATTAACCCCAATTCTCATGGATTTGTGCCTTCTCATTGATTCATGCCCCTAGCAAACAAGTAAATAAGCATATTCTAAGAATAGGGTTAATCAAAAATTATTTTAAAAAGGTATTTTAAGTTGTTTCCCAAGGTTTTCTAAGTTACAGTTACATAAAATTGTGATTTGCCACCTATTTTGTGATTTTTCTACATATTTCCTTAATCGGAAGAGGGATTGTTCGCAAATTATGCATAACATGTGATATATGTTGATTTCTAGGTGGATCTGGACTTCACCATATTTAAATTTAATGCATCTAGGCAGCAACACTTCATTATTGTATGTGTGATCAAGGAATGTCACTCAAATGTGCAAAAAGTTGTAGGGCACGAACCTGATGAGAAGTTTCAAGATCAATTAGGCGACTTGGGTGGGTTATTTCTAGGGACGCTAAGACTTGCATAAATAACACTTTTTGTGAATTCCTTATGTTCACTCATATTCAAGTGTTTGAACTTTATGTTGATGTACACATTTGCAGGAATTAATCAGAATATAACACACAATATGAATGTATGTGCTATTGGGCACGAATCCATGAGAACAGTGACTAATTGATATTGTGAACCAATATGGAAAATTAATATACAGAGTATTTAAGATAACCGATAACAATGTGCACTGATTGTTTTTATCAAATACAATACAATACAAACTAGAAATGTGGCCTGTCGGCACACGAATACCCCCACTGGCAGCCAAAGAAAACGAGGCATTTTTTATTATAAGCCATTTAGCCGAGCGTTACGCATCAAGTCTGTGACCTTGACCCTGGGCACAGTGTGATAATCCATGCATCGGTGTAGAAGATATAGAGCGGACGGGAATTTCGATAGGTTTGACCTTTGACCTTCAACTGTGACCTTGACCTTGGACGTAGGTGCGTGGTTATTGATCGCGACACACCTTCTCATCATGAGAAACATTTGTGCCAAGCCATTTGATAATCCATGCATCGGTGTAGAAATATAGAGCGGAAGGGAATTTCGATAGGTTTGACCTTTGACCTCCAACTGTGACCTTGGACGTAGGTGTGTGGTTATTGATCGCGACACACCTTCTCATCATGAGAAACATTTGTGCCAAGCCATTTGATAATCCATGCATGGATGTAGAAGATATAGAGCGGAAGGGAATTTCCAACAGACCGACCGACAAGCCGACTCCTATATACTGTCGCAGTGTAATACAATAGTTATACCCCCACAAACAAAGTTTGTTGGGGTATAACTATTGTATTACACTCAGTACATCTACATCTAGATGTACTATACTTACCGTAAAATGGGGTCATGCGACGGACATTTATGGAATAATGCAATATCTATCCATCTATCTATCTATTTATTTCTGCCACACGCCCTCGCGGGCATCATCGGGCAACTGATCGTCGGTGTCAAATTAGTAAAAGTATAGCAAACAGTAGAATAGCATGGAAAATAAAGTAAAAGTAAAACAGACATATGCACTTATGGTCAAACCATCATTTCATCCATTTACATAATTCATATTAAATATTAAATACAAGGTGTACATTTTAAATATGCTACCTCTGTTAATCGCTCAATTAAATGAATTAATATAACAGTTTGTAGATATTTATGATAAAGTTCCGAATAAACGGTAATTATGTGAAGAAATATGTAAATGAGTTACACTAATATGTACAGTCCTCTTACATGCTTATGCATACAATATGCATACATTATACTCACTGCATATCGAATGGCTGCGGCAGTCACTGGATAAATGGGACTTATGGGTTTTGCAACCAGTGTAGATCCAGATCAGTATATGGACCCGCCTTTCCATGAATACAAGCAATATCGATCGATGCGGTCGGCCATTCAAAGTTTACAAAGTCTGGTCCCGGCTCTAGCTGCGGACAATATCTCGCTGTATTTCACCGATAACAGCTGGAAACCAATATTCGGGTGTACTCGATTTGAACTCCAGGATTTAGCGGGAGCGATTCCGACTCTCAGCGGGAAAAAATGGGTCAAACTCGATACGAAACTCTAGTAACCCACCAAACGGCATTTGTTTCAAGTACCGTTCCAAGTTAATGATCCCAAATCTAGAATTTCCACCCTTATCACATCGGCCGTTTTTGCCCATATTGATGTCGAGAAAAAAAATCGGATAAGACGGGGCCTATCAATTATGGCGAAAGTTAACACAAACTTCAGAGCTCACGCGAGCCGGAATTGAATTCACATTTACCTCTGAATTTGTTGTCACAATCCACGTCATTTACGGAAAATATTACTGATTTTCAAATCAATAATTGTGGGGAAAAAACGGCGATGCGACACTATTGTGAACCCGAGATCCATGCTCATTACTAGTCTATTTTCTTAAATTCAAATCGATGTGAAACTGCTCGTTTCGACGACCCCAAGTTTACTCAAGGAGATGCAACGAAAAACGTCCGTAGACATTCGTAAACGACTATCCGCACGGATAAAACAAATGGTACAGTGGAATTGGTCCTTGGGGAAGGGCGGGGCACAGCAGACATTTTATTATTTTGAATGTGTTGGGTTTATATTTTACATGTGGGACAGTATCATAAGTAATAAAATGAAAATATGGTAACATTATTACTATTTCGACCAACGCACACGTTTGTGCACACACGTTGAATAAAATGGCGGTCGAATTATGGCGGTCGAATTAACTAAGTTAAAATAGCACGAGTTGAACGGCGCCAGAATTAACCAATTAATAATAGCGATAGACACTATAAATAACACAATCGAAATTTCGCTTTTTTCGTAGAAAATTGGTGACACATGGCGCAACAAAATGGCGGCCACAACAAACAAACGTGGAAGAAAATCAAAGTACTGAAAGTACTGACTGGCGGGAGACAAGTAGCCACTTGTGAATTTGCATACTCAGAAATTCCTTGTTAGAAATATATTCGATGTTGATTATTGGATGTACAATCTGCAAATTTGGAGAACTTGATCAGTTACTGGCCAATCTGCAAATTTGGAGAACTTGATCAGTTACTGGTGTTTGTAAAATACAGCCTGCTCTAAATTAAGTGGATGTTTTTTTTTCTGTCTCAAGTTGACGCCCACTCTGACAGAACGTGGTTGGTCTGTTCCAGCTAATTTTGCCGATGCAATTTGGACAAACAAACATAACGTTATTCTATTGTCTGTTTCAACTGAAAGCGCCGATGGATAACACGAAAAACCTTTTTTTTTTAGAAATTAATCTCGAAACCTGGCGAGATAGCTCGGAAATGATCTAACTAACAACAACAAATTATTATGTGAAAGTCGGCCCAGTAAAACAAAAATTATGGAAGAAAATTTATTTATAGATCACATCTCCCATAGAGAATGATGCCCATAAAATAAATATTTGATCGATTTTGTTCAAAAAATATTTTTGGCAGCATAGGTTTTTCGTAATGTGAAGAAAAAAAACAGGGAAATTTTCATATTTTTCAGTATGTTTATTTGGCCAAAATCAATCGGCACTTTGCAGAATAGGAATACAAACCGAGTAATCCAAATTGCATACCCAACAGGAACTCTGGAGGTGTGACATAATATTATGTGAAATCTTTTCAAAATTATGACTGGGCGTAGGCCTACATACGTGTATGCTGCAGGAACGGCAAAATGTTTTCATGAATTTTGTTTCGCTCACCCAGAGGGTAATTTTTCGAAAATCGCCCGTAAACCACAATATGAAAAAGAAATGGCCTTCGACTGCGTGGTACACGATACGGGGGGGCGTCTCAATAACAGCAATTTGTTCTCTTCAAAAGTAAAGTTGGGCATGCCAACTATTTTACACATAATGTTGAGCATTGCCGTTGCTATTAATAACTTGCTTTCAGTTCGCTCGCTGACTTTAAATGTCACCCGACTGTTGTTAATTGCGAACGCAAATTGAGCCTATTGAGACGTCCCCCGATGAGCATGCGACTGCGTGGTACACGGTACGGGGGGCGTCTCAATAACAGCAATTTGTTCTCTGCAAAAGTAAAGTTGGGCATGCCAACTATTTTATACATAATGTTGAGCATTGCCGTTACTATTAATAACTTGCTTTCAGTTCACTCGCTGACTTTAAATGTCACCTGACTGTTGTTAATTGCGAACGCAAATTGAGCCTATTGAGACGTCCCCCGATGAACAGAGAGCCACTTCCGAAAGTAGACCCATGCAAACGGTCAGAATCACGATCCCAATAGCGTGGAGACAGTATGTCTCCCGCCAAAAATTGCAAAAGTCCAGCACCAATGTTAACCTTATTTCGATTTATTTTACGACCGATGCAAAGGTGGAATCTCAATCCATTACACAAGGCATCATACAGTCATTTCAAAGGTGGAATCTCAATCCATTACACAAGGCATCATACAGTCATTTTGTTGAGCTCGGTGTGTGGAGACCCCCAATTAATCGTGATTGACATTATTGATGAATTGCTGTCAAAACAAAAAAATAGATCACGTGTTGCAAAGATCAATCTGCCAATCAAAGCATTCTTGATCAGCGTATGTACTGTTTGTCATTCAGATAATGAAACATCTCCCATGATTTTTGTAATACATGATCTATAAGTGTGCTAGCAGATCCGGAACTCCACTGGTCACAAATGCCATAAGCCCAATTACTCTAGTAACAGTTACTTATATGTACTTGGTTTGAAAACTTGAACTAATCATGTTTCAAGTATAACACTGCTTCATTTAATTATATGAGCAACAAAACAGTACCATTAATACATAAATTAGTACGATTTGTTTCCGAATCGGTTTTTGTAATCAAAATATGGAAATACCCAATTGAAAAAAATTGATGGGGTAACGTTTTTAAAATACCCAATTGAAAATTGAGAATACCCAATTGATTTCAAAAGTATGGAGTAACAGTACCCAATGTCAATTTCCTTATCTGGAGCACTGCGTGAAACATTTGTGATATCCTGTCAATACGACATAATCACTGCATATGAAAATGTGCGGTGGCTGGGATTATTTTGTTTGCGCGGCCCGGAAACGGGATGTGCTCGGCAGAGCCTCGCCCATCCCGTTTCCTATTAGCCTTGCCAGATATTTTTTCCCATTCACGGCACTAACCTACTATTCTTTATTTCTCCAGTAGCAACTGCAATGGCAAGGTTATGATGTGGTGACACAAACAACAAAGGCACATGTTTTGCTTACATGTATTCCATATATCGCAGCCCGTCAGATAACGCCCTTACTTACCTAAACAACTATACATGGTATGTTGTACATGTTTTACACTGAATTGGCCAAATGATTTAGCGGAAGGTCGAAAATAAGGTCAATGTCATTATGGTATGCTGAAGAAATATATACACCACAGATGGACGGACCTTCAATAACAAAGCAAGACGACACGTCTATGTTGTCTAAAGGTGCCTAACCGCTGCCACCGACGACCATCGAGTGCATGCAAGGGCTGGTGCGCTGGATGTGGTGCTAGGCAGACAGTATCTGTCTATTCAATTCAGGATGTGTATGTGTATCAGGCCGACAGCCTATTATCGCTGTCTATGTAGTTACTATTTAATAGAAAGTGTGACAGCCTGCACCTATCGCTGCATTGCACTATTACTATTTATTAAGAAAGTCTAGTTCCGTTAATATTTATTTAGAGAACGACAGCTTATTCCCACTGCCTTATATGGGTCGTTGGGTAGAACCAACCTACCCTTTCCTTGTGGGCGGTCCGTTGCCGTGGATCACTCACTCCACTGTACGTTTGGTTGCATTCCTGGGTTGCACCAGTACTACCAGGGTCGTTGGGTAGAACCAACCTACCCTTTCCTTGTGGGCGGCTTGTTGTGACCGATAGTTAATGACAGCCTACTAACACTGTCTTATAGAATGAACTGTAACAATTAATAATTCCAGCACACAAATATTTACACAATTCCCTAACATTTGATTGGCCCGTAGCAAGTCTCTGTCCAAAATTTATATCCCAGTAAACTCCCACGCCAAACTACTTTCCGTAACCGTGAGGCGCAGTTAAAACTAGAACTATCACAGGAGTGATCATAATACCCCCACAAAGAGTTGGACTTACAAATAGCTTAACATTAGAAGAGTTTCATAGGTTTGAAAAAAAAAATTCATGATCATTATTTAATGCTGGCCTTAGAGATGTGTGACATTGACCTTTTACCTGCGTACGTGGTCAATGAAAATGAGATAATCTGAAAACATTTGAAAATTAATTCATCAGTTATAGAGGATCTTACACGAGTAATGGATTACTATGATTTTGATCAAAAACTCTGTGCCGAGTTTGTCAAGAACGCAATGAATCAATTTAATAACAAGAGGGCCATGATGGCCCTAATTCGCTCACCTGACTCCATCAACACCAGAGGTGAATGTGACATTGAGTTCATGTGTTTTAACAAAATTGTGGTAATTTTAGATGGCGGTCATCTTGGATTAAGCGATGACTCATTTTACAAAATCTGAAAATGCTTCACCCAGCATCGGCCATGTGGTTCCTGAGAAAAAGACTTTAAAAATCTTGAATAAATGGACCTTTTGGTGGCCATCATGGATGACAATCATCCGATTCCGACAAATATTGCACCAGAGTGATCGCCTCATTGATACCTTCAATTTGATATATGACATGACCATATTCAGTCAAAAATAAAATTTGACCCCAATTTGACCCCACGGGCCACGCCCATTTTTGACCCCGGGGTCACCATTTTAACAACTTTGAAAGAGCAATGTACATCGATCAGTCCTACCAAGTTTCGTCGAAATCCGGCTAGCGGTTCATGAGAAGATTTTTTAAGAATTTGTGCTATTTTTAGACGGCGGCCATCTTGGATTAGCGATGACCTCCATTTTAACAAATCTGAAAAGGCTTCACCCATGGACCATAACTTTTAAGTTTGGCTACCATGGGCCAAGCGGTTCATGTGAAGAAGAATTTTGAAATCTGTAATAAAAAAAACGACCTTTTGACCTTTCGGCGGCCATCTTGGATGACATAACAATCCGATTTCGACAAAAAATGCACCAGAGTGATCGCCTCATTGATACCTTCAATTTGATATATGAAATGACCATATTGTCAAAAATAAAATTTGACCCCAATTTGACCCCACGGGCCACGCCCATTTTTGACCCCAGGGTCACCATTTTAACAACTTTGAAAGAGCAATGTACATCGATCATTCCTACCAAGTTTTGTCGAAATCCGGTTGGCGGTTCTTGAGAAGATTTTTTAAGAATTTGTGCTATTTTTAGACGGCGGCCATCTTGGATTACGTAATGACGTCATTTTAACAATTTTGTAATCCCCTTACCTAAGGACCATGACCATGAAGTTTGGTGACTATAGACCCAATGGTTACCGAGGAGAAGACGTTTGAAAATGTTAACGGACGACGACGGACGACGGACACATTGCGGTAACAATAGCTCACATGAGCTTCGCTCAGGTGAGCTAAAAATAGAAACAATGGCTAAGTTAAAAGGATGATATTTTTGTAAAAAAAAAATTTGTTCGGCATAACAAGTGTGTATAGTTTCAGATCAATCCACTGAACGGTTTCAGAGGAGTTGTGTACACAAACTATGCAGTTTATCTGTCTGCCGCCTGCAATAGGTTTGACCTTTGACCTTCAACTGTGACCTTGACCTTGGACGTAGGTGCGTGGTTATTGATCGCGACACACCTTCTCATCCTGAGAAACATTTGTGCCAAGGCATTTGATAATCCATGCATCGGTGTAGAAGATATAGAGCGGAAGGGAATTTCAATAGGGTTGAACTTTGACCTTCAACTGTGACCTTGACCTTGGACATAGGCGCGTGGTTATTGATCGCGACACACCTTCTCATCATGAGAAGAAACATTTGTGCCAAGCCATTTGATAATCCATGCATCGGTGTAGAAGATATAGAGCGGAAGGGAATTTCAATAGGTTTGACCTTTGACCTTCAACTGTGACCTTGACCTTGGACGTAGGTGCGTGGTCATTGATCGCGACACACCTTCTCATCATGAGAAACATTTGTGCCAAGCCATTTGATAATCCATGCATCGGTGTAGAAGATATAGAGCAGAAGGGAATTTCAATAGGTTTGACCTTTGACCTTCAACTGTGACCTTGACCTTGGACGTAGGTGCGTGGTTATTGATCGCGACACACCTTCTCATCATGACAAACATTTGTGCCAAGCCATTTGATAATCCATGCATGGGTGTAGAAGATATAGAGCGGAAGGGAATTTCCAACAGACCGACAGACCGACTGACAAGCTGACTCATATATACCCCCTCAAACTTTGTTTGTGGGGATATAATAATTCTTAAGAAAACGGAAAATAACACATTTTCTTGATGAATTTATTTCAAATGCTGGAATTATAAGGAATGAATGGCCTTTTTGTGGAATTTATACGGGGATAAAAACTTGGAAAAGTCGCGGGAATACTGGACGAGGCCTTACAAAAATTACAATTTTCGAAAAAAAAAAAAACATTTTCGAAAGTATTCCCGCGAATTTTCCAAGTTTATACACCGATAAATTCAACAAAAAGACCATTAATTCCTATAATAACGACACCACCACCTGCGTCAATCGTGGCAATATGTCAATGTTTCTGAACATATTTTGAAAATATCAATCCGCAATCAAGCATAGCTCGGGCTCAGTCAATCAAGCCGCTCGATTTCAAACACACTATTCAATTCAAGTATTTAGAAATACATAGAATATTACATGTACATGTATATTGTTAAGATTAGCGCAGGCAGTAGTGTAGTTCTTGACAGCCAACTACGCTGTCTTATATGGGCAGTTGTGATGATGATCCTACTGTCAGTTTCACGAAAGCTGCCCAAATTTTACGGCTATATAAACAATTCAAAAACAAGATTTCTTTTGATAATATTAAATTAAAGGAAAAATTAAGAATGAGCCTTCTTTTTATTTCGTGAAATTCGGTCAAATATTGATTTTATTACGAAAAATGGATTTGTCTATGGGAATTTAACATGGGGGAAAAAGTGGTAAGGAAGAGAGGGAGGAGTCAAAGAACGAAAAAATTTGGAAATTGACTCCGAAACCAGACTAGATAGCTTGGATATGATCTAACTAAGAAAACAAAAGTTAAATTTAACTCCGTGAAGATGTCTATGGGGATTTAACATGGGGAAATTTTGTTTTCGCAATAAAATCAATATTTGACAAAATTTCACGAAATAAAAAGAAGGCTCATTCTTAAATTTTCCTTTAATTTAATACTATCGAAAAAAATATTGTTTTTGAATTGTTTATATGGCCGAAAAATTTGGGCAGCTTTTGTGAAACAGACAGTAGTGAATATGGTCGTCGATAGCGGGTTGGTCGTCTAGACGTTATGTTATAATGAAGTCGGTCGAAGTCGGTCACATGGACCGAATGTGTTTAACCCGTTCACACCTAAATGTATGGCATCGTTTGTTCATGATAATTTCGGACTATTCCATTAATAGATAATGGGGTATTGTTTCAACATTTTCAAAATAGTGGCAAGGATTACAGATCCCGACGAGACGGATGGCTACAAGCCGGCTACTCTTGATCTGCAAGGCTTGCAATGTTGGATATACGGCGTGGTATAGTTGAAAGGCTTAAACACGAAGATGAAATTATGGGAAGTTCATCATAGCACACTTGAAATTAAATAGTTTTGGGCAAAACAATAATCCGTGTTTATCTACATTGTAACATTATAATGCCCGCTTTTTCTAACATGCAGTGTATTACATGTACTAATCAGTTTGTAGTACCGAGTACATAACTATAATTACACTGCATGAAGAGTTATGACGGAGTCGTCTTTCCTATTGTGCGCGTTCTTTGTTAACTTTCTGCTTCGTGGAGAGTGACCTAAGAATTTTGCTGATACACACATGTATGGCAGTTCTCCTGTGAGTATAGGTATGGGTCGTGTTAACTTGTATGGAAATGCCTGGCACAAACACCACACATGTATGGCAGTTCTCCTGTGAGTATAGGTATGTGTCGCGTTAACTTGTATGGAAATGCCTGGCACAAACACCACACATGTATGGCAGTTCTCCTGTGAAAATAGGTATGTGTCGTGTTAACTTGTATGGAAATGCTTGGTATAAACACCACACATGTATGGCAGTTCTCCTGTGAGTATAGATATGTGTTGTGTCATATTTTTAAGAACAAAAGCACCCCATGTTCATAAATGGACTGGTCTGAACATCTTTTTGTGATGATTGGATTGGTTGCCAAATTAACATATCAAAATCCATGTTTGGCCCTTTGCGCCGTCGATAACGCACCCGCCTAAATTAATTCCTACGTACGGGCCTGGCAAACGCTATAGTTTGTTTGCAGGAGATGTTTGCGAGAAGCACTTGTCATATGTGTTACATGTTGATAACAAGTGTCCAGTATGAAACAGCATATGTAGTTTAAATAATTGACTTCCAAAGAAAACATTATTACAAGCAGGGTATAGTCATGGATACGATCCGTCGCTGGAGAGACCAGACATTTTTTTCAGGACATGTGAACAGCAAATGTCCAAACACTGACGACCAATATACGTACTGTGAACAGTTATATAAAACATTACACAAAACATCAAATGATGCGAGTAAATGTGATAGAGGAAATAATAATAATACATGGTTTGATAACGAGTGTGATAATAAAAGAATAATGTTCTATCAAAAATTAAACACATATCGTGCTAGTCAATCTGATGCAGATAGAATTGAAATGATAAAAGCACGATCAGAATATAAATATTCTATTAGGACATGTAAGTATCGCCAAGATAAACATAATACTATGAAATTAGAAAGCGCGCGTTTAAAGAATGCAAAATTATATTGGACAATGTTAAAAGAATCGACAGGGATAAATTCACCAACGATTCCTTTAAGTGCCTTCGCTACATATTTAAAAGCAGTAAATAATCCAGAGGATCCGTTTTTTCAACCGGATGAAGATGTTTTATATTTTAATGAAGGGTTTCAAAATAATGAATTACATATAATGTTTGCCGAGCTTGATACCGACATAACAAGTTCTGAGAAAATATTAGCTGTCAAACAACTAAAGACGGGTCGCAGTGGAGGTCCAGATTTACTATTGAACGAATTCTTTGTATATGGTGGGCAGGCATTGCTCCCGGTCTTGACAACATTATTTAATACAATTTTTAATAACGGATATTTTCCAACTTCCTGGTCTGAAGGACATATTATTCCGTTGCATAAAAAGGGTAATATAAATGAAGTTGACAATTATCGAGGAATCACACTGTTGAGTACATTGGGCAAATTGTACCAGAATTTTGAATAATAGACTATCATCATGGGCTGAAAATTATAATATTTACATAGAAGCACAAGCGGGGTTTCGTAAAGAAATGGGAACACGTGATAATATATTTGTACTTCATGGTTTAATAAAACCCACATGCTAAATACGGGGAAGAAGAACTATACTGCGCTTTTGTAGATTTCTCTAAAGCTTTTGATTACGTAGTTCGGGACAACTTATGGCTGAAACTTATAAAGATAGGTGTTAGAGGTAAAATGTTACACATTATTGAATCAATGTACTGCAATGTGAGATCACGGGTTAAGGGCATATGCTAAGTGATGAATTTTCTTTGTTTACTGGCGTGCGTCAGGGTGATTGTTTATCGCAATTTTTGTTTAGTATGTACATTAATGATATGGAAATAGAATTTGAAACAAACGGTATAGCTGGAATAGACATAGGTATGTTAAAGTTATTTATTTTATTATACGCAGATGATATAGTAATTTTTGCAGACTCCGAGAATGAAATGCAACATGCTCTCAATTTTCTTTCAGAGTACTGCCACAAATGGAAGTTGAAAGTTAATACAACAAAAAACAAGACAGTAATTTTTCGTAAAGGTGGCATGCTTCCTAGAAATTTACATTTTTACTTCAATGGAAGTGAAATAGAAATTGTTACAAAATTTACGTATTTAGGTATTGTTTTTACACCCGGTGGAAACACAGTCTCTTCTTGCTGGACAGGCACAAAAGGCTATTTTTAAACTAAATTCATACCTATATAAATTCACAGACATTACACCTTTGCATAGATTACAACTGTTCGATAAACTTATAAGTCCGATATTGAGTTATGGATCAGAAATATGGGGCTTTGTTGCAGGACAGCAAATTGAAAAAGTACACTTACAATTTTGCAAATCCTTATTAGGCGTAAAGAAAAGTACACAAAATGATTTTATATATGGGGAACTTGGCCGTACACCACTTATTATAGCAAGACATATACATATAATTAAATACTGGTTTAAAATCATTGAAACGCCGATAAATAAGTATAGAAAACAAATTTATAATATGATGTTAACCGATATTATTGACTTGCCTACCAAAAGTAACTGGGCTTCTTTATGTAAGAGCTTTATTATCAAACTACGGTTGTTTTTATCATGTCTGGTTAAACCAAGGAGTCGGCAATGTACATGCATTTCTTTCTACCTTTAAGCAACGTGTATCCGATATTTTTGTTCAGCAATGGCAATCCAGAATAAACGACTCAAGTAGAGCATTATTTTACAAAAACGTTTGTGAGTTTAAACTGCAGTACTATTTAAAAGATATAACAGTTGTGAAGTTCAGGACTGCTTTTGCTCGACTTAAGGTATCATCGCATCGATTGGCGATTGAATCCGGTAGATGGAATGGAATTCAAGTTGAAAATAGAAAATGCGAAGTATGTGCCAGATTAGAAGATGAATACCACTTTATATTAGAATGTGTCATGTATGCAGAAATCAGGAATAAATATACATATACGTATGTATTACAGACACAGACCTAATATGGTAAAATTTTTAGAATTGATAAAGTCCGAAAATTCTGAAATAGTACGAAATTTAGGAATGTATATTTATAAAGCTTTTGAAATAAGGAACGCTAATCTGTATAACCATTAGTATGTTACCTTCTCCAATATCTTCAGCAATACAGAACCGATACAGTAAGTGGTCTTCATGTATTCAAAATGGCACATATATGTACATATATGTACCTAAGTTTAAAGTAGAAATATTACTATGTTCATACCTATTAAACAGGACACAAACGTAACATAATTCTCACACAGCAGTACATATTCGTATACGTCATGTTGTAGTATGTCTGTCTTTTGAATATTCCATTCGAAAGCCCGAACTAGTACATCATAGCAGCGTAATACGAAATACAACCGAACTAGTAAGTGAAACAACATACTATTTATTTTGCAGTAAATGAGAATCAAACATGTAACTATAAAGCTGAGTGAGATAGTTCCTATCCTGTCTGCTGTCTTGTTAAACACACTTGTATACTGTATTTTGTCTTGCTTCATGGGCCATATGGCTTAAAGCTATTGTTAATAAACACACATTAACATTAACATAACATCACGAGAACTCATTTGTGTCTCAAACACGATAGTAGAAAGCTGGTGAAGTGAAGATGGGTGCTTATGGCAGGTGAAGGGCCCCTATTTGGCGGGTTGCCTGGGTGCCCCTATTTTGCGGGTTACTTGGGTGCCCCTATATGGCAGGTGAAGGGCCCCTATTTGGCGGGTTACCTGGGTGCCCCTATTTGGCGGGTTAAATGGGTGCTCCTATAAGGCAGGTGAAGGGCCCCCATTTGGCAGATGACATGGGTGCCCCTATATGGCGGTTTACATGGGTGCCCCTATATGGCAGGTGAAGGGCCCCTATTTGGCGGGTTACATGGGTGCCCCTATATGGCAGGTGAAGGGCCCCTATTTGGCGGGTTACCTGGGTGCCCCTATTTGGCGGGTTACATGTGTGCCCCTATATGGCAGGTGAAGGTCCCCTATTTGGCGACCCGGGTTACCTGGGTGGCGGGTTAGATGGGTGCCCGTATATGGCATGTGAAGGGACCCTATTTGGCGGGTTATCTGGGTGCCCTATATGCCAGGTGAAGGGCCCCTATTTGTCGGGAATCTCTATGAATCATACACATGATACAGAAGCGACATACCAAGTATCATGCCTGCGGCTATTACGGTTTCAAAAAGATTCACAACTTTTAAGACAAAATTGCCAGTCTAATTAAAAAAGGGGGAGGTAACCCATGAACCGGGGAAGGAATCGACAATCAAAATGTACTTTGCACATGCATACACCATAAGGATGTTACATACAAAGTATAACAGCAGCAGCTATTATATATTAAAAGTGTTCAGACTTGCTAGAAAAGAATGAACGTATCGACGGACGGACGGACACACATAACAAAAGTAATATAATTTTCATGTTTCTTCAAGAAGTGGATACAATAACCAGGGCCTCTAGTTTGCATGTAACCAGAGACCTTATTTCGCAGTAGTACCAGGGCCCTTATTTGGCGGGTAAAAAGGGCCCCTATTTGGCGGGTTACCAGAGGGCCCCTATGTGGCGGGTAACGTTGCCAACCCTACTGAGGTAATGGGCAAAGTACCTGCATAGATATATTACTGTACATGAAACAAATATAACCAAAAACTTTAACCAAAAACTTCAAAGTAATTTGACCTTGACATTGGGCACAGGGGCCGCACGGGTGGGGGGTAGAATGAAAATATGGATGATGATAAACAGGCATGTGAAGGTTCAAGCATGCAGGGCTTCTAAAATGTTCAGTTTATCGGTTCTGGACCGATTTTTGATATCTCAAACCGATTGAGATTTGAAAACTTAGTCTTAACAAGAGTGCCGCAAGTCACAAAATACGCCCGTCGAATATGGGCCAGACAGCGAAGATGCAGAAATGTGAAGCTGTCACCAAGGCAAGAAACATTAATGAGAATTTGAAAGTCTATAGCATTATTTTTTCATCTCGTTGTGCTAAATATGTATACTAATTTAAGCAGAGATAGAAAAGTAGAGTGTAAAGTAGAAATGATAGGGAATTGGATACAATAATGTAGAAAAAAATGGCTGAGTTAAAAAGGTGATATATTTGTTAAAAAAATATTTTTTCGGCATTTTTTTCGGCATGAAAACATCAAGGTGAACATCTTCTATATGTGTAGAAGACCTGTGTATAGTTTCAGAACGATCTACTGAAAGGTTTCGGAGGAGTTGTGTACACAAACTCTGTACCGTATATAGAATTGTATAGAAAATTGTAGAAAAAAATACTAGTTAAAAAGGCGATATTTTTGTTAAAAAATATTTTTTCGGCATAAAAACACCAAGGTGCACATCTTCAATATGTGTAGAGGACGTGTGCATAGTTTCAGAACGATCGACTGAACGGTTTCGGAGGAGTTGTGTACACAAACTCTGTACCGTATATAGAATTGTATAGAAAAATGTAGAAAAAATGGCTAAGTTAAAAAGGTGATATTTTTGTTAAAAAAATATTTTTGATAAAAAATATTTTTTCAGCATAAAAACACCAAGGTGCACAATATGTGTAGAAGACATGTGTATAGTTTCAGAACAATTGACGGAACGGTTTCGGAGGAGTTGTGTACACAAACTCTGTACTGTATATAGAATTGTATAGAAAATTGTAGAAAAAAATACTAGTTAAAAAGGCGATATTTTTGTTAAAAAATATTTTTTCGGCATAAAAACACCAAGGTGCACACTTCAATATGTGTAAGACGTGTGCATAGTTTTTCAGAACGATCGACTGAACGGTTTACGGAGGAGTAGAGAACACAAACTCGTGTACCGTATATAGAATTGTATAGCAAAATGTCTGAAAAAAAGCTAAGATTAAAAGTTGGATAATTTTTGGTTAAAAAATATTTTATCAGCATAAAAACACCAAGGTGCACAATATGTGTAGAAGACATGTGTATAGTTTCAGAACAATTGACGGAACGGTTTCGGAGGAGTTGTGTACACAAACTCTGTACTGTATATAGAATTGTATAGAAACATGTAGAAAAAATGGTGTGTATAGTTTCAGAACGATCGACTGAAACGTTTCGGAGGAGTTGTGTACACAAACTCTGTACCGTATATAGAATTGTATAGAAAAATGTAGAAAAAATGGCTAAGTTAAAAAGGTGATATTTTTGTTAAAAAAAATTTTCGGCATAAAAAAAAACACCAAGCTGCACGCACATCTTCAATATGTGTAGAAGACGTGTGTATAGTTTCAGATCGATCGACTGAACGGTTTCGGAGGAGTTGTGTACACGAACTATGCGCTTTTTCTTCAGCCGCCCAGCCGCCCGCCCGCCGTGCGGTAAAACATAATACGTACCGTTTTTTAAAAACGGTCGTATAAAAATCGGTCCGAGAAAAATTACCTATTTGCTGCCATTTCCTATCAACCGTGTAAATGTAACGACGATGACACCAAGTAATGTCCATTTTATGACACTTATCCGTGGAATATCCGTGTTAACAAACATCGTTCAGGCATTCGGCGTATTTCATCGAGATGGTTTAATATACAGACTGTGGAAGCCGAAACACGCCGAATGCCTTTCAACACATATCTCTACTTATCGATTTCTCATAACACGGCATGGTAATTGTTACCGGTGAAAGTCTCGACAGCTGTAGAGCGGTTTATAAATAAGACTGGCTTTAGCGTATTTAAAATAAAATAAATAACCTATTCACTGTGGTTAATATCAGTGTTTGTAATATTTAATATTACACAATAAATGACATTCCATCCCCAAGTTACAAGTAACTGACACGGACTATTCCATATTAAGTGTGGAACTGTTACATTACGCTGTATTAGGGGTAATTTTTGGTATACATAAAGTACGTACGAATGGCGTACGTAGATCCTGACGAGACGGCTCGTGAATAGCATGCTCATCGCCATCGGGATCTACAATTTGCAAACAGTTTGATAAAAGGACAAAGGTACGTCTGTTATTTTAAAAGTATTATGATTCGTCTAGACCTGTCGTTTCGATTTTTTTCCGTCTTGCGAAAACATGCGAATCGTCTCCTAAATATATGATAATCGTCTCGCGTTTTTGCCATCTCGCCTTCCGCTTTTGGAAATATATTTTGCTGTCACCCGAATTATAAAACGCAGGTAACGCAGGTAACGCAGGGCGACTTACCCCGTGTTATAGACAGAACATTCGGGTTAGTTTTGCTCATGCGCGTTGATGCAGATTGCGAAGCAAAAATGCGCGATCTTCCATCTGTGGGCTGTTAGTGTTATTGGCATTTTCATAGCACTAATTAATAGTATTTTTGTATTTTCGTAACACATCGCCATGAAACTTCATATTCGGGGTATCGATCCGAAAGTCGCCCAGTCACTTGTAGCCTGTCAATCATGAATGGGTCATGTTATCAGGGCATGACTGGGGTTACGCACCGATATTGCTCTACTTAATTGATTGCTGATATTTGCGCATGCGCAGGTTATCCTGACACGTAGAATAGCATATCAAAGGACTGAAAGTCCAGAAATTCTGCGCAGTACGTGTGTGTGGATAAGCAATATGCTAAAAATTGGTTTGCATTCATTTTGATTGGGTCATAGAAGGGATCCAATCAATCAATCTAGCCTTCTGCTGAGTAGGACATCCTTACCATATGGTCGACCTACATGGTTCGGCCCTCTTGTACCATTTTGGCAAATGCAATGCTCGCCGATGAGAAAGCATACTCCTGAGGATAGGAACATAATCCTTGCATATACAGAAATTCTTAATGGGGCATAACAGGATTTAACTCTCAAGTACCAGGGGGCCGAAATGGTTGGTACATGAGGGCCAAACCATGTAAGTGGGCATTCCGACAAGATGAATACCGATCGCTAAATTACCCTTCGCTACTCCCTCCTACCTCCCCCTCAAAAATAAGAGAACAAATGTTTATTGCTGGTAACAAAGGCATATATTCAAATATGGTTTATATAATAGTGTAAATAGTCATTTTAGGTGTTGGAGTATCTATCTGTTGTAACATGTTGCGCATATTAGCTCGCAAGTACCAGGGAGGCTGAAATGGTTGGTACATGAGGGCCAAACCATGTAAGTCAGCATTCCATTAAGGATGATGGATTGATTATTGGTGTTTAACGGCCTATCAACAGCCAGGGTCATGTAAGGCCGGGCCAACAGGATGGAGTGTCCTGAATTCAACCTGTAAAAAAAGTAAGGGAAATTCCCAAAATCAGAGCTCAATATTTACATAAACTATATATATTCAGCCCTGAAATTAGAATCTCCTGGCCTGGTGCCAGATCCATGCTGCACCAGAATCACTTAAGTCTTAGCTCACCCCAAAAGCAATATGATTAGCTTTTAATGCTATTACTGTTTCTTAATGGGGCATAACAGGATTTAGCTCTCAAGTACCAGGGGGCCAAAGTTAGTACATGATGGCCAAACTATGTACGTTGGCACTCCATAAGGATGAACACCAATCGTTAAATTACCCTTCGCTACTCCCTCCTACATGTACCTCCCATGCAGTCTTGTTGAATGCACAGGAATGTTGGGGGTGGGGGGTGGGGTGGGTGGTTGGGGGGGGGGGGGGGGGGTGGGAAGTTATTTTCACATACATGTACCATCAATCACTTCTTCTCCAAAACCAGATCTGCAATATCACTTCTTCTCTGAAACCAGATCTGCAGTGGAAAAAAAAGAGTAAATAATATCAATAATTGGACAATATTCACGCAAACCATGGAAATGAATTGTTAATTATTTAAATAATATGTGACCATGTTTAACCACAGGTGCCAGACAATTTTATTAATGTACGTATATGTTTATAGTTTATAGTAGTATATGAATAAGGTAGACAGCGAGAATCCATTCACTAAACACGACAGAACAAAAAACAACAACACGCAGAGTGATTTCTCTTGGAAGAGTCGTCTAGGGGAAATCACTCTGCGTGTTGTATATGGGATTCCCCCCTTGCCTATTTCCTTTGATTTCACTGAACAGTTTCACTTTTACACTAGTCTGTGTATATAATATCTGTGCCACAAATTTCTTGTTACGATATGCACCGCGATTGTAGTTCCAATCAAACTCGCGATGTATCCTGTAGATGAACTCAGTAGCTGTGTTCTATTTATATCATACTTTCAGTTTCGATTCCAGGCAGGCTACCAGATAATGTTTTCTTGGTATGAATTAAATAAAATAGCTTCCACCACGCTGATTATTAAAAAAATATTGTGCAATAGAAGATGAGATAACTTATTTATAATAATAACAATAAATGTGGATATATTATCACAATAGAACCGATACAAATCTTACATATTCTTTGTGTTTATGGAATGGGTCGGCATAAAATGGCGGTCGGAAAATACTATACGGAGACATGCGGTTGTATCATTGCGCGTGAAAAAAAAAATTCTTCAAATGAATACATGCCAGTTTATATATATATCAGATAAACATTTTCTAATATAAATGTCGTGCAGAAAAAATAACAACACATGTATTACACGACACAATACAAATTATGTTAGCTCATATCAGAACTATTTTTCATGGCGTATATAGCGACGTATGTGTATCGGTCAGCATAACCCGCGAAAAGATATTATTATGCAACACGACAGTTAATATTTGATAAAATAAGAAAGTTTTTTGAGAGAAATTATAACTGTAGCGAAAAAAAATGTAGCTGGCGAAAAATATGAGTGAAACGTTCATAATGCACCGTTCACATTCGCATTCTTTAACATGGCGTAGGTAAAATTATGAACGTGCGTTGGCTGCTAAAAAAATCACTACGCGATCCTGCGAGACCTGGAAAATCCATTAAACAAACCTAAATTCAACCCACAGGGGCTTGAATAATAACACACGCTCGACAGTGTATCTCCGTGAATTAACACACGGGGGGAGTGGACCAGACCACAGGTGGAAGACACGGACCTATGACACCAACAAAATGCCTATTAAAACAAGAGGGCCATGATGGCCCTAATTCGCTCACCTGACTCCATGAACATGAGATACTCTCAGCGATTTCCAAACTGTCAAACAACAAGGCTTGTTCTCGCGATTCTATACTTAACGAATATATTTCAAACACTAAACACATAATGTTAAGTCTCTACGTGAAACTGTTTAATCATGTTTTTGAAAGTGGAATTGTACCAAATGATTGGCTCGAAGGTCATATAATACCAATTTATAAGCATAAGGGCTCAAGGCATGATCCTGACAATTATAGGGCAATAACAATAGTTAGCTGTCTTGGTAAAGTATTCACTTCTATAATTACAAATAGGTTGACAACATATGCTGAACAGAAGGGCTTATAACTGAGGCACAGGTGGTTTTCGGAAAGGATATAGTACGGCTGATAACATTTTTACTTTACATGCAATTATAGAAATACTATTTAGTAAAAGGCAACCTCTTTTTTCTGCGCATTTATTGATTTTAGGAAAGCTTTTGATACTGTATGGAGAAATGGCCTCTGGTATAAGCTGTTGCTGTCCCGCATAAACGGGAAATGTTTAAACATAATTAAAAACATGTATAAATGTATTAAATCTTGTGTTAAAGTAGGAAATGACTTTTCAGAATACTTCCCATGCATGGTGGGTGTCAGGCAGGGTGAAAATATGTCACCATTTTTGTTTGCCATGTTTTTGAACGACATTGGAAGATTTTCTCAATGTATGCGGTTATTGTAGATTTACAATCGGTTACATCGGACATGTTTCAACATCTAGATATATATGTTAAACTATTCTTGTTATTATACGCTGACGACACTATTCTCATGTCTGAGACAGAAACTGGCCTACAAGATGCTCTAAATTATTTTCATCAATACTGTATTCAGTGGAAATTGGAAGTAAACGCATCAAAAACCAAAATTATGATTTTCAAAAAACGTAAATCATCAAAAAAGATAGCCTTTACATATAACGATAACACAATTGAAATTGTAGACCACTTTACATATTTGGGAAATGTTTTTTCACAAAACGGAACTTTTCATAAGACTAAGAAACATTTGATTGACCAAGCATCCAAAGCTCTTTTCGGCCTATTTAGAAAGATTAACAACTTGTCAACTCCAGTAGACTGTCAGCTTAAGTTATTTGATCAATGTATCACTCCAATTCTCTGCTATGCCTGTGAAATCTGGGGATTTGAAATCTGGGGATTTGAAAACATTTCGGCTATAGAAACAATTCATTTGAAATTTTGTAAAACTGTTTTGGGGGTAAAGAAATCCACACCAAATTTCATGGTTTATGGAGAACTCGGCAAATTTCCGCTTATTATTGACATTAAATGTAGAATTATTTCGTTTTGGGCAAAATTAGTTTCAGGGAAGCAGAGTAAATTATTGTTTCTTATGTATAAGTTATTATACACAACATGAAGCAAATGTGACTCATTTCCGATGGATTCAGAATGTTAAATCTATTTTAACTGAAATTGGAGTTCCTGGCGTATGGCTTAGCCAGAACGATGTTAATGCTATCTGGCTGAGCCACTACGCCAGGACTCAGCTTCAGAACCAGTTTATTCAGTCATGGCTCACCAGCATCGATTCATCTTCACGTGGAATTACGTATAGAATCTTTAAAACAGAGTTTGGATTAGAAACATATTTAATTAATCTCACGGAAAGGTTAAGAAAAACATTGACCAGATTTCGAACTTGTAATCATAGACTGGCGGTCGAAACTGGTAGATGGACAGGTGTGCCGAGAGCAAGCAGCGTCTGCCAACAAATGTGCGCTGGTGCTCTCGGTGACGAGTTTCATTTCCTTTTCGAGTGCCGCTTCTATGAAGAAGTTCGAAAACGGTATATCAAGCCATTTTATTTTA
This sequence comes from Conchocele bisecta, assembly GCA_029237695.1. Lineage (NCBI taxonomy): Eukaryota > Metazoa > Mollusca > Bivalvia > Lucinida > Thyasiridae > Conchocele > Conchocele bisecta. Next base: position 35,100,832 of record CM055278.1, read on the forward strand.
GAAGACCAAATATTTTAAAATTCGCACAGCTATTTGAGAAAAAATCTGGAAAGCAATTAAGAAATTTAGCTATTTTTATAAGAAATGCTTTATGGCTATAATGACTAGTGAGCTTATACATATGCATTTTGTATTTTTACCCATCGTTGTATTATGTAATCTATTGTATACCTCGTGTGTCACGTATGTGGCTTAGAGTGAATAAAATGTATTGTATTGTATAACACCAGAGGAGAATGTGACATTGAGTTCATGTGTTTTAAAACAATTGTGCTATTTTTAGATGGCGGTCAACTTGGATTAAGCGATGACTCTCATTTTACAAAATCTGAAAATGCTTCACCCAGCATCGGCCATGTGGTTCCTCAGAAAAAGACGTTAACAATCTTGAATAAATGGACCTTTTGGTGGCCATCATGGATGACATAATCATCCGTTTCCGACAAATATTGCACCAGAGTGATCGCCTCTTTATTGATACCTTCAATTTGATATATGACATGACCATATTCAGTCAAAAATAAAATTTGACCCCAATTTGACCCCACGGGCCACGCCCATTTTTGACCCCGGGGTCACCATTTTAACAACTTTCAAAGAGCAATGTACATCGATCATTCCTACCAAGTTTCGTCGAAATCCGGCAAGCGGTTCATGAGAAGATTTTTTAAGAATTTATGCTATTTTTAGACGGCGGCCATCTTGGATTAGCGATGACCTTCATTTTAACAAATCTGAAAAGGCTTCACACATGGACCATAACTTTTAAGTTTGGCTACCATGGGCTAAGCGGTTCATGTGAAGAAGAATTTTGAAATCTCTAATAAAAGAACGACCTTTTGACCTTTTGGCGGCCATCTTGGATGACATAACAATCCGATTTCGACAGAAAATGCACCAGAGTGATCGCCTCATTGATACCTTCAATTTGATATATGACATGACCATACTCGGTTAAAAATAAAATTTGACCCCAATTTGCCCCCACTCCACGCCCATGCCCATTTTTGATCCCGGGGTCACCATTTTAACAACTTTCAAAGAGCAATGTACATCGATCATTCCTACCAAGTTTCGTCGAAATCCGGCAAGCTGTTCATGAGAAGAAGATTTTTTAAGAATTTATGCTATTTTTAGACGGCGGACATCTTGGATTAGCGATGACCTCCATTTTAACAAATCTGAAAAGGCCTCACCCATGGACCATAACTTTTTAAATTTGGCTACCATGGGCCAAGCCGTTCATGTGAAGAAGAATTTTGAAATCTCGAATAAAAGAACAACCTTTTTACCTTTCGGCGGCCATCTTGGATGACATAACAATCCGATTTCGACAAAAAAATGCACCAGAGTGATCGCCTCATTGATACCTTCAATTTGATATATGACATGACCATATTCGGTCAAAAATAAAATTTGACCCCAATTTGATCCCAGGCGCCACGCCCATTTTTGATCCCGGGGTCACCATTTTAACAACTTTGAAAGAGCAATGTACATCGATCATTCCTACCAAGTTTCGTCGAAATCCGGCAAGCGGTTCATGAGAAGAAGATTTTTGAAGAATTTATGCTATTTTTAGACGGCGGCCATCTTGGATGAGCGATGACCTTCATTTTAACAAATCTGAAAAGGCTTCACCCATGGACCATAACTTTTATGTTTGGCTACCATGGGCCAAGCGGTTCATGTGAAGAAGAATTTTGAAATCTCTAATAAAAGAACGACCTTTTGACCTTTCGGCGGCCATCTTGGATGACATAACAATCCGATTTCGACAAAAAATGTACCAGAGTGATCGCCTCATTGATACCTTCAATTTGATATATGAAATGACCGTATTCAGTCAAAAATAAAATTTGACCCAACTTTGACCCCACGGGCCACGCCCATTTTTGACCCCAGGGTCACCATTTTAACAACTTTGAAAGAGCAATGTACATCGATCATTCCTACCAAGTTTTGTCGAAATCCGGTTTGCGGTTCTTGAGAAGAAGATTTTTTAAGAATTTGTGCTATTTTTAGACGGTGGCCATCTTGGATTACGTAATGACGTCATTTTAACAATTATGTAATCCCCCTACCTAAGGACCATGACCATGAAGTTTGGTGACTATAGACTCAATGGTTACCGAGGAGAAGACGTTTGAAAATGTTCACGGACGACGGACGACGACGGACGACGGACACATTGCGGTAACAATAGCTCACATGAGCTTCGCTCAGGTGAGCTAAAAATCCCATTACCCACCCACTTGGTCACGTAAATTACCATCTTCTATTTATAGAAAGGTGGGTAAGAATATGGCTATTATAGAAAGAGCCCTCTCTTTTTCCGATTCGCACAAACACAATAAACATCGATTAAATGTATGAAATATGTCTCTGGCAATATATAAAGGTATTAGGTGTGTGAATATACTCATTTCAAATCGCTCTTTCAAGCATTTATTGAGTTATTCGCGTTTTAATTACCCCATCCAAAGCGAAAGTTGCGTGGACGAAAGAATCTCACACAGAATCGGAGGCCGTCCGGCGTGGATTATCGGTCATATTTGGCCGATAGCTGATCGCCAGCTCAAACTAATGACGTGCACCATGACCATATACATTAGAAACTCCAACCATACAAAGTTCGTCCAATTGTGATCGCTGATCGATCTAAAAAACACTTTTTTGTCTAATTTCGTTCATTATCTGAAACCAGGTCAATGCACCATCTTCCATAATACAACCGGAAGCGTCTATGTAAAGAACATCTCTGATTGGCTAAATCTAAACAGTGATGACGTCATTCAACCTATTTCGGGATTCCGGAATACATAATCTGATAGTACGCGAATCATGAATGAAAGTAGAAAAAAATGTGTTTTTTAGATCGGCGAACGATCACAATTGGACGAACTTTGTATGGTTGGAGTTGCTAATGTATATGGTCATGGTGCACGACTTTAGTTTGAGCTGAGTTATTGGTCAAATATGACCGATAGTCCACGCCGGACGGCCTCCGATTCTGTCTGAGATTCTTTGTACACGCAAATTTCGCGTTGGATGGGGTATGCAAATTTCGCGTTGGATGGGGTATACAAAATGCGAATAACTGAATAAATGCTGGAAACAGCGATTTGAAGTGAATATATTCACACACCTAATACCTTTATCGATTGCCAGAGACAGAAGTCATACATTTAATCGATGTTTATTGTGTTTGTGCGAGCCGGAAAAGAGAGGGCTCTTTCTATAATAGCCATATTGATACTCACCTTTATAAATAGAATATGGTACTGTACGAGACCAAGTGGGTGGGGTAATGGGATTTGTTTAATAGGCATTGTTTTTGTGTCGTAGTTCCGAGTCTTCCACCTGTGGGCCAGACAGGTCCAGACAGTGATCTCCGGCAGTTAGCACACTGCGGAAATCAAAGGATTGCATCCGTGCAATAATTGTATATTATTGCAAATATCAGCAATCAATTAAGTAGAGCAATACCGGTGCGTAACCTTTAACCAGTCATGCCCTGATAACATGACCCATTCATGATCGACAGGCTACAAGTGACTGGGCGACTTTCGGATCGATACCCCGAATATGAAGTTTCATGGCGCTGTGTCACGAAAATACAAAAATACTATTAATTAGTGCTATGAAAATGCCAATAACACTAACAGCTCGTGGAGTGATATAATTGTTATAGAACCACGAGCACCGTAGTCACTGATAAAGCAGCGCAGGTGTGCATGCTGTGTTGGTTATACACTGATTGCATGCAAACGTAGTAATCCAGCTTCGGTAAGATTGTGAACCAGATAACAGACGCCTGCTATATTTTTGTCACTTTTAACTGGTCACGTGACCGCAGGGTATTGAGGACATGTCTGCGGAAATGTAAATAAAAGTGGGGTACCCAAGAGGAATGGCTGGAATTAAATTGTGTAATTATATTATTTGTATTCAACTTACAATAAATTCAATGCGAAGATCAAAACGTGTTCACCTTCAGTAATACAACAAGAGGGCCATGATGGCCCTAATTCGCTCACCTGACTCCATGAACACCAGAGGAGAATGTGACATTGTGCTATTTTTAGATGGCGGTCATCTTGGATTAAGCGAGGACTATCAGTTTACCAAATCAGAAAATGCTTCACCCAAGGATCTTAACTTACTATGAAGTTTGGCCAGCATTGGCCATGTGGTTCCTGAGAAAAAGACGTTCAAAATCTCGAATAAATCAACCTTTTGGCGGCCATCATGGATGACATAATCATCCGATTCCGACAAATATTGCACCAGAGCAATCGCCTCATCGATAACTTCAATTTGATATACGACATGAGAATATTCGGTCAAAAATAAAATTTGACCCCACGGGCCACACCCATTTTTGGCCTCGGGGTCACCATTTTAACAACTTTGAAAGAGCATTCTACATTGATCATTCTTACCAAGTTTCGTCGAAATCCGGCTGGCGGTTCATGAGAAGATTTTTAAGAATTTGTGCTATTTTTAGACGGCGGCCATCTTCGATTAGCGACGACCTCAGTTTTAACAAATCTGAAAAGGCTTCACCCATGGACCATAACTGAAGTTTGGCCACCATGGGCCAAGCGGTTTGTGTGAAGAAGAATTTTGAAATCTCTATTAAAAGAACGACCTTTTGACCTTTCGGCGGCCATCTTGGATGACATGACCATCCAATTTCGACCAAAAATGTACCAGAGCGATCGCCTCTTTGATACCTTCGATTCGATATATGAAATGACCATATTCTGTCAAAAATAAAATTTGACCCCAATTTGACCACACGGGCCACGCCCATTTTTGACCCTGGGGTCACCATTTTAACAACTTTGAAAGAGCATTGTACATCGATCATTCATACCAAGTTTTGTCGAAATCCGCTTGGCGGTTCTTGAGAAGATTTTTGAAGAATTTGTGCTATTTTTAGACGGCGGCCATCTTGGATTATGTAATGACGTCATTTTAACAATTTTGTAGTCCCCCTACCTAAGGACCATGACCATGAAGTTTTGTGAATATAGGCCCAATTTTACCGAGGAGAAGACATTTGAAAATGTTCACGGACGACGGACGACGACGGACGACGGACACATTGCGGTAACAATAGCTCACCTGAGCTGCTTCGCTCAGGTGAGCTAAAAAAACGCGGGATTGTAACTGTCCCCAACAGGACACATAATACTCGCGTCTTAGGAGACGATTCTCATATGCTGCCAAAACATGTTTATTAGAACAATATTTTTACAAAACACGAGAGGCGGGGGGTGGGGTAACTGTCCCCAACAGGACACATAATACTCGCGTCTTAGGAGACGATTCTCATATGCTGCCAAAACATATTTATTAGAAAAATATTTTTACAAAACATGAGAGGCGGGGGTGGGGGGGGGGGGGGGGGGGGGCGTGGGGTGGGGGGAGTAGCAATAATAGCGATCGTACCGGCTCCTTCCGGCCGACAATTACGTCCGGACCGATTTTTAGAAGCCCTGTGTCACTGTTTCAATAACCTGCCCAAATTCTACGGCTACATAAACAATGCAAAAACAATATTTTTTCTATAATATTAAATTAAAGCAAAATTTAAGAACGAGCCTCCTTTTTATTTCGTGAAATTTGCTCCAATATTTATTTTATTACGAAACATTAGAGTGCCGTAAGTCACAAAATACGCCCGTCGAATATGGGCCAGACAGCGAAGATGCAGAAATGTGAAGCCGTCACCAAGGCCAGAAACATTAATGAGAATGTTTAAACACTATATTTCTTCATCTCGTTGTGCTAAACATGTATACTAATTTAGGCAGAGATGTGTAAAGTAGAAAATATATAGAATTGGATACAAACATGTAGAAAAAATGGCTAAGTTAAAACGGTGATATTTTTGTTAAAAAATATTTTTTCGGCATAAAAATACCGAAGTGCACATCTTCAATATGTGTAGAAGACGTGTGTATAGTTTCATATCGATCGACTGAACGATTTCAGAGGAGTTGTGTACACAAACTCTGTACCCAAACTCTGTACCCTATATACAATTGTATAGAACAATGTACAACAAATGGCTGAGTTAAAAAGGTGATATTTTCGTTAAAAACTATTTTTTCGGTATAAAAACACCAAGGTGCACATCTTCAATGTGTGTAGAAGACGTGTGTATAGTTTATGATCGATCGACTGAACGGTTTCGGAGGAGTTGTGTACACAAACTATGCACTTTTTCTGTCAGCCGCCCGCGCGCCCCGCGTTAAAACATAATACGTACCGTTTTTATCCAAGCATATTTGCTTGGATATAGTCCTTATACGGTTTTTGGGACCTCACATGTTTTATGCAAATGAGTAATTGTCGACCAACGAACGTACTTCATGCTTCATGATTCTAGCTACGCCACGTGAGAGAGTTCCAAAGCGAGCGGTGCATTATGAACGTGTCACTCACATTTTTGGCCAGCTACATTTTTTTTCAGCTAGTTATATTTTAAAAACAGTTTGTGATTTTATAAAATATTAACTGTCGTGTTTCATAATAAATATTTTGTTAGGAAGGTTATATTTTTAGCGCAATGATCGACCGCTCCACATGTAATTTATACGTAGTTATACGCCATGAAAAATAGTTCTGATAGTGAGCTAACATTATATTGTGTAGTGTAATACATGTGTTGTTAATTTTTCTGTACGACATTTATATTACAAAATGTTTATCTGATTTAATATAATATAAACTGACATGTATTAATTTGAGTATATTATTTTCACGCGCAATGATACAATTAACCTCGTGTCTCATGAAAAGTAGTTTCCGCCATTTTATGCAGACAAATTACAGAATCGTTTACAGTCATAGGTCAATGGCTCGATAAAATCCAACATTGGACAGCGAAATGATGATGATTTAAAACAGAAACATTGTTTTTTGACAGTTACATACCGCATGCTTTAAATAATCATCTTGAGCCATCGATATTATTAATCGGTGTCCATTTTACTTAAAACATCAACTAATCTATAATGACGTTACACACCATATGCAGTACGATACACTTCACAAAGGAAACGTTGTCTAGAGTTTGAATAATTATAGGTTGCGCCGAACGAACGAGTACGCCGAAATATATTTCCGTACAAATCCAATAACCTATTTATTATATACCCGTTCAACAAAACATGCATCCTAATCATTAAATAATCCGATAGTGTGATGAAATGCGACTCTATTATTTTTGTTGAACAATCCGAGCGCCTGTGATCCTGTGATGGCTTCAGTTTATGCAAATTGACAAGGTCATTTCGCGCACCTGAATCGATACAATACACGAAAAAGCAAGATGGCTGACATCACTACAGACACAACAAAACCGGGAAAAAGGCGTTACATTTGGATAAAAAGCCATACTTAAACACGTAAGTTTATTTAACACATGTTTTATTTGCCGACGATATCAATGAATATTGTTAATACCCCAAAACTTTCATATAATCGTCCGGCAAAAATATGAAGCACCTCCATCAGCATCGGATCGACTGTCAATAATTTCGACACGTTCAACAACTGCTGAATTTAATTTTGTTCTGAAGACAAAATAACAACATAATACACAATATTGAATTATCGCATGTATCGGTACTACTGTAGTATCACGGCAACATTTTCAATTCCATTGGCCAACAAAGCAAAAATGAACAAAATTCATCAATAAATGATCATAAAGACAATATTTTGTGTTTGCCTTGAAAATCTGCTTACTATCCATCAAAAAACACCATCACCCTCCATATCTCATTTCTACGTGTGTTTTAACTTTTACACCAATTACATGATATTCAGTACAATACAGATCACTACAATTAGTTGCGAACAGTAACTTGGCATTCTACCATCCGTATCCAGTAGCGATTCCACTCATAGGCTGAAGTTTGAATAAAATCTGATTCGCTATTCTGCAAAGGAAGCCTATGTTTGGAATTGTAACTCGGACTACAGACGGTACGGTAGTAGATTGCAAGAGTTACTGTTCGCAACTAGCATACCATAAGGTGATTTTCGTACAACTTAATTTTATTGACATTTATCACATTTAAATTTCAGATGTGATTTGGTGCAGCTCCAAAGTTTCCGAAACCGTGGAATGTATTGACAATACACGAAAAACCAAGATGGCTGACATCACTACAGACACAACAAAACCGGGAAAAAGGCGTTAAATTTGGATAAAAAGCCATACTTAAACACGTAAGTTTATTTAACACATGTTTTATTTGCCGACGATATCAATGAATATTGTTAATACCCCAAAACTTTCATATAAACGTCCGGCAAAAATATGAAGCACCTCCATCAGCATCAGATCGACTGTCAATAATTTTGACACCTTCAACAACTGCTGAATTTAATTTTGTTCTGAAGACAAAATAACAACATAATACACAATATTGAATTATCGCATGTATCGGTACTACGGTAGTACCACGGCAACATTTTCAATTCCATTGGCCAACAAAGCAAAAATGAACAAAATTCATCAATAAATGATCATAAAGACAATATTTTGTGTTTGCCTTGAAAATCTGCTTACTGTCCCTCAAAAAACACCATCACCCTCCATATCTCATTTCTACGTGTGTTTTACACCAATTACGTGATATTCAGTACAATACAGATCACTACAATTAGTTGCGAACAGTAACATGGCATTGTACCATCCGTATCCAGTAGCGATTCCACTCATAGGCTGAAGTTTGAATACAATCTGATTCGCTATTCTGCAAAGGAAGCCTATGTTTGGAATTGTAACTCAGACTACAGACGGCACGGCAGTAGATTGCAAGAGTTACTGTTCGCAACTAGCATACCATGAGGTGATTTTCGTACAACTGAATTTTTTTGACATTTATCACATTTAAATTTCAGATGTGATTTGGTACAGCTCCAAAGTTTTCGAAACCGTGGAATGTATTGCCAGACAAGAATGTTGCAGGAAATGGATTTTGTGCAGAGAAAGTGTTCGCTGACGAGGTGACATTTTCGATCTCCTGTAGCGGCAGAACATTCACACTACTAGGGACAGATACAGTGGCCGTGCTCGGTGGGGCGATTAATTGACCCAGTTGTACTGTGCTCGGTGGGGCGATATTCTGACCAGACTGTAATATATTTGATATCTGACGATGTTCTCCGATAGACAGTTCGGCGTCATAGTGTGTGATGGATTGTATATTTTTATGTCCCGTAATTTTCATTATTTTTTTGTGGGGGAACTCGTGCTTTCGATAAAGTGGTGACTGTTGACTTTCTAATACTGTGATTTGTCAACCGTGACGAGATTCCAGCTTGCTCTGCAGCATTCTTCATCAGACTGCCAAGTGTAGCCTTTCCCATGGGCCGTGGGTAATACCTGAAAATAAATATTTGGGAGAAAATGTGTAAGAAATACTTTTGAGAACTTTGCATATCGACCAGGCTGTAGAATCATTTTAAGATCACTATTGAGACGCACTGAATTACATCTCATTTTTCACCAATTATAATAATTATCAAAACATTGTCGTATTTATAACTATTTTACTTTTCTAACTAAATATTAATGTCACTTTCTATAAAACTTCATTTGATCTTCAGCCTTGTCCGTAATGATTTTCAGTGTCCTATGATAATGTTTAAATAACATTTAAAATAAAATGGAAAAAAATCATAGTGCATTATTTCACATAATAAATGTCATACCATGGCTCATTTTCTGTGCCTTTCAATTGTTGTTCTGGTACTGCTGTCAGGAGGTAAAATGGACTGTCAGCAGCCAACATCTCGGAAGGTTGGCGACTTCTGAAGATCTCAAAAATCTTGACAGGGTGACTCGGTTTCTGAAATGGAAATATTGGTCCATAAAAAATGTTATGTTTCTCATATATTGTCACGCCAGACGGCCGATATTGATTTCAAACAAAAATATAATAGTTTTTCCAACAAATTTCACAGTACATTGTATTCACAGAATTATATCTCAAATTCAACTTCAGATGTATTTATGGATTTAAGTCGATATCAACAAAATACAGTGATAAGAAACAATATTTTTTTCACATGCTGGCCCAGATATATTTGCGAGCGGTAACTCTTGCAATTTGCTCCCATACCATCCACGAGTAGATTGCAAGTTACCGTTCGCAACAAGCTTTATTCGCTGATGTTTCCATGCCAATTCAGACCTATTTCTCTTATTAACAACAATGATATAGTAAACTTTCTGTACTGAATGTATGAAAAGCAAAATACTTTTTATGGACTACAAGTAGTGGTGATCACAATACATCGAACCTCCGCTCGTATGCACCTAACTTTATTGTGTCTTGAGATATTTGAATTAATAAAAAATGTATAACTAAACAAATATTTAATATTGAATGCTGATATATTGAGGATCGATTAACATTACGCTCGTGAACATTTGATCGATTCTCCAAGTATCGTCATGACAACCGTGATAGTTTTCAAGTTATTCAATTTTCTATCGACAATATCTCACGACTCAAAAAGGTTTTGCGCTTACAAGGCCAGCAAACATACCTGGTGTTGTCTGTTGCAAATATCTTCGGTGTGGTCTCTCGTGTATTCGACAGATTCGCCCCATCCCTGGTCTTGCTTGCCCTCATTGAACTCGAGAAACTTTTCCCCATTGGATGTCGTTTTCATCTCTATATCACCGAATTTCAATTATCTTGCTTCATCTCGTCCACACAGACCGAACATTTTTCCGAAATAGTAAAATATCGTGAATTGAAGGCTTTTTGGTGTACTTGTACCTAGAGACCCAGATGAATACATTTTCTCTTCTTCTTCAGGTGTAATGTTCATGCACCTTTTAGGTTTATTGCCCTTCCCAAGTTTCTTCAGATCCATTTTCTTGGCCGTTAATGCTCTGATACACTGCCCAAATACTCTGTCTCGATAAATATTGTTTTTGCAGCATTGATAATGTATACTGATTCGACGAATATATTGATTTTAAATGGAGTATATATGATTTTTTGTGTGAAATATTTAACTAAAAATGGTTGAGCACGTACTGCGAAGGATTTCAGGACTTTCAGTCCTTTGATTTAAAAACGGTCGTATAAAAATAATTTTCCCATGTTAAATCCCCATACATGTCAATGGGGATTTAACGTGGGGATTATTTTCTAATGTCACGATAGTGGACCGAATTTCAATACATTGAATGTGTTTTCTTAGTGAAATCATTTCCAAGCTATCAATTTTTTAATTGTTTGACTCCTCCCACAGACCCTCCACCTCCTTTTCCCACATGTTAAATTCCCATAGACGAATAAATTTTTCGTAATAAAATCAGTATTTGATACAATTTCATGAAACAACAAGAGTGCCGTAAGTCACAAAATACGCCCGTCCAGACAGAGAAGATGCAGAAATGTGAAGCTGTCACCAACTGGCAAGGCAATAAACATTAATGATAATTTGAAACTCTATAGCATTATTTCTTCCTCTCGTTGTGCTAAACATGTATACTAATTTAGGCAGAGGTGTGTAAAGTAAAAATGATATAGAATTGGATACAAAAATGTATAAAAAATGGCTAAGTTAAAAAGGTGATATCTTTGTTGAAAAATATTCTTTCGGCATAAAAACACGAATGTGCACATCTTTAATATATGAAGAAGACGTGTGTATAGTTTCAGATCGAATGGCTGAACGGTTCTAAAGGAGTTGTGTACACAATCTCTGTACCCTATATAGAATTGTATGCAAAAATGTAGAAACAATGGCTATGTGAAAAAGGTGATATTTTTGTTAAAACATAATTTTCCGGCATAAAAACACCAAGGTGCACATCTTCAATATGTGTAGAAGACGTGTATATATATAGTTTCAGATCAATCGACTGAACGGTTGCAGAGGAGCTGTGTACACAAACTATGCAGTTATTCTGTCCGCCCGCCCGCCCCGCGGTAAAACATAATACGGACAGTTTGTTTTTTTAAATGGTCCTATAAAAAGGCTCATTATTAATCGAAAAAAATAATGTTTTTGCATCGTCTATATAGCCCTAACATTTGGGCAGGTTTCATGAAACAGACTGTAGGTACCTAACCCGAACTTACTGTCTATCACGCAGGGATACTTGTAAGAAGACAGAACATTCGGGGGGGGGGGGGGGTATATGCAAATTCTAACAAGATTTGGAAGACAATGGGCGCCAGCATTCCCTTCCAAATCAATACTTAGTGATGACGGTGTCATTTGAAGGACTTTGACGCAAGGAATGATTACGATCATTTACCTTTGCACATTTAGCCATAGTGTAAATTAACGGACGCACGCACCAATGGGCGCCTCGTGGATGGAAGTTTCCAGGATTTTGATTTGTGTATTCCGTCCTGCCAAGAGGCGCCAATGGCAATGTGTCGATCAGACATTTTACACCTTCATCGAAAGATTAAAACACGTTCATACAGTTTACATATTTAATTAACTAATTGATATAAATTAGATTATGAACATTGCCCTTCTAACGGCGAAGTCCTTTTAAATGACGCGACCATTTAAAAACAATTGATCTACAGTACTCACAAGCATCCGTCTTCGTGGATCCTGTCTTCCCATGTGTGGCGATCGAGAAATTCATGGACATGAACTGGACATTCGGCGTTTGCGACACCAGTGTACGCCTGCAAAAAAGTACACACGAGTTTGCCTGTCCAGTCACGTGATCATTCTTTCTACCACTAGCATTGCTGTGAATGTATATCACACATGTTTATTACACCATGACCTGTGTTAATCATGCCACGATGTTAACGTCTCTGAAAAAAAATGGCAAAATCAACTTGCAATTGAGCGGTTTGATTGTCTGAGCCTGAGCTGTAGCACAGCTCAGGCTCAGCAAATCAATCCGCTGGACATCAAGCACAATTTTCAAGTATTGTGCAATAAAGAAATGGACAAATATTGGCAAGATTAGCGCAGGCGGTTGTGTAGATTATAAATGCCTTCGCTGGTCTAAATTGTCGTTACGACCGATTTTCGGCATAAACACAAAACCTGGCCACGAGCTGCCAATACCAATGTACATGTATATTTCACAAATGGGGTGATGGCACACTGAACGCACAGGTTAAGTAACATACCAAGGCCTATACCATGGGCGGATTCAGGGGGGGGGGGGGCGGACCCGGCGCGCGCCCCCCCCCTCCCTAAAATTCGCTGAGTAAAGATTTGTTACAAGTTACAAGGCACGTTTCATGCCAACTGCCATGTATTCCATGCATTTTTCCGCTCGGTCGACTATTTTGCTATACTTGACTATATTATCGAACGAGCTTAGTTCGTTCGATAATATAGTCAAGTATTGCAAAATAGTTACCACCCCCACCCCCCCCCCCGCCCCCCTAACCAGAAATCCTGGATCCGCGCCTGTATACATACATTTAATATACCTACAAGTATCAATAAGTGAACAAAAAGTAAGTTAAACTATTTATTTAACTCCCTGAAGTCCCTGTTATAACAAATTATTTTTGTTCACTGATTGTTCCCCACTTTGATACTTTTAGGTATATTTAATGTATTTATAGAGCTTGGTCCGTTACTTCAACCTGTGACTGAACGTTCACAAAACGGACCTTACGACATTTGCAACTGTCCTGGCTTCTCCCCTGTATACGGTCGCAGTCAGGTTGGGATATACACCGCAATATCCAATATCCTGATCAGACAGTGTCACTGGACACGCATGTACGCATTCTACATGTAGGCCTGTTTCATCAGCTCGTGCGTGGATCCATGTGTACGTGTACTACACAACCGCCTGCGTTAAAGTAGCCCATTTGTGAACGTGTCTGAACATTTAAATGGCAATCAAGCAGTTTACTTGGCTGAGCCTGAGCTGTAACACAGCTCAGGCTCATCCAATCAATCTGCACGATTTCAGGGAAAATATTCAAGCTCTATGTATGAAAACAGTTGATAACGGTTGGCGTAAATTTATAATCGTTTGCAAATTTCAATCGATGGATTTACATTTATTGAGCATAGGCTGCATATGCAGCCTATGCTCAATAAATGTAAATCCAACAATTATTAACAAGAACACATTGTTAATGTGAAATTTACAGACTATCATAATTTTGCACTTACGAACGAACATTTTAGTCGTAGGAAGTTTAGTGAAACGGCCCCCTGGTGAATCCGGCTGTCTACCGATCCATGGGAATTTGTCGGCCATATGTGTTCCTACGAACATGTGCGATTTTTCATGAAATAAATTCACAGAAACTGTGATATTTTCAGTAAATGACGTTGAAATATGACGAAATGTTCATATCACATTTTTCATACATTATCTGCACAGGTTCTTGCTGACTGTTCCACGTTTTTCTGCCGACGAACTGGCACATTAAATCTAAAGATATTTCAATGTAAGTAGTTTTTCAATATAACAAAAAAAGTCAGCCTCCTCAAAAAATACTATTGGAAAAAAAATCCTTCAAATATTGCGAAATAAAAACGATTTACCTATGGGAATTTAACACGGGGGCTAAAATATATACCACTATATAAAATAAAACATATTTTTAAAAAATAATTCTTTAATTGGGCACCGACTTTCAAAATATACCTTTTTTTCACAGTAAAATAAATATTTGATGAAATTTTATTGAGGGTTGAATCACAATGGAAATAAACTTTGCGCATCTACTCATCATACGGAAGCTATATACCAAGTTGCAGGTATGTAGCTATTAGAGTTTAAAAGTTCAACAGGGGGAGATAATCCATCACCCCGGCGTCGAATGAAAAAGGAAAATAAACTTTGCCCATCTACTCATCATAAGGAAGCTACATACCAAGTATCAGGTCTGTACTTAGTAAGATTTAACAGTCTTACGACTTACAAGCCAAAATTTGAAAATTCTAGGTCGAAATCCGGGTGATAGTAATCCATGACCCGGCGGTCAAATAAAAAATCAAATAAGCTTTGTGCATCTACTCATCATAAGGAAGCTACATACCAAGTTGCAGGCATTTAGCTATTACGGTTTAAAAGTTTTCTGACTTACAAGCCAAAATTTGCCAATTCTAAGTCGAAAAGAGGGAGATAATCCATGACCCGGGGTCGAATGAAAAATAAAAATAAACTGTGCGTATCTACTCATCATATCTAATCATCATAAGGAAGATACATACCAAGTTTCAGGTCTGTAGCTGGAGTAGGGGCACCTACAAAAGGACCTATCTTCGTGGTACGAGTTGTATGATGTAATCCACGGTAGTCCAATTATTTATGGTGGAAACGAAAATATAAACTAGTCCATGCACTGCCAGCAAAAAATAAGAAAACATAATAAACATTACTAAAGTATACATTGCTGCCCATTTTGAACATGCAGCTGGAAATCGGTCGACAACATCTGCACATATCCCTCTCACTCAATTTCGTCTGATGTAAAAGAAAGGTCTGAAAGGATGATTGAAAATCGCTTAAATCACACAGTTGCTTGAAGTTGGAACGAACAGATAAATACAGTACGGTAACCGATTAATTTTGAATATGTATCTGTGGTGAAATGGATCATAATGTTGATTTACCACGAAGACTGGTCCTCCCACTCTAGTACGGTTGAAACGTTTTACGACAAAGTTGGGGACGGAAGGACGGAAGGACGGACGGGAGGGGACGGACGGACGGACGGACAAGGGTAACACTAAATGTTCCTCCACTATCGCGGTGGAGCATAAACATAGGTAAAGCAGGTGTATTATAATATCATAGCCTAATTTTCGAGTATAAAAAATACATAGAGTGCACGTGCATGTAATCCTTCAAGGAATATAGAAGTTACGACATAATTTAGAAACACCGGCAAACTTCTTAATGTGCCGGACACACATACGGATGGACTCACGGACACACGGACATACAGTCCAAACAATATATTCCTCCGGCTCAACCGAGACAGGGGGCATAAATATCAGCAAATACAAATATATGTATGAAAAAGTAAGATTCGAACTCACTACCTACGGCATTGATATCCGTCACTCTAACCCCTCGACTACATAAGAAATGATGACAAATCTCAAAATCAATATTAGTAGTGTGTAGGGTGGGAGTACGTTTATTAATGGAGGGCGGAGGAGGGAGGGCGGAAATACAATGTAAACGTATGGGGATCGATTAGTCGATAACTCAAATATCTAGGGTATGCGAGAGTTATCGTTCTTGATCCTGGGAGGTAATATGACTTCCCTTACCGTTACCGATTCCTGCGAAAAGGGGTCTTATGATCGTTGAGAGTTATCGTTCTTGATCATGGGAGCTAATATGACTTCCCTTACCGTTACCGATTCCTGCGAAAAGGGGCCTTATGATCGTTAATAGACCGATGTCGAAATATACACGTACGTATTCGTCGGTAATTGTCCGTCCGTCCGTCCGTCCGTGTGGACATTCGTCCGTCCGTCCGTCCGATGGCTCGATATTAGCGAGACGGGACAGACCAAAATGGCGGACGAGTTCGTATTAATTGTCGATTGATCATCATTATCGACTGACCAACAGAGTAGACCAAAATGACGGACGTTCAGCGCGTTCCCCTTCGAACTTTCATACACCGCTAGTACGAGCTATTAACTGTACTCTAATAATATAATATGGAATAGTGTAGACCCTGATCGTATAGTCCGTCGATCGTTTGTTAACATTTTTCGTAATTTGCGGACGTACGTTAAATTTCGTAATTCTTTTTTCGAGGAAAAACGCAGTCGTCCTAAGGTAATATAATCATCGTACATAGTGTATTCGAAACATAGGCTGACAATGGAATCGAATTTGATCAATATGGTTCACTTTTATTGTTTCCCGTTATAGCAGCAAATAACTATGTCCATGTTTCAACACGAATGGTAAATTCTATTTATTGCATAAGCACATAATCATACAGATTATGTAGTCACATATAATGTTTTTTGTAGTCGTGTCATTTGTATATGCACTACACTAGTCTAGTGCATTATGATTCTTAATTTGCATGTACGGTTCAAGCCCAATTAATGCAATAAACGATAATAAATAAATGTGTTAATACACGAGAACTACCCATGTCATGCAACAAGACGATTATTTTCCATAGAATGAAAGCAGTTATTGTCAGTTGTGACAGGACATTCACTGCTGTATGCGTTTAAAATGACGAACATTGTAGATCAAGTCGGTGTTGTCTATAGTACATGTAACTGGCGTTACGTTGATCGTTTCGTAATTCTTTTTTCAAAGAAAAAAACGCAGTCGTCCTAAGGTAATATAATCATCGTACATATCGTATTCGAAACATAGGCTGACAATGGAATCGAATTTGACGGGGGGGGGGGGGGGGGGGTGGGGGGGGGGGGGGGTAAGCCCGGCCGATCGTTTAAATCGCTCGGTTTTCAATGCATCTTAAATCAATAGTGTCCAATATTGATGCGGGATTTAGCGTTTCCATAGAGACGGTCGACGGTCATACGTACAAAGAATATACATCAAAGAACATATTTGGGCTGCATAAATTACAACGGTAAAACGTTCTATTCATATCGTCACGTTGACCGAATAGCGAACAGTGTAGACCCTGCAGATCAGCCTGTACCCGTATGACGCTGATCGCTATTCAGTAACAGTACTCGCTCCAGTAGCATAAATTACAACGGTAAAACATTCTATTCATATCGTCTGAACATACTTCAAGTTTCACCTTGTCCGTCCGTCCGTCCATCCGTTTAATTTTTAATACTTTCGCAAAACCTTAAAGGTACATGTACATGCCCACGCAGTAGGCACAAAATGTTCTTTATAGGAATTAAATAAGTGTATAATTATTTCACTATTCCACCAGTTCATAAACCCAGGGGCAAGGTTACATACTTTACGGCGTCCAGAAGTCTTAACGCTCTGGATTATTGGTCGCCATAGGGGTCCTATGTGTGTCGACGGGCCACATTTGCTAGTTTATCCTCGGTGTTCGTTAAGCACGATTACCGTTTGTTTTGTATACATACGGTATAGCGTACAATGATCAGTAAAAGTCGGTGTTATGAGACGTTTGTGTCATGCATTCCGCATGTACTCTGTTGTTGTTATATTTTTTTTGTCAACTTTTGACGTTGACATTCGTAGTACTCTTATTAATATATTATGGAATAGTGTAGACCCTGATCAGATTGCGTAAGTCAGTCCTTTGCATTAAGTATATTCAATTCCTTCCAACAAGTAAATGTCATACAGTTCAGTACATGTACTATACAGCTAGACAATAATACTGAGCTCATAAAGACACATTTTAAATTAAATTATCAGCAAGAAGAATGAGCATGTATACACAAGAATTACAATTCGTCTGCTACGGTATTAAATTGTATAGAGTTTATCTATTAAATTGTATAGAGTTTATCGTTGTTTATTCGTCTGTATTTACAGGTAAACTGATTTAAGTCCAGTGTAGTTAGCCTCGAGACGTGTTTCAACAGATCGCTGTAACATGTCTCGATATGTTAATTTAACAGAGGTATATCGGAAATACGGTATCGATCTTAACACTCGCTCAATAGTGTGTATTGGTGTATGGTCTATATTTATTAAGCATTAAAGCGAAATACAAATATGTTTCTAGCCAATGACGCGAATATTAACCCATTGTGATATTTTTAAATACCCCGGCATCAACGGTATCGATCCGTGTATTGAATACAGGTTTGCACAGGTAGAAATTGTCGTCTGCTATTAACAGGTATAATACAGGTGAACGCCCTTATCGGTTGTTTGACTGCACCGACCGATACGGTTAATTTACTATATACATATAGTAATTCAGTGTCCTATAGAGACGTGACTTACTTAGTCTCTGACGCAAAGTCTCAGGCAACAGTCGTGGATCCGCGGAAATCTGTGACTAGCAACGGTGGGGGCCAAACACTTGTCAAAATTTTGTGCGGTTGATCGTTGGAAACCGTATATTAACACCATGCTGCACTGTTGTTAGCAATGTAGACGTTGGTCAGCGTGCACCTCTATGCCGGTACCCAGGCGAATAGGACCACGGTTGACCATGGTTGAACCATAGTACCATGATCAGCGTTGTTGACCATGGTCAAAATTTGACATTTTTGTCACAGAGGAGATCCTAGAAAAAAGCACGGTTGACCATGGTCTGCTGACCATGGTCGGTCATAACCATGGTCAATCAACCATGGTCGACCATGGTCACCTGACCATGGTCATGAACTTTTGACCATGGTTGACCATGGTGAGAATTCTTGACCATGGTCAAAATTTGACATTTTTGTTAAGTGGTCACAGAGGAGATGCTAGAACAAAGCACGGTTGACCATGGTCAGCCATGGTCGGTCATAACCATGGTCAATCAACCATGGTCGACCATGGTCACCTGACCATGCAGGGCTGTACAAATTGATTATTTTTTAGCCACTTGTCCCGGACAAGTGACTTGACAAAAGTGACTTGCCCGGACTTGTCCCGGAAAATATAATTTTCAGGGCAAGTAATTTTGAAAAAGTGACTTGTCCTCGTAAGATTTCTTATACAAACTGTCCCAAATCAAAAACTATTATCATAGTTGTTAAATATAATACAATTGAGCACTTGGCACATATACATATTATATTAAATATCTATAATAATAAACATTGCATAGTACATATTTATTCTTGTGGTCTTTTGTCACTGTGCCACCGCGGACATAACGTTGCGACAAGTGCATACTCAAAACACATTTATCGACAATAATAAAACATAAAAATCGTTTCCTAAAATAATGAGAATGGTCTCGCGATCTCGCCTTTCGCTTTTGAAAAATTCGGATTAGTTTTGCTCATGCATCATGTGCATGTGCGGCGTGTTTGCAAAACGCGAGATTGAATATGATAGAATTTCGCGTTTTCGTCCCCAAAGCTCGAAAACGCGAGGTTGCCACATGTCCCTAATAGGACACGTAAACATTGTCTTAGGAGACGATTCTCATTTGCTGAAGAAAACGTTTTTACGTTTTTATTAAGAAATAGAACACATGTGGACAAACATCTATATTTCTTGACAACAAAAACATAATTTAACAAAAAATGATACTCGTCTTAGGAGACGATTCTAATGTGCTGCCAATACACGTTTATTGAGCAAAAAAAAACATATTTCCACACGTGTTATTGGTTAGGCTACTGCATCGCATCGTCGACCTATACACAAGGTCGTGAAAACGCGAGACCAAATCGTGAGGCGAAAACGTGAGATTCTATTGTATTCATTCTCGCGTTTTCGCCTGGCTATCTCGCGTTTTCGAGACCGCGTTGTCGCGTTTTCGCCCTTTTCACAATGTCGCCTTCCGCTTTTGGAAATACGTTTGTTCAAGTCATTATGCAGGCCAGTAGCCTGGGGGGGGGGGGGGGTCGGAGCTGTCAGGCGACGCCCCCCCCCCCCCCCCGCCCGCCCAGCCTCGAGGTCCAATTTTTCAGGGACAAAAAATCGGGTATGTAAGGTCACAGTTAGAAGCTCGGCTGTTGCGGAGTATGCAGGAAATTGCATTTCAGACCACCCACCTATATTTCAAATTTTCCCGGGGGGGGGGGGGGACATGCCGCCGGACCCCCTAGATACCTCAGGCCCCTTGGGCCTTCGAAACGACACCCCCCCCACACTTCAAACAGGTCTGGCTACGGGCCTGTAATGTGTGTGTGTAGAATGCATGCGTGTTGAAATTGAGTTTTGCGCATACATTACATGTACGTACGTACGTAGAATGCAATTCGAACTAGCATGCTTTATATGCATGTACGTACGTAGAACGCAAATCCAACACGCATGCTGTCTACACATGCATGGGCAAATCGTATTTCCAAAAGCGGAAGGCGAGATCGAGATCGCAAAAAACGCGAGATTGTAACAAAAAAGAAATATGCCGTACCACCCATCCCCAATTAGCACATTTGCGACATATCATTTTCGGTCTAGCTGCAAACCTGATGGTGTTTACAATCATCAGTCGCTAATCCAGTTTCACGTGCAAAGTGTGACTGACCTTTAGAATTCTGTGGAAACAAACATACCAAAACCACGCTATGTAGTCGCTCACGTCATCACATAGCCGATGAATTGATAATTACGCATTAGCTTGTGGAATTTCACATTTGTTTGATTTTTTGATAAAACCAAGATTTGGCAGCACATGAGAATCGTTTCCTAAGACGATTCTCAAATGTTGTCAAAATATGTTTGTGTAAAGAAATATCAATGTATTCGGGTTTTCTTTTCACATTTGTCGATGTCTTAATAAAACATGTTTTGGCAACACATGAGAATTGTCTCCTTAGACGATTCTAATATTTTTGTAAAAAGAATTGTCACATTTGTTTGATTTCTTAGACCGTACAAACAATTGACAAATTAAGAAATCCACAACTTAATTTGTGTTTCTCGAGTCGGGTTTCATATGATGGCGAGGAAATACGATCGATTACACACCGTGAAAATCTTGTTGGAATGTAAATGTCAATTGTCACGTAAGCCATTTCAGTTTACCGCGCGTTACGTCAGCTGTTATTCTAAGTACGTATGGTCGCTCGTTAGGAGCATTTCTTTCCTTCGTTTATAAGGTATGGGTTGTGACCTAGGGCTTAGAACACCGACTTCCAATCTGGAGGTTGTGGGTTCAAAACATCGCCTTGGGAATCAAACATACCTTCATAGCATGTCCATCCAATTCAATTTCACTTTTTTTCGTCTATATGCCGCGTAGAAACGATAATTTAAATTAAGAACCTTAAATTCCATTTACCACCCCGTGAAGGAACATACATTTATTTCTCTAAACAGGCGCGGATACCGAAATAATTGCAGGTCTGTACATAAAATTCGGCATAGCCGACCTCCGCGAGCGCGAAATGGTAAAGTAGGGGGGTGTCTGGGGGTCTTCCCCCATGAAATTTTTAGATGCCAGATCGCCGCAGATGCGATTTGCCGACACCTAGGCCACGAAAAAAGTCATCCAACTATTCGAGTATTGTAGATTTTCGCCAGGACGCCCGCAGCGTTATCGATCGATAAAGTGATCAGTTTTGGGATTAGGTTTATGACAGTTCGGTTCCAAAAAACGGGCTTGTGGCGGGACGTTCTAACAGAAAATAGTGACATGCCCGGGACTAAATTACAGCATAGAGGCACTTGCCCGAGATTAAAAACGACGTCCCAGGCGTCGGGCGTGCCAATTTGTACAGCCCTGCCATGGTCATGAACTTTTGACCATGGTTGACCATGGTAAGAATTCTTGACCATGGTCAAAATTTTACATTTTTGTTAATTGGTCACAGAGGAGATCCTAAGATTTGACCATGGTCAACCATGGTTGCAGACCATGGTCAACAACCATGGTGATTAACCATTTGAAACATTTGCCCACTTTATTCAACTAGAACTGTCGCTGAAGGCAGATGAATAGTCCCGCTTGTCTGAAGGTCAAAAGGTAATGATGATACAGTAGTGATGTTCATATAAAGTTAATACGTAAATGTGTGACGAGACCTGATGTGACAATCTGAATGCTATATATCCCCCACTAACAAAGTGAAGCGGGTGTGTAAAGATGAAACATTTAGCAATTTAGTATAAGGGATTTCTTATACACAAACTCAACGTCTTTGTGGTGGCATAACATTTAAATAAAATTGTGATGATTTTTGTCAACATGGGTTAACAATATACCATTATGAGCCTAACCACTGCGAAAGAGGTTACAGCCGTGAACTAAAGGAAAACCCTGGTCTCCATAATTCATGTGCTTGCCATACTACAGTACTAAACGGTGCTTTCATTAACAGATGAATTAAGGAATTTTTAACATTCCATGATGAGATTTCAAGAATTGTATCCCCCCCCCTGGACAAGTCTGGATACTACGGATTTGACCTCGCTCGGCCTCTCTTTTCGTGTTCGGGGTATAAGTCCGAAGCTTTATGCAATCCCTACAGAAAATTTACAGTGGTATATCAGCGATATATCAAGAGCCTGCGGTGATGATTTAAATTATGAATATAAAGCCTATAGCCAACTAAAAATGTTCAGTTCAAATACAAAGGCATACAATATTAGGGTGTGCTGTTGTACTTTATGTATACATAGCAAACAGCATTTCTGTGCACACTACCCGACTGTGTGCACGCGAAACATATGGGAGAAAAGAAATGCCACCCACGAAAACTCATTATATTGCAAAAAAAGAACGGTCTGGACCTTTACCTTTAAAGTTTCGCAACAATTACACCTTTCAGTGTGTCAGGAAAGATCTATGCTTCATTTCTATCTGCTTTTTATATCGTAATTTCACATTCAGACACTTTTATAGTAACAAATTTGTTTACTAAATCAAAATTTGAAAATGTGTTGTTGTTGTTGTTGTACTTGTTTAAATCACGTCCAGCCACTTATTTTTCGGCATCGCAAACAATCGTAATTCTTGATGGGATGGGCGTTACAAATAGCGTAGTGGACATAGTGAAATAGTAATAATTACGCCCAAATCGTAATGGTTGGCATCTCTGGACATGGTCGAACCTTATAGTAACACTGACTTTCGTCCAGGGGGTGGGGGATAACAATGCAATTCAGTATGTGAAAGAGAAAAGACACCAATTGCACATTATTAAAATTTGTTGTGTCCCTGGAGTGTGGGGCATACTGCAGGGGATTTCAAAACCAAAATTATGTAGATGTCCCACCCTGTGGTTGGGGGGTGGGGGGGGGTGGCGGAGCAGGGATTACAATTGTTGATGTTTATCAGCAATCCGCCAAATCTTCTGGAGCATGGTTGATTCAGCATTGTGCATAGTTGTTGTGCAATGTTACAGTGGAACTCCTTTATAACACACCTCTTTTTTTAGCCGTATCTGTTATAACAATGTACAATGACGATGTACATGTATGCCCTTATAGGGCTCAGCTTTGAACCAACCTTTCATTTTTCAACGTGGAATATTGCATTTTTTTACCATGATGAAGATATGCAGATTTCTTTGTTAAACTGTGGGTGGGGTATCAACATCAGTGATATATTCACAGTGATATATTCACTTACAGCTCAGTATCAGCAGGCTTTTGCGCCAATCCACCAGGTTATAAAGAGGCTCCAGTGTACATGTATATTATACCCTGACATACAAAGTATATTTCCACATATAATCTTGAACACTCAACCATTACTAAACTGTTCTAAAGAAGGTGGGTGTGGTAACAATATATTGAATGCACAAGCCTGCACTGTCCAATCTCTCAGTAATGCTGTTAACAATGTTTACTGATCGAGTGTTTTAAGGAACTGGATCGTGAATTCAATATTGTGTTACCCCACCACATTTATTTTCCCTTTGAACGCACAATTTATCGGGTGGTTTTCAGATAGTATACAATGATTATTTTATGAATTCTATAGAAGATCGAGTTTTTTTTATTCTTCAAATGACTAAATTAAATTGGT
This sequence comes from Conchocele bisecta, assembly GCA_029237695.1. Classification (NCBI taxonomy): domain Eukaryota; kingdom Metazoa; phylum Mollusca; class Bivalvia; order Lucinida; family Thyasiridae; genus Conchocele; species Conchocele bisecta. The sequence continues at coordinate 35,125,380 of CM055278.1, forward strand.
TCATGTTCATGTCTAAAAAAGTACTGATCCTTAATTGATTTTATTGAGTATATAATATACTTCGCACTGCTGTACACATACACTATTTTGGAGTTATCTTCTTTCTTTTTTTGTGACAAGGCCGCAGGTATGGGGATTTAATGCTGTCACGGGCGACTTGTTCTAGTTTTCCCTGATTTTTCCCCTGTATACCATAGGCAGATTGCTTTCAAATTGGAGGAAAATGTGTCGATAAACACCAAAGTCCACCTTCCAATGTTTGGCCATTTTTTCTCCAAGTTTTGGTCATTTATGTCCGCGTCCGCTTATTGAAAGCACTGATTTAATGAAATATAATTGTGACAATTGAATAATTCTTCTACAAATATATGTTAAAATACAATCATTTAACATGGTTTTATTGCACAAAAATCTTTTTATCACTGACCAATGCAGTCGTTGAGTGTGTAACAGCATGGTCATGATGGTTGACCATGGTCAGATCCAGACCATGGTCACTAACCATGGTCAGTGACCATGGTTGACCATGGTCAGAACTGGACCACGGTCATGGACCATGGTCAGTCACCATGGTTGACCATGATCAGAACTGGACCATGGTCATGGACCATGCTTATTTGTTGACCATGGTTGTGCATCAGAAAAAGCATGGTTGGCCATGGTCAGTGACCATGGTCAACCATGGTTGCAGGAAGACCATGGTCAGTTGCAATGTGAAAGCATGGTTGACCATGGTTCAACCATGGTTGACCGTGCTTGACCATGCTTCACCATGGTCGACCATGGTCACGTTTCGGCTGGGTTAAGCGGCGTGCATTCTGTATTGGTTGATTATGAAATTTCATGAGCACGCGTTCTCGGCGCGCTGTGCTCAAATTCGAGAAATTTGACTATTCGAGAAATCCGTAATAAATAGTATATTTAAACAAAAAGTTGGGCCGTTAAGCACCACTCCATTCCATTCCAATTTGCGACTACTAGTATGACCATGAACCAAACAACAACAACATTAACTCAATGTATGTATATTTTAAGTGATCGTACATTTTTAAATTTATCTAATCATCTCATTATTTGGTAGCTGGCCTGACACTAGTAGCATGGTATGCTTTTATTTCATTTGCAACATTATATCATCTACCATGCTTGGCCCTAACTGATGCTTTTTTGTGTCAATGGTCCGTTAAGCGTCAGTCCATTCCATTCCATTTTGCAGACTACTAGTATGGCCATAAATCAAACAACATCATTAACCCAATATACGACAGCATCAGCACGTATGGATGATGTTGTTATCCGTTACAATGCGTGGACAGTATATACATGCATATATTACATGCACATCATATATAATGAATTTTACGCGAACGTGTGCCACTACGGACGAGACAGCAATAACAAACGTTATCAGTACTTTAAAGACAAACAGGATGACAGATATGCCCAGAAAATGGTGATTAATAAAACAGATTACTAAAACATAATTTTATTGCACATTTATTATGGCATTGATGAACACCAGTTTAACTATCCGTCAGCCGAAAACAATTTGGTAAAACTATATGTTCACAGTACTGACAAATAACTAGCATTGAGCTCGCTAGGTTTTCTGCAATCATGGTTACGGAGTTAATTTAACTAGTAGATCTATCTAGAATTGAATGTATTTACATAGGTGGTAAAGTTACCGGTCTAACCCGTTCAGTCTCAATTAATGGGCTCGTCCAAGAAATTTGATGGGTATCACTATCAGACCGAAGCAAAGTACAAAAAGGTAGTTCTCGTATATAGAAAAGGCAGGTAAGCTTCCAACATGTCTACATAAATTACTACCACAACTTGTCGGACAAAGTAGTCCAAATGAATTACGTAATTGGAGCAATTTTATTGCATTAGCCAGACGAACAGAAATTTACTCGAAATAGTTTATACCGTCTTCTATGACAATATGGAACGAGTTTGTTGAGAAAATTGAGAGTTCTTCTTCGATAGCCGTTTTTCAAGACAGGCTAAAACAACTATTCAAACCGCCTATTGTTCCAGAATACTATCTGATCGGTGATAGAACGCAATCTGCTTTTACCACGCCCGTATACGAAAGCAATGAAGTAAACTAAATTTAGACGTAGTTTTTTTATGAATAATCTGCGAGAATCACCATTGTGTGACTGTACACTCGATGTAGAAGATGCCGAGCACTACTCTTTAAAATGCCAGTCATTCCACCAGCAACGCCAGAAACTAATTACCGCAACCCGTCAATACTACCCGTTATCTATAACTACATTGTACTCAAGTGTGGGGAGTTTGAAGGTAATGCTAGCTCTTTTTTAGAAGTCCAAGGCTACATTAATCTTACTCGTCGTTTCAATAATCAATGTTATCCTATTCACACGTTCCTGCTTTGTGAAAACTATGCTTACTCGGTGGCCCGATCTTGGGATGTCAATTGGTCTGTATTCACAGGACAGTGCAACAAGAATGATTGGCTATCTTCGCTTATTCTGACGATGACATACATGTCGGTGTGGGTGTCATGCAATAAGTAATTGGAGAGGGCTGTAACTAATGTTGTTAAGACTTGTTGCCCATCCCGTTGGCTTTTCTTAATAGTAAAGTGTATATTTTGAAACTGTTGTATACTGTCTATACATAGCAATAACAATGTTTAAATCATAGGTGGTAATGTATTATCAATTCATAACTAAACGGTTCTATGTTTCCTGGTACAGTGCATCGTGCTACAGTAACATCTCGGTCTGATCGGGTCATACACTGGTCCGGCATTACGCAAACACGTCTTATTTGGAATTAATAAATCACTGAACTACTTTCGGCAAGGGAGATAATCAATATCATGCGAACTATTTTCATACGAGCCAAGCGGATTGTTCTGTTTATGATTAGTATATATAGTTTTAAGCTATCTCCTGTGATATATAATGATACATTACTTTGTTATGTTATGGGTACTAATACATGTTGTTTCAATAGCGTATCTCTGTAACGGTATTGTTGTAGATGGAGTTGCAAATAATTTAATAATTATTATTCGTTCAAATGGTGGCGTAATACTGATAGCACTTCTGTATAACTGTGATTGTCGTAAATGGCGCAACAGTCGTGAGGTTAAGGTCGCCGACTTTAATGATTTAATTACCGATTCCCGGAAGGGTCGGTGGTTCAAACCTCGACGTGGTGTAATTTTTTTTCTCCATATATTATTATTTTTGTGATTTTAATATTTTTTAATATTTTCACAATTTAGTCGTGAGGTTAAGGTCGCCGACTTTAATGATTTAATTACCGATTCCCGGAAGGGTCGGTGGTTCAAACCTCGACGTGGTTGTTGAAATTTTTTTTCTCCATAATATTATTATTTTTATTGTGATTTTTAATTTATTTTAATTTTCTAATTTTATTATCACAATTTAGTCGTGAGGTTAGGTCGCCGACTTTAATGATTTAATTACCGATTCCCGGAAGGGTCGGTGGTTCAAACCTCGACGTGGTGTAATTTTTTTTCTCCATATATATTATTTTTGTGATTTTAATATTTTTTAATATTTTCACAATTTTATGATTTTAATAAAAATATACCTATAAATTGATAGAAACTTACCAACAATTAAAGTGTCTGTCTTTAAGTAATATATACACAGACAGTTTGTTACTGATTTTTTAATTTAAGTTTAAGTAATATACACAGACAGTTTGTTACTGTTTTTTTAAGTTTGAGGTACTGTCTATACTGTCTATACCATATAATGTTTTACTGTCCCAAAATCTTTTTTTTTGGCTGTCACAATTAATTAATTTTCGGACAGCAAACATTTTTTTATGAATTTGAAATAATTATTGTCCTCCATCTGCTCACAACACTGTTCGAACTGCGCCTGTGGCTACCACGACCAGAATTCACTGGCCGCAAACACAGTAGCCATCGGCATCTATTTATTAAATTATTATTTTGTATTTTATTTGAATTCCGCGTGAACGCTGCATTTTGTGTCAACACCATTTACAGAAAATATTGGTGATTTTCTAAACGAATATCGGAGAAATGCGGCTACATATTTTGTCAATTTTCAACACCATTTACGGAAAACAATTACTGATTTTTTAAAACAATATCGGCACAACTAAATACGGTGATAGAATTTTTGTCAACTTTTCAACACCATTTCCGGAAAATATTACTGATTTTCTAAAAACAATATCAGCGAAGGTGTACTGAACTACTCTTTATTTTAAATAACCAGCCGTCTAATAGATCTGTGTATAATCGAGAGTATATCGTTAATTGTCATGTTGTCTCCGACAGTGAGGTGTTGCGGCACACATCAAAACGACACGTCAATTTCAAAACATTGCCTAAGGGTCACAGCTGTCATCAGATCAACGATTTTTTCCCCACACAAAGCGACGTGTATTTACAACTAGATATGTGTAATGTGTCGGGTGTAGCCAAAGACCATACATAAATTCGTAATTAGTCACAGATGTAGCCTTAAAATATAATCGATTTCCTTAAATTACGTCCGCATGTTGACAGATATTTCAGAGCAGACGTCATCGTAATTTGCCGTTATTTATTTCCAAAATTAGCCATATATTCTGTAAATGGCGTTGAAAGTTGACAATAAATTAAGACCAGATCAGTACGTTAAATCGCTATCGACGACAACTGACGATCCGATGAGAGAGTAATACCGTTTAAGCGTATCCAATGTTAAATATACATCGTTATTTTTTTATGACTTTCGTAGTTTTTACCGAGGAAATTCAAACCGTTTCCAATTATTGGGGAACATAATATCATGATTAGCACATCGTTTCACTAAGCGGGGCCTAATCAGGAAAATGGGATCACACGGTCTATTGTTTACACTGGATTAATGGCGGCCTCCATGAGGTCTCAGGTAAATCTTATTTTTCAATAATACGACTGGTTTCTTCCTTTTAGTGATAACCATGTTCCAGCCGTTAACACTTATTTAACAACATTACTTAATATGTAGTTAGTCTGAACATTCTGCAGATAAATCTGAATTGGACGGAATCGAGCGTTGTTTAAACTTAGTCCGGTTCATATGCACAGGTCAAAATATGAACTGAAAATGGCGCTTTTGTGTGACAGAAATCCGTTACGCGACGAATAAAAAAAATATTTTGTTATAAATATCACATACAGCGAAACAGCGGTAGCATCTACTGTTTTAATAATATGCATACATATTGTAATTAATGTTTAATAGTGATATACTTATGAATATTATACGATACTATGGTTTATACTCCAGCACTATGTTTTTAGGCTGTGTGACTTGCCTCAATATAAACTGGATTAATTAATACTTATATTCATGCGCTTCATGACAACATCATTACATTTAAAATATACAAATATTACTTAAAGGGGTACCGATATGATACATTTTAATAATATAAATATTGAAAATACACATTACAATCGCTTACAACATAAGTTATTGATTGAATATAGTCACTGCATCGTGACCTATTTGACCGCATTACCTATTGCGCGGCAACCTCATCAAACCCGCTGTTTACATAGGTAACCGGGGATTTGGTGAGGTTGGCTCGCTAATACAATGTTTGCGTAATGGGCATTTTGCTCTCTTCTGTATGCAGACAAAAAGGTGAGTTATTCCGTAGATAGTCAGAAAAAAATGCGAGTGTTTCAATACTCCAGTTGATATATATAATGGGTGTTCGAAATGTCACGTAGGTTTTTCTGACATCATACAAGTCGCTGCCCTCTACGTCCCAAACTGCAGAGCGAACTCTATAATGGAATTTTCATAGCGAATGCCCATCGCCAAGTACAATATAACACCACACAAATCATAGACAACGAACTAGACTCGGGCGGTAACGCAGTGTATACACATCATTTGATTGTCGAGAAAAAAGTAAACAGAACACGTAGTACACGCGCAGAAAGACTGGGAAAAGTAAGTCGACGGTGCACAGAAATACCATAAACAACTGGACGACCTTCCGTCCGCTCGGGAAAGTAGTTCTGTTTACCATGCCAGTTTTACCGTATGGGAGAATATTATCCGAGCAGTTGGCTGGTATGTGTGTTCCCAAACGCTGTGAGAGAAAACCCGCAATCAACTCCTTACAAATAATACACCGTAAAGAGAACGCCTATAATTGTGCGCATGTTTTCTTGGAAACCACAAGCTACCATGCACAATGTTTAATTTGTATTACAGTCAAAATAAAGTTATTTGAACATTTGGAAAGGGTCTCGACTAATCTAGAATGTTAATGTGATTGAACACATTCCAAACATGCACTCAAATATATCTCGTTTATAGAAACAGCTGCGTAATTTGGATTTCAAAATGTTTATATGACGTCACATTTGACGTCACACAACGTAACGTCAAAACGCGGGAAAACACGTCATTGTATAACTATTCATGTGCACATCACAATTCATTGATTATAATCTCAAAAATAGACTAAATGTGCATATATATCCGCCGTGGAAGTGTAATAAATAGGATATCACATCGTACATGTTTGAATAGCGGAAATAATACATTCGTGTCCGTCGGCGTCCGTGCAAGCAACTCGTTCGCAACGTTCATTCGTTGCTTTCGCAGAAACAGACGCACTTGTGTATTATTTCCCGCTATTCAAAATCACGGTACGATGGAATATCATCTATATAACGGAAATTCGTAATTTTTAGAACTCGTGAAATTGTGACACAATTATACACTTATTTAAAGGTACGTGCCCACGCAGTAGGCACAAAATGTTCTTTATAGAAATTAAATAAGTGTATAATTATGTCACTATTCCACCAGTTCTAAAAATTACAAGTGCCCGCTATACAAATATAATCATTTATTAATTATCAATTTACTGTTAGCGACTCACGGCGGTAACAGTCTATTTTGATAATGTGCGGGGACGACGACTTTCACATCACGGATTGCGGTTCGCATGCGCAGTATACTACGCGCGCCAGTAGGCTTCCCAATATGTAAACAAGAATATCAACATGTCGAAACGTCCAAGACAGAAATTGTCTGAAACGGCGAAATGTCTGAGGGACAGGCAGTACAGAGAGAGTGGTTAATATTGGCGACCAGATCACCAAATGGAAAGAGTTACGTGGAGATTTAGATTTGGACTCGAACAGAGATTTTTCTTCTCAACTTCCGATACTTCACTGCGCATGTCAAAGATGTGATATGATTAACCGTGTCACGTGACGCGTGTTGGTAAAAATAGCACCAGGTCGGAAAATACCCTTTCTGGTCGCGGCATATGAAATGCGATTTAACACCAATTAACACGCACCGTAATTAAAAATAACTCGTTAGTGGGTAGACAAATGACTCATATAAGGCATGACAGAAAATGAAAAGTAGTAGTACAGTGTAACCTGCTGCGTGGGCATGTACCTTTAATTCCTATAAAGAACATTTTTTTGCCAGCTGAGTGGGTATGCACCTTTAACTCAACTTGAATACATTATATAACTTATACTTGAAGGAAATAATTATTTCCTCCTAGACCTTCGTGGGACGTAATTGACGTCACGTCTTGACGCCATGTCCGGCGAAGAACGTTATAAACTAATCTAAGAGCACATTTTACATTATCGATGAGCTTGTAATATACAATTTATTCCACTACCATTTTGAAATACCGGATTTATTTCGCTTGACAGCTGTAAATCAAACAAAGAAACTCGTGTTCCGTACTCGTTTCTTTATCGGATTTCCAGATGTCTCGGGAAATAAACTGGTATGTCTTCATGATAGTTCTATAAACTATATTTATCAGGCAAATGCGAGTGTAGGAATTACGAGACTTGCATCGGATTTCCTACCGCTTCCGAGCCGAGCCATTTATAACATAGTAATGTATATGGAGATTACGAGACTACTGTATATTTCACGAAATCTGCCCAAAAATCACGGCTATATACACAATGGAAACATAATACATTTTTAGATAATATTAAATGTTCTTAAAATTTAAGAATGAGCCTTTTTTTTCGTCAAATTTTGATTTATTATGAAAAAAAAACAATTTCCCCATATATAGTCCGCAGGGGACGTATAATTATTGTTTTTATTAATTGCCATGAAATAACAATTCGTTCCCTCAATTTAACAATTCGTTCCCACGAATTAACAATTCGTTCCCTCAAGTTAACAATTCGTTCCCACGAAATAACAATATTGTTCCCACTGGAACGAATTGTTAATTTGTGGGAACGAATTGTTATATCGTGGGAATGAATTGTCAATTCGAGGGAACGAATTGTTAAATTGAGGGAACGAATTGTCCTTTCGTGGGAACGAATTGTTAATTTGAGGAACGAATTGTTAATTCGATGGAACGAATTGTTATATCGTGGGAACGAATTGTTAATTCGAGGGAACGAATTGTTAAATTGAAGGAACGAATTGTCATTTCGTGGGAACGAATTAATAAATCAAATTCCATGTCCCCTGCTGGGCTCCGAAATAGCTACATTGTGAACCTAGGAATGTCGCGTACCGCAAAGGTTTTACACACCCTTGTATAATCCCAAGAATAGGAATACTTGCGGCTCTATTTTAAGTGAGAACTTGGCTCGATAAAAATACTTCCGGTTGTTCAATGCGATTTAAAATAGGAAAAACACAGGTAGGTACCTTGCTTCAACTCTTGTATAGCTTTGTAGAGACGTCCAATGAACATGACACTATGCTTATCCGGACCGCCAATGATACGTTCACAATTGAGCTGAAACGTCTGGATGTTTGATGCGCTGACAGTATAATGCATTTTCTATTTGATGCGAGGATATAAGGTGTGATGCGGAAAATTGATGACGTTCCAAGTAAACGGAAAGAATGTGTGGAAACTGTTCACCATGCCGTTTCTTTATGCACGTATGTTTCCTTTGTTCCCTTTACTTCAGTTTGGGCATGATTGAAATCACAACCTCTGGTATTGCAGTCCAATGCACTATCCACTAGAATACCAAGCCATGGAGTTCCTAAATGGGGTCGAAAGTAAAAGTAAATGGGTTTTACATCCCAGAAACCACTATGTTCATATGTGGCTGTGCTTGGAGAAATGGGGCTTATGGGTTTTGCCGCCCGTGTACATCCAGATCAGCCTGTGCATCCGCACAGTCTGATCAGGATCTGCACTGTTCGCCATTCCATCAATGAAACACACGTAATGCTTCTAGCAAGCAATATAGATTGTTATCAGGCTACAAGAGTGCTATTTGATCAAGAGCTACACTGGCCAAACATTTCATTGCTCCAGTCACAGCCACATACAAAGACGGGACCTCGGTAGGAGTAAATACAAGTGTGAAGAAATACTATGAAAGTATTTGAACATTTCATAACGATGTTTTGGTTTTCATGGTAATTTTTATTTCTCTGAATTTCTGCTGGTTTAACAAAATTAAGACATTTTTAACCATTTAGCATCACAGCCACACGTTATTCTGTGACACGAGTGTGTCTCATATGTCAATACCTATGAAGTGTACGATGTTAAGGACCTGTTCTATACCATATCATCGTTTTATTCAAAGATAATTTCTTCGCAAATGTGTTAGAATATATGTATAACACACATATGAACACTACCTCGTTACTGTATCCTATACGGCACATGGAGTTGCAAAGTCGGCCATCTTTGTGTGTTCCAGCCAACAGCCAGTTGCACCTGTTCTGCCGTTTGACAAAGAACCAAAAATGTGAAGTAGAACATATGATATAATGTAGCTAATCACTTGTAGAAAAGCCAGGGCCCGGTTGTTCAAAACACGAAATAAAAAGAAGGCTCATTCTTAAATTTTCCTTTAATTTAATATTATCGAAAATAATATTGTTTTTGAATTGTCTATATGGCCGTAAAATTTGGGCAGCTTTCGTGAAACAGACAGTAGTCTGGTATTGAACTATATCACTGCAGTACGTGAGGTCTATCCCGACAGCTGAGATGAACGGGTTATCAGCGTTTGATGTCTCTCCATTTTTTCTTTTCACATTCTATTCTCATTCGCTAATCATCGTTTAACTCTGTTTTTTATTTATATATATATTCCAATTAATTTAACCAACTAGAAATACTACTGCTACTACTTCTGCTGATACTAATACTGCTAAGTACTACTACTACTGCTATTACTACTACCACTTTCCGCCTATCCACCACCCCCACCCCTGTCTCTTTCCAAACATCTCTATTGTTAGAAGTTTAGTTTTCATCACACCTTCATAAACTATGTTCTAAAAACTGGTTTTGACAACACATGAGAATCGTCTCCGCTGGAGACGATTCTCATGTGCTGTCAACACCAAGTTTTTGTCGAGAACTATTGAAAATAAAACATTTCCAGCAGACGACATCATTTAATTCAGCGTAGTACTGTTACACATTTTGTCATGATGTTAATTTATTCTGTTCCATGCATTTAAGGAGACGGTGTTTATAAGCGCTTGCGCTTGCTACTGCATCCTTTTCACAAATTGTACCGCATTGTCGTCATTGATATATTTGTATATACGTTATTACATGTATCTGTGTCAAAATGTGAATACAATATTGTTTAAACTAAACATTTGATGAGAAATGAGAAAAATGGCAGAACGATATTTAGAAAGTTGTGCATCGGCTGATATAATATTATCAAACGAGATCTAGCCGACACAAAACCAAACCATGTTCAAATCAACAGTATGGGAAATGCATAGTTCATGTTTGTATTGTTTTGTTTGTATATATGAATTCTGAATATTTAATTATAACATATTATTATATGACTAAGTATTCCAGTCATTCTTATTGGCCGAAGCACGGGCACGTGATTATCTACAAATTTAATGTAGACCTCTGCGGGCCGTTTCACTAAACTTCGTAGGACTAAAATGTTCGTACATGTAAGTGCAAAATTATGATAGTATGTACATTTCACATTAACATTGTTTTCTTGTAAATCATTATTGCATACGCAGCCTATGCTCAATAAATGTAAATGCATAAATTGAAATTTACAGACGATCTTAAATTTGCACTTACGAACATTTTAGTCGTAAGAAGTTTAGTGAAACGAGCCCCTGAACGGTTTGTTTACACGAATAATCACTCTCGACCAGTCCGAGATGTGTTTATTCATGTAAACAAACCTATTAGTCACCTCCTTAGAGCGCATGCGTACATCTGACACATGTAATTGTTAATTTGTTTACACTGTTAGTGACTATTCCTGATTTTATGACAATTCTTGTTTAGGGTCATATAATAAAACAACTATAGTCTTTCGAGTCGGTGTACATGAGATTTACGGACCTTCGAAAGGTGATGTTCGCTCCAAGATTGCACTTACGAACATTTTAGTCGTACGAAGTTTCATGAGACGGACCCCTCTTCCGACGCCCCTGTACACAAAAATAACAAAAAAAACATACCCCCGAAATTCAAATTGACAGGTAATTTTATAATCACAATACTGTGTGACATCTTGTCACGTGGTGATGTGTTTCTTGTTATCAGCCTTCTCTAGGTAAAAGTGGGTCAATGTGACCAACTGTTTTCATAAATTGATATTAAGCAAGCGTTATGTAACGGGATGTTTACACTTCAGATAATACGCGATATCACAGTACTTCACGTGATTGCGAAATATATTGCATGTATTGACATTTCAAAATGGACACTGATTAAGGAGTATTTATTGTTTATTCGGAGATTTTAGTGTGGTATGACAACGTAGTTGTATTCATTATCAAATGGCCAACAGTGTTTAATGGCATGTACGTTGCTGTGATTGTTTAACAGTTGTAAATAGTTATGCATTACTATACAGTTGTATGTATGTTTAAGATAATGATATGAAAATACTCAAAATTACGGAGCCCGCAGGGGACATGGATTTTTGTTATTAATTCGTTCCCACGAAATAACAATTCGATTGTTCAATTTAACAATTCGTTCCCTCGGTATAACAATTCGTTTCCACGAATTAACAATTCGTTCCCTCGAATTAACAATTCGTTCCCACAAAATAATAATTCGTTCTCTCAATTTAACAATTCGTTCCCTCGAATTAACAAAATGTTCCCACGATATAACAACTCGTTCCCACGAATTAACGAACGAATTGTTAAACTGACGGAACGAATTGTTAATTCGTGGCAAGGAATTGTTAATTCGTGGGAACGAATTGTTAAATTGAGGGAACGAATTGCTATTTCGTGGAAACGAATTAATAAAAAAAAGAATGCTACGTCCCCTGCGGGGCTCCGTACAAAATGAAAACAGCTATTTACACGTATTGTTGTCATGAGCTGGATATAAACATCACTCGCATATACGTTGGCATATACGTTGGCGAGAATATAACGGTGTTACTAGCATGGAGTTTGACGCCGGTATAAACACTAGGCACGATGGTTACAGTGATCGCAATGGGTACAATAATCGTGATGTGCACCGAAATCGCGATATGAAAGTGAACAGTGACCACGATATAAGCAATATGCGTGAGAATAATTACAATGGTCCGCACATTCGTGAAGTGAACAGAAACCGAGACGCGCACACTAATCGCGAAGTGTACATTCTCGGAAATATGAGCGATAATCGCGAAGTGTACATTCTCGGAAATATGAACAATAATCGCGATAGTGACCATAATGTGTGCAATAATCGCGATATACGCGACACCTACAAGCCGGCCGCAAATTTAACATACGGCGTTAGTTACTCTGGTGGACCAACGCCCGAGTGTACAGTAAACATGTACAACAGGGGAGAGCCGGGAAATGAACAGGCCCGGGTCGGCAATAACTCACCTGTAAACACTGGTGGGCGTGTCTTCAAGATCCCTGACGACAAGGGTAAGTCCTTTGTTTCTGTGACTGGAGATATTGGGCTTATAGAGAATAGTAGGTTAGTGCCGTGAATGGGAAAATATATCTGGCAAGGCTCAGGAAACGGGATGGGCGAGGCTCTGCCGAGCACATCCCGTTTCCGTGCCGCGCCAGATATTTTTTCCCATTCACGGCACTAACCTACTATTCTATTTATCCCGTAAACACCTTCAAATGGCTGTAAAATGCAAAAATTGTATTGACTGGTTATCAAAAATGTTTCACGGCACCGTGTTTCACAGCACATACGCACTGTGTTGACGGGATAAATGTGATTCGTGACCAGTGTTGATTCTGATCAAATACAGTGCAACCTCTCTATAACAGCCACCCATGGGAAGACGCAAAACTGGCTGTTGTAGAGAGGTGGCTGTTGTAGGGAGGTTAATGCTGAATTAAATTTTGTCGTCTGCTGTTTATTTATTTTCTTCGATAATTCTCATCAAATAAATGCTTTGACAGCATTTTAGAATCATTTCCAATGGAAATGATTCTAAAGTGCTGTCAAAACATGTTTTTATTGAGAAAGAATGCAAATGCAACAGCAGATGACAATTTTCGTGCTCAGCAGTCTAATGGTTAAATATAGAGGAAACCATCCATTTGGAATATAAAATAGCTGCTGTTACAGAGAGGGTGTTGTTGTAGAGAGGTGGTCGTTCGGGGAGGTTCGACTGTCGTACACTTCTGTAACCTGATACAGATATCTATTCTTCCCATTATATCCTTAAAACATTATTCTCTCAGACATTTTCATTTTTATCCCGTCAACACAGTGCGTATGTGCCGTGAAACACGGTGCCGTGAAACATTTTTGATATCCTGTCTATACGACCTAATCACTGCGTATGAATATATGCGGTGGCTGGGGATATTTTGTTGCATTTTAAAGCCATTTGTAGGTGTTGACGGGATAAATAAAACAGTAGGTTAGTGTCGTGAATGGGAAAAATATCTGGCGCGGCACAGAAACGGGATGTGCTCGGCAGAGCCTCGCCCATCCCGTTTCCTGAGCCTTGCCAGCTATTTTTTCCCTTTCACGGCACTAACCTACTATTCTCTATATCAATGCATATTGATTCACAGTGTTACATGCACATGACTTGGTACATACATACAATTGGTATAGTTTTATTGTATGTTTCTTTATGTTTACATGTTGTAATTGATTTGTGTTTAAACATGAATATGTATGGAAATCAAAAACTGAAAACTATAGACATTGCTGGTTAGCAACATGACAGGTGTTTCATTGTTGTAATGCTCAAGTTGCCGAATTTGGCCTCCTATTGGGTTTTCCCACACATAAATCCAACAGGTTTCTATTTACACACACTTTGAAACTGTTTGCATTCATTTTGGTACAAAAATGAGTTTGTAGTCGATGAAAACATCAATGTTTGTTGATAAACAAACAACAGGTGCGTGTTTCAAAGCCCGATCGATTTTCCGATAAACGCTCGGGTCAACTCCTCAACTGCCCGATTCGCGGCCGATGAATTCCGATAGCCGGAGTTTATCGACTCGCTTCCGAGCCGAAGCCGCTGGGTTACGGAAATGATGTTGTCAATATTGACATTTTGCACTGAGTGGTACACAAAACAAGTTTGTGTTGTCTTCACATTGCGATTAAGATGTAAATCTCAAGACTTGAGATGTATCTATTAGGCAGTATATGTTAGTTTTGTGTACTAAATCAGTTTAGTTATCCTATGGCGTTTTGGTCTGTCTTGCTTTGTATCTAACACTCTACATATACTATTCACTATATTTTTTACAATTTGTGGCTTAGTTTATCAGTTTATCAGTTAACTTATAGACAATACGAGACATTTCGTGCGTATGAATACAACACCTATTATCTTTACTTCTCACAGTTATGTAGCAGTGACCAGTTAGCTGCCAGTTTCGTACAATGGCACTGGAGAAATGTATAAATACACGCATTACACTTTCTGCTGATTAAAATTCACTTTGATTGTTTAATTACTATTTTCTGCTTCATTTTTCATTTTAATCAGATGTTACATCATATTAATTGATGAATGCTCATTCCAGGGCCATCTGACCTATTCCCATTGGTCAGAAATGGGCACATACGATTGGAGGGTATGTTTTGACGAAATAAATAATCAATACAACAATTTTTTCTGGGAGTTTCAAACAGTAATTTATTCTAGAGTAAACGTATGGATGGGAATGGGTTTGCACCATCACAGTACATTTGCCTCTGGATGATGATTGAGAAAATGTGCAACTAGTCTCTAGTTTCCGCAAGTGATCAGTTTTTGTGGAGACAACATATTTCAGTACTTTCAGTACTTTGATATTCTTCTGTCGTGAGATTAATTATAAAATCGAAAGTGACATAGACATTTGACACCGACGAGCACATGTGGGTACAGTCGAACCTGCCCGAACCTTGAAGCGCGTGGCCGAGTGATCTAAAGCGTCGGACTGCTGATCATACGGTCGTGGGTTCGAGCCTTGCCAGTGGCAATGCGTTGTGTCCTTGAGCAAGACACTTTATCCACACTGCTTCAGTCCACCCAGCTGTAAATGGGTACCGGTTACCGGGAAAAGGTCGATTTTATTCGTTTATATATAAATAAAATATGATCCTGCACATAATCCCCGACAGGGGGTGTTACAGTATATAAAGAAAGAAAGAAAGGTCACCTCTATACAAACACTGTAGATCCAGATGAGCCGGCTTGTAACAAGCCGTCTCATCAGGATCTACAGCGTTTGCCAGTACTTTTCTAGATATTTTAAAAAAGTATCCCTTATCTGATTAATGGAATAGTCCAGAAATCAGCATGGAACTATCAACGTCCGATTTTTAGGGATGAAAATGTTAAAACACATTGAATAGTTGAAGATCTGGGTCCCGTTTAAAAAAACTTCGTACGATAAAAATATTCGTCCGAAGACTTTACTTTACATGGCTACGATAGTTTCCATAAATGACGTCGAAAGATGATGAAATTTTCTTAGAAAATGCTGAAGAGAATTCCGCATTTGCTATGAAAATTTCATCATCTTTCGATGTAATTTACAGAAAATATCACAGTTCTGTATATATATTTAATAA
This sequence comes from Conchocele bisecta, assembly GCA_029237695.1. Classification (NCBI taxonomy): domain Eukaryota; kingdom Metazoa; phylum Mollusca; class Bivalvia; order Lucinida; family Thyasiridae; genus Conchocele; species Conchocele bisecta. The sequence continues at coordinate 35,141,415 of CM055278.1, forward strand.
AAAATTGCACATGTTCTTAGGTAAAAATTCACATGTCGTGTCTCAGGGCGTGCGGTTTAGAGAAGTTCCACTGTTGTAAACACTCAATGACCAATGTTTGTAATGTTCAGTCATGAACAGACAGGACAATGAAATAAACCCATCTAAACACGTTCTTTGAATTCATAATGCAAACGCCCATTGCGGTTACATCCATTACAATACATTAGACACACGTAACGTCAAATGATGTTGTTGGTTGGTTGAAGTTCGCAACGTCGCTGTTCCAGGAGGAATGGCGACAAAATGACCTAAAACAATTTTAACGCCACATTTCGTTATTTACAGCTTTGAAACTATCAGCAAATCCAGTGTAAATAGAAGTAATAACACCATGGGCTGTTGTGAATAATACATTTCATATGTTTAAAGTTTGCGAGGAGTCCTTCGGAATCCACGCACTTTAAATAGACCAAATGTATTCGGACTCCTCGCACACATATCAAATGTATTATTCACCCCAGTAAACGCAACAGCCCTTGTTTTTATTCCTTAAGTACAATGAGTTATACGCAGATCATGAACACCAAATGTCTACAAGAGTCCCTGCACAAACGAACTTGTGTATTCACAAGACAACGACATTATTGGCATGGACATCGATTTGGATTTTGATTTAAAGGTGCTTAACGACCTATCAACAGGTAAGGTCATTTAACGCCGAGTACACGGGTTTGATCCCGCATTTAACCTACTGCGCGGGGGTGGGGGAGGGGGGGGGGGGTCATAAAATCAAAGCGAAATATTTACAGTGTCGATATATTTTTTATTCAGAAATGGTTTATTTGTATAGTACGAAAGTCGACACGTGTCACCTAGAATTGTTTTATATATCGAAATAACGAAACAGCTATGTCGTTATAATGACACACTATGTTGAAATAACGACATAGCTATATCAAAATAGGACATACGTATGTCGAATTGACGACATACTATGTCTAAATAACGAGATAGCTATGTCGAAATAACAACATGTCGAAATAACGACATAGCTATGTCGTTATAATGTCGTAGCTATGTCGAACTAACGCCATAGCTATGATGTTATAACGACTTAACTGTGTCGAAATAACGACTTGGCTATGTCGTTATTTCAACATAGTATGTCATAACGACATAACTAAGTCGTGTTATTTCGATATGTATTAGCCAAATACTACGGAGCCATGGGGACATGGATTTTTTTTTATTAATTCGTTCCCACGAAATAACAATTCGTTCCCTCAATTAAACAATTCGTTCCCTCGAATTAACAATTCGTTCCCACGATATAACAATTCGTTCCCTCATTGTATAAATAATTAACAATTCTTCCCTCAATTTAACAATTCGTTCCTACGAAATAACAATTCGTTCCCACGGAACGAATTGTTAATTCGTGGGAATGAATTGTTAAATTGAGGGAACGAATTGTTAAATTGAGGGAACAAATTGTTATTTCGTGGGAACGAATTAATACAAAAAAAGAATTATACGTCCCCTGTACGTATCGGCTTCGTCGTATATAAAATAATAGCAACAAAAGTCTGTTGAGATGAAGTACCATGGACGCCATGTTACAGTATACAATGTACAACATCTAAACCTGACGAACTAATTTGTGTCCTTATTTTTTACCCGTTTTATTGTCATTTATTGGTGTCACGATCGCATAGCACACACGAATGTCCTGGAGTGACCGTTTGTCTTATTTATAATGGACAGGCTGTATTTTTCTAATAATCTATTATGATTTCACTATTATTGGAACGACTTTACAGGGCTTGTCAATAGCAGATACACTCATTGACTTGCTTTGGGTAGCGCATATCTACTATCGCCGTATACCGGCTTAAAGTTAATATACGATTGTGCCGATGCTTGCTACGTTGACACAGGTCTGGCTGAAGTCCGAGACAATTAGTTAGCCAAACAAAATACAAACCCAACACAAAGCACACACGAATGTCCTGGAGTGCCCGTTTGTCTGATTTATAATGAAACATCTATAAAGCGGACACCCTGGTTAGAGAGGTTCCCATGTGCTATCAAAATGTTTTGTTTTTTATTTAATTTAGAAACGGTTTTGCTGAAAAGAAAGAAAGGCCTGTTCATATTGAAGATCCACAGCTTGATAATGGTGGTCATATCTCTTCTGGCCATCGGCACGGGAAGCTGGTCTGTGCATGTGGCCAAGGACAATATAAGTTTCCCAACTTTCAACGTTGGAGCAATCATTGCAGGAGTGTGGGTGAGTATTAGTGTGCCCAACAACAACAACAAATCTGTACGACTAAAATGTTCGTAAGTGCAGATTTAGAATAGTCTGTAAATTTCAATTGATGGATTTACATTTATTGAGCATAGGCCGCATATGCAACCTATGCTCAATAAATGTAAATCCAATAATTGTTTACAATAAATCATTGTTAATGTGAAATTTACAGACTATCATAATTTTGCACTTACGAATATTTTAGTCGTAGGAAGTTTAGTGAAACGACCCCCTGGTCTGTGAATGTGGCCAAGGACAATATAACTTTCCCAACATTCAATGTTGGAGCAATCATTGCAGGAGTGTGGGTGAGTATTAGTGTGCCCAACAACAACAATAAATCTGTATCATTGATGGAGGATGTCACGGAGTCCCGCAGGGGACGTAGAATATAGGGTTAACTGTATTGTAATTTTCAAATTTACGGCGTATATCAGAAAATGATAGGTCGGAAAATCTGTTTAATGGCGACGCGCTAGAGCTAGCGCTAGCGCTAGCGCTAGCGCTAGCGCTAGCGAATAACAATTCGTCCCCTAAATTTAAGAATGCCTTTCCACGAAATAACAATTCGTTCCCACGAACAATACTTTCCTGATGGGTAATTCTGATTCTTTATCATTCATCTCCGATGGTACCGTCTGTTCGTGATTACAAAGCATGATAATTCCAGCACAACAATATTTACACAATTCCCTAACATTTGATTGGTCCGTAGCAAGTCTCTGTCCAAAATTTATATCCCAGTAAATTCTTAAAAAATCTTCTCATGAACCGCCAACCGGATTTCGACGAAACTTGGTTGGAATGATCGATGTACAATGCTCTTTCAAAGTTGTTAAAATGGTGACCCCGGGGTCAAAAATGGACGTGGCCCGTGTGGTCAATTTCAAATTTTATTTTTTACCGAATATGGTCATGTCTATATCAAATCGAAGGTATCAATGAGGCGATCGCTCTGGTACATTATTTTATCGAAATTGGATGGTCATGTCATCCAAGAATGCCGCCGAAAGGTGAAAAGGTCGTTCTTTAAATATTAGAGATTTCAAAATTCTTCTTCACACGAACCGCTTGGCCCATGGTGGCAAAACTTCACAGTTATGGTCCATGGGTGAAACCTTTTCAGATTTGTTAAAACGGAGATCGTCGCTAATCCAAGATGGCCGCCATCTAAAAATAGCACAAATTCTTAAACAATCTTCTTCTCATGAACTGCCAGCTGGATTTCGACGAAACTTGGTAGGAATGATCGACGTAGAATTCTCTTTCACAGGTGTTAAAATGGTGACCCCGGGGTCAAAAATGGGCGTGGCCCGTGGGGTCAAATTTTATTTTTGACCAAATATGCTCATGTCATATATCAAATTGAAGGTATCGATGAGGCGATTGCTCTGGTGCAATATTTATCGGAATCGGATGATTATGTCATCCATAATTGCCCCCAAAAGGTCCATTTATTCAAGATTTCTAACGTCTTTTTCTCAGGAACCACATGGCCGATGCTGGCCAAACTTCATAGTAAGTTAAGATCCTTGGGTGAAGCATTTTCAGATTTGGTAAAATGAGAGTCATCGCTTAATCCCAGATGACCGCCATCTAAAAATAGCACAATTATTTATTAAAACACATGCACTCAATGTCACATTCTCCTCTGATGTTCATGGAGTCAGGTGAGCGAATTAGGGCCATCATGGCCCTCTTGTTTTTAATTTGTGTGTCCATGTACGTACGTACTGTAACCAGTAGGAAAATGTGAAATTGCTTTATGTTTTGTTGTAGGGGCGGATCTGGAGGGGGGTGGGGGTCCGGGGTTGCAACCCCCCCCCCTCCGTTCAGCCACGGAGTTTACATATGTCACAGTTTACCAGAGTCTCAATTTAAATTCCGTAAAATACAGGAAAGTGCATTTCGAAGAGCTCGAAAATAGGACAACCCCCTAGTTGTGAACGGTAACTCTTGCAATTACTCCCGGTAGCTAGCTACGGACGGTACGGGAGGGAGTAGATTGCAAGTTATCTTCACAACTAGACACCCCCGTTCCCCAAATGCTGGATCCGCCCCTGTGTTGTGTAATGATACTACTATACCAAATCTAGAAAGAAACTCCGCTTATAAACGCTAGTGTAATTAATTTAAATACAAACATTTAGTAACCATCTACTGAAGAACAATGTTTATATTAGGAATGAATGGCCTTTTTGTGGAATTTATCGGGGTATAAACCTGTGTTTTTTTTTTACGAAAATTGTAATTTTTTAAGGCCTTGTCCAGTATTCCCGCGACTTTTCCAAGTTTATATCCCCGATAAATTCCACAAAAAAAAAGCCATTCATTCCTTATAATTCCAGCATTTGAAATAAATTCATCAAGAAAATGTGTTCATTTTCCGTTTTCTTAAGAATTATTTTAACTGCGCCTCACGGTTACGGAAAGTAGTTCGGCTGTGAGTTTACTGGGATATCAATTTTGGACAGAGACTTGCTACGGACCAATCAAATGTTAGGGAATTGTGTACATATTTTTGTGCTGGAATTATAACAATGAAAACGCTAGTTATGTTTTCACTATTATAAACATTGTTTTACTAATCCACATTTTTGTACAGGCGACTTATACATATAATTAGGTTCCGAAGTACGATATAAATCTGCAATGAAATTAGTTTTCCTATTCTTTTCCATCACTGTCTAGGCATATCTGAGATGCAGTTTCTTTAACTATTTGCATGCTGGGAAATTTGTTGGCTATAAATAGTTCAAAAACAGCAGACGACAAGTCATTGTATTTTCTTCTATTTCTCTCTGTAAAGATCATGAATATATCTTGGAATTTCTCCGGTCTCAATTCTAATGAAATTCCAAGACATATTTACAGAGAGAAATACAAAATATACTCCTAATTTGTTTGGCGGATATTTTCACCTCTAGAGTTAATAGCATATTTTCCTATACAGTGCCTGTGTGGCGGAATCATGGGTTGGCGAGCGTCCAGTAAGGATATCGCCGACACTGTAGAGGTCATGTCGCATGCTGGAGCGAGACGCTGGGTAAGTCACTTCCAAGTACTTTCTGGCCACAGAGCCATTCATCCGGGTTCATTCCCGCTAAACATGTTCTGCGAGGTATAAAGACAAAACTGTGTCAATATGGCGTCGATGATGGGCACTGTTCTAAACTTACGGATTGGTCCGAGGAATCCCAATCATTCGGCTTGGGACAACATGCTACTTATACTGGTCCGATGTGGTGGAATGAATCATTCATCTTGGGACAAAATGCTACTTATGATGGTCCGAAGTCTCGTGCTGGGACGAACCATACAGTCCATACAATGTTAGAGACCGGATATAAGCATTTGCTTATATACATTTTTCAGTTTCTGAGGCCCCGTTTCGTATTGTTTTCCCTTAATTGATATGATCATATTTTTATTCATCAGAACATGTACATACAATCAAATACAATCGATGTTCCCGATATTTAGCCGGTACCCATTTACAGCTGGGTGGAATGAAGCAGTGTGGATAAAGTGTCTTGCTCAAGGACACAACGCACGCCTCCGGTGAGGCTCGAACCCACGACCGTAAGATCAGCAGTCCGACGCCTCAGAATGCTCGACCACGCGCTCCAATTGGGCTTGGGACAACATAAAACGCTACTTATAATGATCCGAAGACGTACTGGGAATAGCCATTAGGCTTGGAACAAAATGCTACTTACAATGGTCCGAACTCGTGGTGGGACGAATCATTTGGCTTGGGACAAAAAGCTACTTATAAAGGTCCGAAATCGCGCTTGGACGAATCATTCGGCTTGGGATAAAAAGCTACTTATTATGATCCGATTCGTGCTGGGACGAACCATTCGTCATGGAACATAATGCTACTGATCTTGATCCGAAGCCATGCTCGGGCGAATCATTCGGCTTGGGACAAAATGCTACTTACAAATGTATCATGGTCCGAAATCGTACTGGGATGAATCATTCGGCTTGGGAGAAAATGCTACTTATAATGGTCTGAAGTCGTACTGGGACGAATCATTTGGGTTCGGACAAATACAAATTATAATGGTCCGAAGTCGGACAAATCATTTGGTTTGTGACAAATCCCAAGTTGAATGATTCGTCCCACCACGAATTCGGACCCATGCACATTGCTACTCATGTTTCCTGGTTATGTTTCAGGTTCTTGGTCACCTTGCTATCTGTGCGATTGGTATTGAAATAGCTGGTATCGCTGCAGCGTTTGGTCTTTACTCGGCTAGTATTTGTTTTGATCCTGATGACGTCATATACTATCCTCCTAAACACCATCGATCGCACACTCCGATTAACCTTAGCGAGGCGTGTGATCCCAATAAATCCGACAACGCGATAGCTGGACTTATTTCCGGTTTATCATGTGTTCTTCTAGCGATTTGGACCACGCTTGGTTGTTCTGTTTTTATTTGCTACCAAAGTACTTTCGGGTGTATGGACCACGGATACAGGTTGAAATAAAGACTGAAGAAGTGCGATTGATATGGAGGACGAACTTGTCTCAGGCGGATTTTGCGCAGAGCCCGCTAATAAGTCAAATTCAACATATTCTCACTGACAAAAGAAACCATACAGTCCTGCGACATTGGCTTTGTTTAAATAAATGTGACATTCCCGTAAATGCACGACCATAGACTCCACCTCGGCAGCCACGGGCACCATATATCTTGATTTTTTTTTTTTAAAAAGGTGCACCGAAAGGCTAATAATATGCCTAGGATAACGCTAGAATATAGGTAACGTCATTTTGAGGGTCTGCTTGGAACATTTCGGAGGTTGGCGATACAGGTGGAAGACTCGGACCTATGACACCAACAAATATGCCTATTAAAAAAATCCCATTACCCCACCCACTTGGTCTCGTACAGTAACATATGCTATATAAAGGTGAGTATAACTAGGGCTATTATAGAGAGAGCCCTCTCTTTTCCGGCTCGCACAAACACAATAAACATCGATTAAATGTATGACTTCTGTCTCTGGCAATCGATAAAGGTATTAGGTGTGTGAATATACTCAATTCAAATCGCTGTTTCCAGCATTTATTCAGTTATTCGCATTTTGTATACCCCATCCAAAGCGAAATTTGCGTGTACGAAAGAATCTCACACATAATCGGAGGCCGTACGACTGGATTATCGGTCATATTTGGCCGATAGCTGATCGCCAGCTCAAACTAAAGTGGTGCACCATGACCATATACATTAGAGACTCCAACCATACGAAGTTCGTCCAATTGTGATCGTTCGCCGATCGAAAAAACACTTTTTTCTATAATTTCGTTCATTATCTGGAACTGGGTCAATGCACCATCTTCCATAATACAATCACCGAAGTGTCTATGTAAGAACATCTCTGATTGGCTAAACCTAAAAATAGACGCGAGGACTTTCCCTTTTCAGGGTTTCCGGAAGACATAATCTGATTGTACGCGAATCATGAATGAAAGCCAATGAAATTAGAAAAAAGTGTTTTTTTTAGATCGGTGAACGATCACAATTGGACGAACTTTGTATGGTTGGAGTTACTAATGTATATGGTCATGGTGCACGACTTTATTTTGAGCTGGCGATCAGCTACCGGTCAAATATGAGCGATAATCCACGCCGGATGGCCTCCGATTCTGTGTGAGATTATTTCGTACACGCAAATTCGCTTTGGATGAGGTATACAAAATACGAATAACTGAATAAATGCGGGAAACAGCGATTTGAAGAGAGTATATTCATACACCTAATACCTTTACCGATTGCCAAAAAAGAAACAGAATTCCTATAATTAAATCGCAGTTTTTAATTGTGTTTGTGCGAGCCTGGAAAAGAGAGGGCTCTTTCTATAATAGCCCTTTTTACTTTAGCTTATATTTAACGGCGGCACTGGCTCTAGGACCTTGCATGCCGTCTCCCAAGAATGGGAGAAAGAACGGAGGTAGAGATTTTTTGAGAGAAGCCGGTAATTCGTATTTACAGAGCAACTACGAATTATCGGTTCCCATTTACAGCTGGGTGAACTGGAACGGTGTGGATATAGTGTCTTGCTCAAGGACACAACGCACGCCGCTAGGCAGGCTCGAACCCACGACCCTTGGATCAGTAGTCCGACACACTAACCATTACGCCACGGCGCTCCACGTATAATAGCCCCATTTATACTCACCTTTATATAGCATATGGTACTGTACGAGACCAAGTGGGTGGGGTAATGGGAATTTTTTAATAGGCATTTATTTGTTGGTGTCATAGGTGCGAGTCTTCCACCTGTGGTTGGCGAGGTGCCTCAGGACCCCGCTGAGAGGTCGCCGTGACATTGGTTTAGGCACAACAGCGAGCATGAAATAGCTTAGAAGAATGTTGATAGGAATCGCAGAGTAAAATCAGAATGCGGTGCATTATTTTAATACTAACATGCATCATCCGCTATCGTACACATTTAACATAAGAATTTCAGGGACATATGTGGGTATTTTGTCGTTGCAGTGCGTATGCTTGTTCTACAATCATTAAGCGGACAATAATGAACATCCGCTGAATATTGTATATCCCATACAGACACTGGTTTCTCTTTTTCTGTTCCACTTAAGACGAGTTAACTCGTGCTAAATGGAACAGGATGAGCTGTTTGTCCTATGTGACGGTCAAACCCTTGGGGTGTGTCCCGCTAGTTATATATTGGCCTATTTCTGCCATATACTTAACGTGGTAATGTGATAGCTACGTCGTCTTAATATACGTTACAACTTGTCTTAACGACATAATTGTCGCGTCAAGACGATTTGCGAATTGGTTAGGACGAGCTACATTGGACAAGATAAGCAATTCTTGAAGAGTATTCGTCAAAAAGGTTATGCTTCCCACTGGCGACATCAATATAACAACTCTTTATCTCGTCTTGATACTCATCGCGTCAATACAAGGCGCGGATCCAGGATTTCGGGTTAGGGGGGGGGGGGGGGGCGTAACTATTTTGCAATACTTGACTATATTATCAAACGAGCTAAGTATTGCAAAATAGTCGACCGAGCGGAGCGGAGCAAAAAAATGCATGGAATACATGGCACTTGGCATGAAACGTGCCTTGTAACTTGTAAAAAATCTTTACTGGGCGAATTTTAGGGGGGGGGGATGGGTGGGGGGTGCGCCCCCGGCGCCCCCCCCCACCACCCCATGAATCCGCCCATGAATACTTAAATTGTCTTATTGTCTTTATTCGATGAGAAACTCCGCAGAAATTAAAATAAAAATCGATATCGCTTGTGAGGATAGTTACAACAGGGACTATAACATTTGAGCTAGCTGTCGTTATATATTCATTATAAAGTACCTTGCTAGCTACCATTGACATTGCCACTACACAATTAATTCACAATGTTGATGTATTCTTGTGCTAAGCGGCCTCAATAAAACAGAGCATTTTCCAGCATGTTTATTTTGTATCTTACATGGACCATACATACAAAAGTTCGTGATAGCTGTCACGTCCAATTTATCACGTCTTATCACATTAGGTTGATGGTGGAACTAATCTAGCATAGTGTTGCAGGGGTGGATCTGGAGGGGTGTTCCGGGGTTGCAACACCACCCCCTCCCCGTTCAGCCACAGGGTTTACATAGATCACAGTTTACCACCGGTTGGAATCTGAATTTAAATGCCGTAAAACACAGGAAAGTGCATTTCCGGACATCTAGATTTAAATTTATTTCCTGGACGACATGCCGCCGGCCCCCCTAGCATAATCGTTCCACTAGTGGAGCTCGTAAATAGGACAACACCTGTTCCCCAAATGCTGGATCCGCCCCTGTGTTGTATGTTTCGTCCAGATAGCAGTACAAAATACCAGGTATTCGAGCAACAAATACAACGGAGGCTGTTTTGCTCTGACATTTGTGGTTGCCATACATTAAAGCCCCTATACGGCTCAAGTTGCCGAATTTGGCCTCCTATTGGGTTTTCCCACACATAAATCCAACAGGTTTCTATTTACACACACTTTGAGACTGTTTGCATTCATTTTGGTACAAAAATGAGTTCGTAGTCGATGCAAATATCAATATGTGTTGATAAACAAACAGCAGGTGCGTGTTTCAAAGCCCAATCGATTTTCCGATAGACGCTCGGGTCAACTCCTCAACTCACCGATTCGCGGCCGATGAATTCCAATAGCCGGAGTTTATCGACTCGCTTCCGAGCCGAAGCCGTTGGGTTACGGAAATGAAATTTGTCAATATTGAAATTTTGCACTGAGTGGTACACAAAACAAGTTTGTGTTGTCTTCACATTGCGATTAATATGTAAATCTCAAGACTTGAGATGTGTCTATTAGGCAGTATATGTTAGTTTTGTATACTAAATCAGTTGGTCGAGACACTAGGGTAAACGAAAAGTTTAGTTAATGTATCCCATGTTAGAAACAAAGGAATAGGAGACAAACATGGTGGACACACGTCGACATTTTATTATAAATTATATATGTAATAATATAAGTAGTATATGTATTCATAGGTATACAATCAACAAGTAATATACAATCTAGCCATATTTGTGATTGTGACTGGAGTAATGGTGATTACGGGTTTTGCGAACAGTGTAGATCAAGATTAGCAAAGTCTGATCAGGATCTGTCATGCTCGCCATTCCACCAATGAAACAACTGTCCGTTCTTTATCAGGCTACGTGAGTGTTATTTGATCAGGAGCTACACTGTTCACAAATGCCATATGCCCCATTTCTCCAGTCACAGTCACATTTATAACATAACACGATCACCCAAGCAATGTAACATTGATCACATTTGCCCTGTGTTATTGCAATAGTAATATAACACACTTTGTCAGGTAACGAGCTAAATGTATTAGCCCGATACACACGGACTGATAACATAATCAAAGCGTATGATCATGTGGTTACAACAACAACAACAACAACAACAACAACAAGTACTGCAATTTCCAGAAGCCCTCCGATTGCTGGTCTCTGTACTTTGGCTCAAACTTCTGTCGTTTTTGCGAAGAATCAGTAGACACGGAAATCGATTCTTCGCAAAAACGACAGCAGTTTGGGCCGAACTACCGAGACCACCAAATGTAACTCATGAAAACGCGTTTGCTGCGCCATATTTCACCAAAATCAGTTTCATATTAAGGAAAATATCCAATAATACTTACTTGGGAGTGGGCGAGCTTTCAACATTTTCAGCAATTGTGGTTGTTGTTGTAACCACGTGATCATGCACCTTGATGATGTCGTATCAGGTATTGACCTAGTCGGAATATCTGCGTTACAACGGATAGACAACTGTCTTTGCATTAGTTGAACGGCATCACCTGACGTTACCGAAGATATGGCATGTTGGAGAAACTCTTGCAAACGTTTCGCAACAGAATGGCTAAGTGTTTCAGCGACATTTTGAATGTGACACAGGTCAAGGTCATGTTAATGGTGGAGCGAGTGTGTGACATAGGTTCGGGTGATTCAAATGTCCAAGTATCGAAGCAACACTTCTCGTAATATTGAAGATATTACAAGTTGGAGAAACTCTTACAAACTTTTGGACGTAAATGTACACAGACTACGTACGGACGGACGGACGGACGGACGGACAGACGGACGTACACAACCTCAAGAGCAACGCAATATGCCCCCTTGCTATCTCATAGGGCGTATAGGTGTTATGTTTGCCCATGCTATGTTGATATCCAGTGTATCAGGCTCGGTTCGGAAACGGTAGGTCTTTCTCCGCGAGTCTTGGAATTCCTACGAGTTTCCTAGTCTTGCCTTATAAGTGTCTTGGAATTCCTACGAGTTTCCTAGCCTTGCCTGATAAGTTATATATCAAAATATACTAGGCTGGCATTCTGTCTCCCTATACAATGCAACCTCTCTAAACCGGACGGCAAGAAACATATGTGATCATAATTTTGATCGGTTTCTTGGTCATGATCGCATAGCACACAACTATGGCTCGGATTGATAAAATGCCTGATTTACAGTGAAACCTCGCTAAATTGGACACCCTGGGGACCACCCAGCGTGTCCGGTTTAGCGAGATTCCACTGTATGTAGGAATGTTACGTTATTTATTATCGCATATGCTAATTCTCTGAATTGTATTCTAAGACTTGTCATACATTTCGTAAATAACGCTGACAGTTGACCAACATTTCGGAGCGAGCATTGAAAGGGTTAAACATACTAGCAGCGGAAAAGGTCACATAGAGCCGATGGACTCGGTTGCAAGCCGCATCCGAAGAACAGTCGGATAAATGGACAATGAAAGTAGTCTACCCTCGATACCAAACTCTATGAAGTCAAACTACTGATAAACTCAACGTCAAATTATTGGTCCCAAGTTTTCTCTCGTTAACTCAAATTTGCGTTAAGGACCCGTTGGGCCCCTGGTCATCAAATGATTCATGCATAATTGGTTAGGACGAGCTACATTGGACCAGATAAGCAATTCTTGAAGAGTATTCGTCAAAAAGGTTATGCTTCCCACTGGCGACATCAATATAACAACTCTTTATCTCGTCTTGATACTCATCGCGTCAATACCAGGCGCGGATCCAGGATTTCGGGTTAGGGGGGGGGGGGGGGGGGGGGGGGCGTAACTATTTTGCAATACTTGACTAAGCTCGTTCGATAATATAGTCAAGTATTGCAAAATAGTCGACCGAGCGGAGCGGAGCAGAAAAATGCATGGAATACATGGCACTTGGCATGAAACGTGCCTTGTAACTTGTAAAAAATCTTTACTGGGCGAATTTTAGGGGGGGGATGGGGGTGGGGGCGCCCCCGGCGCCCCCCCCCCCCCCCCACCACCCCCTGAATCCGCCCATGAATACTTAAATTGTCTTATTGTCTTTATTCGATGAGAAACTCCGCAGAAATTAAAATAAAAATCGATATCGCTTGTGAGGATAGTTACAACAGGGACTATAACATTTGAGCTAGCTGTCGTTATATATTCATTATAAAGTACCTTGCTAGCTACCATTGACATTGCCACCACACAATTAATTCACAATATTGATGTATTCTTGTGCTAAGCGGCCTCAATAAAACAGAACATTTTCCAGCATGTTTATTTTGTATCTTACATGGACCATACATACAAAAGTTCGTGATAGCTGTCACGTCCAATTTATAAAGTCTTATCACATTAGGTTGATGGTGGAACTAATCTAGCATAGTGTTGCAGGGGTGGATCTGGAGGGGTGTTCCGGGGTTGCAACACCACCCCCTCCCCGTTCAGCCACAGGGTTTACATAGATCACAGTTTACCACCGGTTGGAATCTGAATTTAAATGCCGTAAAACACAGGAAAGTGCATTTCCGGACATCTAGATTTAAATTTATTTCCTGGACGACATGCCGCCGGCCCCCCTAGCATAATCGCTCCACTAGTGGAGCTCGTAAATAGGACAACACCTGTTCCCCAAATGCTGGATCCGCCCCTGTGTTGTATGTTTCGTCCAGATAGCAGTACAAAATACCAGGTATTCGAGCAACAAATACAACGGAGGCTGTTTTGCTCTGACATTTGTGGTTGCCATACATTAAAGCCCCTATACGGCTCAAGTTGCCGAATTTGGCCTCCTATTGGGTTTTCCCACACATAAATCCAACAGGTTTCTATTTACACACACTTTGAAACTGTTTGCATTCATTTTGGTACAAAAATGAGTTCGTAGTCGATGCAAATATCAATATGTGTTGATAAACAAACAGCAGGTGCGTGTTTCAAAGCCCAATCGATTTTCCGATAGACGCTCGGGTCAACTCCTCAACTCACCGATTCGCGGCCGATGAATTCCAATAGCCGGAGTTTATCGACTCGCTTCCGAGCCGAAGCCGTTGGGTTACGGAAATGAAATTTGTCAATATTGACATTTTGCACTGAGTGGTACACAAAACAAGTTTGTGTTGTCTTCACATTGCGATTAATATGTAAATCTCAAGACTTGAGATGTATCTATTAGGCAGTATATGTTAGTTTTGTATACTAAATCAGTTGGTCGAGACACTAGGGTAAACGAAAAGTTTAGTTAATGTATCCCATGTTAGAAACAAAAGAATAGGAGACAAACATGGTGGACACACGTCGCATTTTATTATAAATTATATATGTATAATATAAGTAGTATATGTATTCATAGGTATACTCAACAAGTAATATACAATCTAGCCATATTTGTGATTGTGACTGGAGTAATGGTGATTACGGGTTTTGCGAACAGTGTAGATCAAGATTAGCAAAGTCTGATCAGGATCTGTCATGCTCGCCATTCCACCAATGAAACAACTGTCCGTTCTTTATCAGGCTACGTGAGTGTTATTTGATCAGGAGCTACACTGTTCACAAATGCCATATGCCCCATTTCTCCAGTCACAGTCACATTTATAACATAACACGATCACCCAAGCAATGTAACATTGATCACATTTGCCCTGTGTTATTGCAATAGTAATATAACACACTTTGTCAGGTAACGAGCTAAATGTATTAGCCCGATACACACGGACTGATAACATAATCAAAGCGTATGATCATGTGGTTACAACAACAACAACAACAACAACAACAAGTACTGCAATTTCCAGAAGCCCTCCGATTGCTGGTCTCTGTACTTTGGCTCAAACTTCTGTCGTTTTTGCGAAGAATCAGTAGACACGGAAATCGATTCTTCGCAAAAACGACAGCAGTTTGGGCCGAACTACCGAGACCACCAAATGTAACTCATGAAAACGCGTTTGTTTGCTGCGCCATATTTCACCAAAATCAGTTTCATATTAAGGAAAATATCCAATAATACTTAATTGGGAGTGGGCGAGCTTTCAACATTTTCAGCAATTGTGGTTGTTGTTGTAACCACGTGATCATGCACCTTGATGATGTCGTATCAGGTATTGACCTAGTCGGAATATCTGCGTTACAACGGATAGACAACTGTCTTTGCATTAGTTGAACGGCATCACCTGACGTTACCGAAGATATGGCATGTTGGAGAAACTCTTGCAAACGTTTCGCAACAGAATGGCTAAGTGTTTCAGCGACATTTTGAATGTGACACAGGTCAAGGTCATGTTAATGGTGGAGCGAGTGTGTGACATAGGTTCGGGTGATTCAAATGTCCAAGTATCGAAGCAACCCTTCTCGTAATATTGAAGATATTACAAGTTGGAGAAACTCTTACAAACTTTTGGACGTAAATGTACACAGACTACGTACGGACGGACGGACGGACGGACAGACGGACGTACACAACCTCAAGAGCAACGCAATATGACCCCTTGCTATCTCATAGGGCGTATAGGTGTTATGTTTGCCCATGCTATGTTGATATCCAGTGTATCAGGCTCGGTTCGGAAACGGTAGGTCTTTCTCCGCGAGTCTTGGAATTCCTACGAGTTTCCTAGTCTTGCCTTATAAGTGTCTTGGAATTCCTACGAGTTTCCTAGCCTTGCCTGATAAGTTATATATCAAAATATACTAGGCTGGCATTCTGTCTCCCTATACAATGCAACCTCTCTAAACCGGACGACAAGAAACATATGTGCTCATAATTTTTATCGGTTTCTTGGTCATGATCGCATAGCACACAACTATGGCTCGGATTGATAAAGTGCCTGATTTACAGTGAAACCTCGCTAAATTGGACACCCTGGGGACCTCCCAGGGTGTCCGGTTTAGCGAGATTCCACTGTATATAGGAATGTTACATTATTTATTATCGCATATGCTAATTCTCTGAATTGTATTCAAAGACTTGTCATACATTTCGTAAATAACGCTGACAGTTGACCAACATTTCGGAGCGAGCATTGAAAGGGTTAAACATACTAGCAGCGGAAAAGGTCACATAGAGCCGATGGACTCGGTTGCAAGCCGCATCCGAAGAACAGTCGGATAAATGGACAACGAAAGTAGTCTACCCTCGATACCAAACTCTATGAAGTCAAACTACTGATAAACTCAATGTCAAATTATTGGTCCCAAGTTTTCTCTCGTTAACTCAAATTTGCGTTAAGGACCCGTTGGGCCCCTGGTCATCAAATGATTCATGCATAATTGCTTCGTAAATGTGATGGGATATATGCGTAACATACATGTGAACATTCTCTTCTTACTATATCCTACACAGTGCATGGAGTTTCCATGCCGGCAATCTTAGCGTGTACAAGTCACCGGCCAGTTTTACCTCTTATTGCGTTCGACACATACCACTAATAATATGACAAACACATGAATAAAATTCAGTGCAACATGATGAGGAGACATTTGATTACAGCAAGCTATGCATTGTTTTCATCAAATGTACATACAAAGTCTCATATCTGAAGGGCTTGTTGACCCTTTGATAAAATGTTTGAGAATTCAGTAAATATTTTGTAACAGTAAGAACAATACACAGTGCTGTATTACCATGCATACTGCATCGATTCCAGTGACCAGTAAGCAGTTATCAGTATTTTCACGACTGTCTACTTGCCTGCTATGCGAGTAAATACGGTTTTTACCTGTGGCAGATGCACTTCTAATAATAGACAGTGCATCAGTTTGATATTTTACACATTGAAAGAGTGTCCATTGTATATGTTGTAATTGATGGCAGAAATGCTCGTATATCTAGCTTTTTGTGTAATCTGCTGAAATAATACGCATTGCACCAAATTCTATTATATGTGCTGCTATATTATTGGCTGTACGTGTCAAACGCTCCAAGTGGTGAAACTGCCCGATAACATGTACAAGCTAAATGCGGAGATGGAAACTCGATGCTCTGTATAATATACTCTATGAAGAACAGGGTCAGATACACTTTATAGAGCTATTCAGTCACATGTATATGTTATGACCACTCATTTGAACTGTCTCGTCGAGACGGTTCAAATGAGTGGTCACAACATATACTTGTATGATTCCACTACTTTTGAAACAAACGGTGATATTCTATATAGTCAGTCCTTAACTCAAAGTATTCTCATTAAATCCAAGTGTTTTCGTACCTAGGCCGGGGATCGAACCTACGACTTCCGGTATTGAAGTTCAATGACTATCCACCCTTCGCAGTGAATTAGATTCAACTTGGACTCCGAATTTTTCATAAACTGTGACGTCAGTTGTTTAATATAATTTTCGGAATCATCATGTAGGAAATGCTGAAATGCGATTCAACAGCAAATAGTTACAGCTATCTACGGTGATTAAGCAATTTTCATGCAGAGCTTACTCCAATTTGTTTGTGGAAAAGCGTAAATATTTGCTTTATATGTGCTGAGACGTATATGCCGTGACCACCATTTGAACCGTCTCGTCGAGACGGTTCAAATTCGTGGTCACGGCATATACGTTAATTGAGAAATGAAAACAATATTTAAAAATATGCATACCAGTAAACATGTGTTCCGAATGCAATAATAAGCTAATGTTGTCATCGGAAATCCAATATAACGGTCGTTGCCAAATATACCAGGTCATGTATACAATAGTCATCGTGGAATGTGAATTCAGACCATTTAATGTTAATAACTTAATATGTTCTATGAACCAGATCACATGCCTTTTTGTGGTTTGAACTAATCACCTGGGGGCCGTTTCACTAAACTTCGTACGACTAAAATGTTCGTGGGTGCAAATTTAAGATCGTCTGGAAATGTCAATTGATGGATTTACAAGTATTGAGCATAGGCTGCATATGCAGCCTATGCTCAATAAATGTAAATCCAGCAATTGTTTACAAGAAAACATTGCTAATGTGATATTTACAGACCAGCATAATATTGCACTTACGAACATTTTAGTCGTAAGAAGTTTAGTGAAACGGCCCCCAGGACGTCAAACTGACGAATTTCACTTATACCGTCAATGATGCTGCGGTTATCAGAAAGCACACTGCCTAGCGTAAAATAAGCAAATGTTAAGGCCATATCAAGTTCTTTCTCTGTTAAGTGTCCGCGTGCGGGTATGTTTTGAAAGTCTGTTCTGTGAAAAAGAAAACACAATGTGTATGCTATGTTACACTATTTATTGACTGGTGAAGTAATATGAAAATATATTGGCGGTCTTGTCCTGTCCAAGTATTAAATTCGTTAATGAATGTCCACTTAATAAGTTTAATAAGATATTTACTTCTATTTTCTAAAGTTTGCTGGCTGAAATTTAAATTATGCTAAATACTTTTTAGCATAAATTTACCTTCCTTTTGTTTAAGGCTTTGTTTGTTTTTACCGGATACGTAGGTAGGTTTTTGTCAACTGGGTGGACGCTTAACATAGAAAAGATATGGTATGGCCTAATGATGCGTCACATATATAATACACAGCCGCCTGCGGTATAATATATTAATCCTGCCCTTATGGCAACGTGTCTGAATATATATTGGCAATCTTAACTCGCAATCAACCAGGGCCCGGTTGCTCAAAACCTGTGTTAGCTTAACATACTGTTAAATCCTTAGCACTGCTGAGGATTTAACAGTCTGTCTGTGAAGCTAACAGAAGCTTTGAGCAACCGGGCCCTGTTTGATTGGCTGTCAGCTCAGTGTCAGCCAATAAAGCTGTTTGCTACTAGTGCAATGTTCAAGTATTTTCAATAAAGAAATTGATGACTATTGGCAAGATTAGCGCAGGCGGTAGTGTAAGCATCTAGTCCAGTAAATACTTGTAAACACGCTTAAAATGTCAGATATATGCAACAACACATTTGAACAGCTGAATAAATGCAATAACACACCAGAACGATATAAATAATGCAATAACACAACTCGGCTGCATAAGAAATGCGATAACACATCTGGACGGCTGAACAAATGCAATAACACACCTGGACGATATAAAAAAAATGCAATAACACACTTCGACTGCATAATAAATGCAATAACACATCTGGACGGCATAACAAATGCAATAACACATCTGGACGGCTGAATAAATGCAATAACACACATGGACGGCATAATACGTGCAATCCCACATATGAATGGCATAATATAGGCAATAACACATCTGGACGGCAAAATACATGCAATAACACATCTGGACGGCATAATACATGCAATAACACACATGGACGGCGGAATAAATGCAATAACACATCTGGACAGCAAAATACATGCAATAACACATCTGGACGGCATAATACATGCAATAACACATATGGACGGCGGAATAAATGCAATAACACATCTGGAAGGCATAATACGTACAATCCCACATATGGATGGCATAATATATGCAATAACACATTTGGACGGCAAAATACATGTAATAATACATCTGGACGGCAAAATACATGCAATAACACATCTGGACGGCATAATACATGCAATAACACACATGGACGGCGGAATAAATGCAGTAACAGATAATATGGTCGAAATAATAAATGCAAACACACATCTGGACGGATTTCTGAGATCCCATACATATTCACTACTCTCATTGCTCATCCAAATTTCATAAAGACACATACAGCACCATATAAATGCAATAACACATCTGGACATATATAGTATAGGTTATACACATTCGCTATGTTATCACTCACACACGAATAATAAATTAAATCTAATTCAATAGGTGTCATGTTCGGGTTAGAATGCAAACAGTAGCCTATTTCACCAAAATTGCAAAGTATACTCATCTAGCAAAGTATACTTTGAGGAAGAATTTTTCAATTTTTTATTAATTTTTATTATACTGAATTTATTATAAATACATTCAGTATAATAATTATATATACTATTAATCTTCAAATATATGCAGTCGTTAGTTCTATATGAAATAATACATTTCGGGAAAAATAAATAATTACTCCCTCTTTGCTTTGCTACACATAAGTATACTTTGCAATGTTGATGAAATCGGCTACTACAGAGTGTAACCGGCAATCAAGTTATTTAAATAGGTATGATACTTCGAACAATCAATTAAATATGAATTATATACTGTCAGCCTCTTCAGTAATTTTAACCATGCAATACTAGTACAGAGAATATTTTAGGAAGGTTCCCAAAGAACGAATTTGCCGACACCATTGTACATGTAGATCGTTTAAAAATGGTTTTGACGTTTTAGTTTTTTTTTATAATTAACCGTTAAGCTAACGAAAACATCATTTTGTAATAAAAAACCCCCAAAGAAAACGATGTAAAGCGATGCGTTGAAAGAAACTACAGTGGTTTAAATAGTTGAAAGTCGGGCATTTAAACGAAAATATAATTTTCACGTACAAAAGAAAATGATGATCGTTTCTATGCATATCGTTTTACAAAGCGAACGTTTTTACTTCGTTTTCCGTTGGTTTTCGTTTTGTTTCTTTGGGAACCTTCATACAATGTACGCTGTATCTCATGCAATTAAACGTCGATAAAATATAGCATTAGCAAATCTACATCCGGCAGCAAATAAATACTAACACAATTCTGTAGCCTATTTCACCAACATTGCAAAGTATACTTTTCTAGCAAAGTATACTTTGAGGGAGTAATCATTTATTTTTCCCAAAATGCATTATGTCATATAGAACTAACGACTGCATATATTTGATAATTAAAAGTATGCAGAATTATCATACTGAATTTATTACATTATCACAGCCAAAATGGCTGTGATAGTGTAATAAATTCAGTATAATAAAAATTAATAAATTAACCCTAAAATTCAAAATTTCTCCCTCAAAGTATACTTTGCTAGATAAGTATACTTTGCAATAATTCCATCAAAAATATTTACACAATTCCTTAACATTTGATTGGCCCGTAGCAAGTCTCCGTCCAAAATTTATATCCCAGTAAACTCCCACGCCGAACTACTTTCCGTAACCGTGAGGCACATTTAGAATAATTCTTAAGAAAACGGAAAATAAACACATTTTCTTGATGAATTTATTTCAAATGCTGGAATTATAAGGAATGAATGGCCTTTTTGTGGAATTTATCGGGGATATAAACTTGGAAAAGTCGCGGGAATACTGCACGAGGCCTTCCGGCCTTCGTCCAGTATTCCCGCGACTTTTCCAAGTTTATACCCCGATAAATTCCACAAAAAGGCGATTCATTCCTATAATGTTGGTGAAATAGACTACAGGAAGGACTTATAAAAAACGCACCTCAACAAAATACAGACAATGTAGATAAGGCGGTGTTGAATCAGGATTATAATGCACTCAATAAATATCACGCAATCTGATTGGCTGATGGTCATACATTACAGGTATATAATTGTTGATGAACGGTCGTAAATTATTTCAATATGTGACCGTTCACCAACAATGATATACCTGTAATGTACGACCATGACGGTCGCAAATTATTTTAATATGACCGGGTATGGAAGGTGTTCGAGCCAATAACCACCCTTAAATATAAGCAGAATAGAATAGCATATAATTAAAATATGTATTCCTACGCCAGTAGTAAAGGAGTGCATTAGAAATAGGTTAACCGCATTGTAATTTTGAAATTTGCGGCGCATAAGAAAAAATTATAGGTCAGAAAACATGTTTAATGGCTCCGCTAGCGCGTCGCCATTAAACAGATTTTCCGAATAATCATTTTCTAATATACGCCGCAAATTTCAAAATTACAATACAGTTAACCCTATGTTAATACCTCAATTATAACACCTTCCATGTCCTCGACCTAGTTCACTGTAGTCTCTAACTGGCAATATGACGAGACTGTCTGATGGGGGATGGTGTATCTATTAGAAAAATAGTTCATATTATAACTAATTATCACAACACAATTCTCAATAAGTCGGTCATGGTTTGCGAGTGAATGGCTATATGCGCAACTAGTCTTGAACAACGATACGTAGACCACATATAACCCGTGCTTTAGTAACCACCTATACGACTAATGGTTTACACATTCGCGAAAACGGATTTATTGAAAGCTATGCGAGTGTAGCTCTTGGTCAGTTAACATAGACCTGTATCCGGATTACATGTACATGCTTCGCTAGAACCTAACTTTCCCTGAACTCGATAGTGAACAGTGTAGTTCCAGAAAAGACTGCGCGGACGTTGCAAACTCAATAATCCTATTTTGTCGTGGGATACCACATAAAAGTATAGTCTATGGGGATTGAAATCCACCTTTAATACACTGCGGAAGAGATGGTATTTCATTTCCGGTCTTAAGGGTCATCTCCACGGTTATAAGGTCAGGGTTATAGCAACCAAACACCGGATGCAGAGCTTCCGATAAATCAAGTTTGTCAAACGTGTGTAACACTTTGTTATTGTTTCCATCCACTACTGTCCATTTCTTCCGCTTAGTGTCAATCAATAACCCGTACGTCACGTGGATTTCAAGTCCCGCGTTGTTATCCGAGAGTGGAATGAAATTCAACAAGTCGCGATTGTGCCAGAATTCCTGAGTCAGCTTTCCGTCTTCCGGGTACCTAGCAACGTAGAACGACCGCGCATGCTCGTGACGCTCCACGGTATGATGCATATCAACATCATCTAGACGACACAATCCGATTTCAAAGACAAGCCACGTCTCCTCCAATGGCTGTTGGATGTTATACATGACGTCAATCTCGTAATAGAATCGCCCTGCTTCCTTGAATGGGTAAGTGCCGATCGCGCCCTTGTACTGAATCAGCTGGTGCTCAAGGTCAAGAGCGGAGGTTGTCGTAAATATATCCGTCTTCTTGTTCCGCAATGTTCGGCCGTCTGAGGACACCTCCCGTTCGTGGTGCGCCGAACTGACGTCCATTTGAAAGTCAGGACCTGGTTAGAGGTTCAAACTAATTTACTACACAACCGCCTGCGCTAAACTTGTGCATACGCCAAAGTTCATAACATCTGTTAGTGATATCAAATTGCAATCAATCAGTTTGATTGGCTGAGACTGAGCTGTAGTACGATAATCAAGCATTTTGATAAGAAAACACTTGACAACTATTGGCAAGATTAGCGCAGGCGGTGGTGTAGATATGCTGAACATATTTTGTTATGAATGGCTTTAGTTACATGCATGGTAAACGTCACAAACTGCAACAGCATCGGTAACTACATGTTTTAACAAGCATTTTGAAATAAGTAGGCATACTCGACTACGGCATATCAAATACATATGGGCACAACTAAATGTAGGAAATTAAAAGTTTCAAGCCATAGTGTATCAGAAAAAAAAGTACATTGCGAGTGAAGTTCTATTTCACCTGTACAGCTCTGTTATAGACGGTGCCAGTAAGGGAAACTCAATATGTCGAGATGACATCAGTGATCAACGACCTACAAGGATCTGTAGCCGATTTCATTAAAATTGCAAAGTATAGTTATCTAGCAAAGTATGCTTTGAGGAAGTATTCATTTATTTTTCCCGAAATGCATTATGTCATATAGAACTAAGGACTGCATATATTCGATGATTAAAAGTATGTAGAATTATTATACTGAATGTATTACATTATCACAGCCAAAATGGCTGTGATTATGTAATAAATTCAGTATAATAAAAAGTAATACATTTATCCTTAACCCGTTGAACCCGAAATCCCGCTATAGCGGTTTATGCAAAAAGTGCAGATCCAGATGAGCCGGCTCGTAACGAGCCGTTTCATCAGGATCTGCACTTTTTGAAAGTAATTTTAATATTTATTAGAACAAAAACACACCCTTTTCATAAATGGACGAATCTGAAAATCATTTTGTGACCATTGGATTGGTCGGAACATTAGCATATCACAGTCCATTCCAGTTCCTAATTAGGGTTGAAAGGGTTAAATTGAAAATTTCTTCCTCAAAGTATACTTTGCTAGATAAGTATAATTTGCAATGTTGATGAAATAGGCTACTGGGATATACCATGTTCAGTAGACATTTGCATATCGATGGTCTAGTAACATAAGGTCGTAACTGCTATGCTAAAGCATAGCAGTTACGACCTTATGTTACTAGACCATCGATATGGCATCATAGCTTTATATTGCACACACAATGGAATACCTACATGTGACATCTCCAAACACATGGGGTTTGTCCGACCGTGGCGACTTCACTGGATGTTGTGTATGCTTCGCTATAGGATCTGTTGACGAAATCAAATACGTGAATTTACATGGATTAGACAGTGTTCTAATGTGATCCCTGCGACTCAACTCATCTATTAAACAGTGGTGATACTTTTAAAGGTATATGCCCACACCCAGTAAGCAGACCATGTTATTTATATCAGAGACATCATCTGAGACATTTTCTGGCAAAATAAACATTCATTCACCATTACCCCGCGTATTGATTGTTATTTTTATACAGTTTGTATCAGGCGTAACTTTCCACACTGATATCAGGGGCGATAACCGTGTTTACTTAATCTGTCGAAAATATTATTTTTTTCAGGTGACTCATTTAATTAATGTAAATAATTAAAAAATACCATATCAGTAAAATAAATATTAATAAATTATTATATCTGTATAGCGAGCACTTAAAACTGGTGGAATAATGACACAATTATACACTTATTTAATTCCTATAAAGAACATTTTGTGCCTACCGAGTGGGCATGTACCTTTAATAAAACGCATCGACAGTTCATATGGTAGTTATATGCTGCTGTATTATATGCGGTTGTAACTGTTTTCCAGTGTATATCCGATTCAGCGTATGCTATTTGATCAGGAGCTACACTGGTCATGAATCCCATAATCGCAATTTCCCCAGTCACATCTATGTGTACATCAATTCTATCCAAAATGGTTGTCAAAAATAAAATTACCAAGTTAATCACAGTTGGCACATGGGCTGTCTGATAAGATTATCAGTCAAATAAAATCTATGAAACCGCTTTCATTCAATATGATAATTTACCAGGGTTAAACGTATGCAGCCATTGTAAATTGGATTGTATTGCTAATATCATTGTACATAATTTGAACAATATATAAACACATATAAACGATTGACATCAGTGCACACTTTGTTTAGACTGCACAGACTGATGTGTGAATTCGCTGATCATATCGAAAATTAGTTTTTTGTGGCCACATATAAACATGAACTCTCGAGTGTATGACGAATCTCCGCTTTGTATATAGCGAATAGTAGGTTAGTGCCGTGAATGGGAAAACAGATCTGGCAAGGCTTAGGAAACAGGATGGGCGAGGCTCTGCCGTTTCTATTTATCCCGTCAACACCTACACATAGTTTTAAAATGGAAAAATAACCCCAGCCGTATCGTCAAAATCGGAGAATCGAATATTATGACAACCGTACATATTAATACGCAGTGATTACATGTATGTCGTATTGACAGGATATCAAAAATGTTTCACGGCACCGTGTTTCATGGCACATACGCACTGTGTTGACAGAATAATGTTGCTTTACAACTGCCCACACAAGGCAGTAGCAATACGTATGAACTAATTAATAGGTAGCCACCACCATTGCACAGCACACGAGCACTATCGTTAGTAGAATGATGACTGTTTGTTAATACACATGACTTAGTTTCATCTAGTTGAGGCAAGACAAACAAATAAGTATGCATCGTACAAACATGACCACGATAAGTTCTGCTTTCGGTCAAATCCCATTAGTTATCATGTATCATTTATCACTTGTATTGGATGAATAAAATATTGTTTAAAGTAAACATGATCTGAAGTAAGCTTTCCGTCAAATTTGGCACGACCCAGGGAAATTGCAAAGTATACTTATCTAGCAAAGTATACTTTGAGGGAGTAATCATTTACTTTTTCCTGAAATGTATTATTTCACATAGAACTAACAACTGCATATATTTGATGATTACATGTATGCAGAATTATTATACTGAATTTATTACATTATCACAGCCAAAATGGATGTGATAATGTAATAAATTCAGTATAATAAAAAATAATAAATTTATCATAAAATTGAAAATTTCTGCCTCAAAGTATACTTTGTTAGATAAGTATACTTTGCAATGTTGATGAAATAGGCTACTGGTGATGATGATCATTTGGTATATTGATGTACATAGAAACGACCATCGTTTGTTTGCGTGTACATGGTAATTATATTTTCGTTTACACACCCGTCTTTCAACTATTTAAACGCCTGTCGTTGCTTTCAACGCATCGTTTTGACATCGTTTTTATTGGTTTTAATTAGAAAATGATGTGATCGTTACATTAAACGTAACACGTTTAAACAAAAAAACGACAACATCGTTTTCTAATTACAAAACGAAACGATGTCAAAACTATGTGTACACGATATGCAATCATTCTTTTGTGGAACCATGAAACAATCCGGACTGTATGTAAAGTAACTATTGTTATCTTGTCTGATAGAAAATTGAGTTAGTGGAAGCAACTACAACTAGATTTGTCAGTAAGCGGGGGCTTACGGAATACACTCCCCCCCGCGTCAGCCCTGACCTAGAATGAATTAGGCTTAACGAAATTAAACATACATTCCAGCTCGCATACTATCATTTTCAGATAAAAGACTATGTCAGCACATATGGAGAGTGCGATGGTGGTTCCAGTTGAAAAAAGCAAACTAGACATTCTAAGTCCGTGACCTTGACCCCTGGCATAAATGGGGGTCGTAGGTATGATGTATGAGTGTCAGAGAAGGGCCGGGTAAAATATCACTGCATTCCGCAAAGGGAAAGAGAAGTTATAAGGAAATTTACATTTGTTAAGTGTTTTTTTTCTAAGTTTATAAGTCCATGACCTTGACCCATGGCATAAATGGGGGTCGTAGGTTTGTTTCAGAATGATGTATGAGTGTCAGAGAAGGGGTGGGTAAAATATGAAAGATTTGCGCAAAGGGAAAGAGAAGTTAAAAGGAAATTTACAATTGTTAAGTTTTAGTTTTTTTCTAAGTTTCTAAGTCCGTGACCTTGACCCCTGGCATAAATGGGGGTCGTAGGTTTGTTGCAGAATGATGTATGAGTGTCAGAGAAGGGGCGGGTAAAATATGAAAGATTAGCGCAAAGGGAAAGAGAAGTTAAAAGGAAATTTACAATTGTTAAGTTTTGTGACGGACGGAAACACGGAAAGACGGACGGACGGACGAAAGGACAAGCTGACTCCAATATACCCCCCACAACTTCGTTGCGGGGGGGGGGGGGGGTATAATTAAATGTGTACACGAACTGACATCACCATCAACACGATCCAGGGAATACCCATAGACCGGTCCTCAGAAATAAATAAAATATTATGTTGTGACTTCAATTTATCCAGACGGCGATACTAGAAAGGTTGAACCTTTAATGTTAAAAGAGGCAAATTACAACAAATCCTTTGGACAACAGAAATACGGTTCCACAAATACGTGAAATGTCCAATGACAATTTGTGAAGTGCGTGACTATATCTTACTTTATGTTTTGCTGAGTACATACATGTACACCATTTCCGATATAACGGTGATATATACCGTTTGTTGTTACTCATTCTATAACACAACAACATGACATGAACACGGCATACCCTACAGGGAGATGTTATTCAAATTGGATGCACATCGATGATTTTATGAAGGATGCCAAACGAAAACAAGTGGAGAACGAAATAAGAATGATCGTTTGATACAGTGGCGCTTTTCTGCTCCTTACCTATTTGTATATACTAATATCGTATACATATCGTAATCGTATAGTATTGGTATATTTAATGAGCATATCGTACGATCATATACTATTGGTATGTTTGTACCGTATCATCGTGTAGTACAAACGTACTATACGAATATTATATAAACATACGATATCCGTTCGTATATACGATATATCCGTACGGATATGGTACGAATATACCATAATCTGGTATGTTTTTACGATACAAACGTACCAGCATTATACACATGTATACAAATCGTATAAACGTACGATTTGAATGGTATATCTATACGATATTGGTTGGTATGTACGGTACAAACATACCGTACGTTTATATTATATGCATATCGTATAGAAAACATATCGTATTGGTATAGTATACGTATAGTATTGGTATAGTACGTATAGTTGACCTGCAGAAAAGCGCTACTGTACAATGATATGATAAGCATCGACCATCGTTTTTTTGTGTGTACTTGAAAACTATATTTTCTTTTAAATACCCGGCTTTCAACTATTAAACGTTTTCGTTGCTTTACGTTTAAACGAACAAAAATAGATATTGTTATCTTGTCTGATAGAAAAGTCAATTAGTGGAAGCAACTACAAGTAACCCACATCACCATCAACACGATAGTAGAAATGAGTGAAGTCGATCTATCGATTATAGTTTTTTTCTATAGACACAATTGAGTATTGTGTGTGTATTTGTTCGTGTATAGTTGCCCGACATGAGTTTCGAATATAGATATAATTATAATTCATCAAGTATACCGTTATATAATTTAGTAGCTGATCAGTGAATTAGTAGTAGACAGGCAGTACGTTAATAACCAGGGGGCCGTTTCACTAAACTTCGTACGAGTAAAATGTTCGTAATTGCAAATTTGGAATCGTATGGAAATTTCAATTGATGGATTTACATTTATTGGGGATAGGCTGCAAATGCAGCCTATCCTCAATAAATGTAAATCCAATAATTGTTTACAAGAAGACAGTGTTAATGTGAAATTTACAGACTATCATAAGTTTGCACTTACGAACATTTTAGTCGTAAGAAGTTTAATGAAACGGGTCCCAGAGATAGAGTTATCAAAAAGTGTCAATAGGTGAATACACATGGTTATGCAACTATCGAAGGATAGTAAGCTGTAATGATGACATTTAGTCCAAGAGTGTCGGCAATTAGTCAATGCAGCTGGTTATACATGTAGCTACTTACATGACTTTTCAGTTAATGTCGGAGCCGATGGTTTGTTTTGTTTTTGCCGAATGGCACTCGGTGATTTCGGCGGAGATGCTTTGAAAGGAATGGCACGTACGCTCATATAATATACCAAGTGTCTAAATGTGAATTCCTTGTGTAACTAATTTGATAGTTACTGGGGTTTATTTTCGCCGAAATAAGGAAAGCAGTAACGGTGTATACGTAATGAGAATTACATTGCTTCCTATGATCCAATATAAGGCTAGTTAACTCATTATATGCGGGAAATCTCTTTATGGGTATACATGTAAACAATCAATGTTTTCCACCATTTTTCTTTTTTCTCATCAAAAGTATATGTTGTGAACATGCATTTGAACCGCCTTGAGGAGACGGTTCAAATGATGGTTATGACATGTACTTTCGACATGAAATAAGAAAACAATATTTGTTTCCGTAGTGTGTTTTCTCCAAGTAAAGGGTAAAATTACAAGCAAACATGCTTGTAACAATCATTATTATTAGGTAACATAAAGGATATCAACGACGTACGAATATAAAAAACACACTAAGCACACACTTACTAAATACTAGTTTTTAACGAAATCTACTAAGCTACATGTTAATCGTCTATCTAATCACAATTGTTACATTCGTCCGGTAAAAATGTATTGTTACATGACTGCCGTTGTTTGACACCGCTCACAGCCGTGTTCAAACGTATAGAGCGTGGTGTTTGACCATGGCTGTAGACGTTACTATAACGCACCATTACGTCACCAGACCAGTTCATAACGGTCGCACTGATATTTTTAAGTTGATGGGGCTGCATCACATGACGTGTACTGCGGCCCCAGAACATGTATGTGTAAATCAGCTGTTTGAATGGATCAGATTATCAAAGTACCGAAAGTACTGCATATATGCTAAAATTACACGATATTTCCAACGGAAATTAACAATAACGTTCGACCATGTCCAGCCGTGGGTAAACGTTTGCCGTGGCACTCGGGAACTGTTTGAACCCGCGGCCTGCCTATGGCCGCGGGTTCAAACAGTTCCCGAATGCTACGGCAAAGAGGCAGGCCGCGGGTTCAAACAGTTCCCGAGTGCGCCACGGCAAACGTTTACTCACGGCTGGACATTGTCAAACCTTATAATGGCAATCTCACTCTTAGAAGTGGCGTACACAGGCAGTGGGATGTGTACATTTAATCACATCATACGTCAATTCAGTATTTAAATGTCTCCAGGTTTTACTTGTCTGTGATATACAGTGCAACCTCTCTACAACAGCCACCCATGGAAAGACGCAAAACTGGCTGTTGTAGAGAGGTGGCTGTTGTAGGGAGGTTAACTCTGAATTAAATTTTGTCGTCTGCTGTTTATTTATTTTCTTCGATAAAACTCATCAAATGCATGTTTTGACAGCGTTTTAGAATCATTTCCAATGGAAATGATTCTAAAGTGCTGTCAAAACATGTTTTTATTGAAAAAGAAGGCAAAAGTAACAGTAGAAAACAGTTTTCGTGCTCAGCAGTCTAATGGTTAGATACAGAGGAAACCATCCATTTGGGATATAAAATAGCGGCTGTTACAGAGAGGGTGTTGTTGTAGAGAGCTGGCCGTTCGGGGAGGTTCGACTGTTCATGTATATGGAAGAAATCCAATAATCTAGAATTTCAAAGACGTTTTAAACTATCTAACTGTCGTGAGTGTCAATTTCGGATCAATATTGACTATATCCATGGAATGGTCTATGATCACAGGCACAAAGTTAAATTAAGGATCCGTCCTACTCCAGTAGCCGATTTCACCAACATCGCAAAGTATACTTTTCTAGCAAAGTATACTTTGAGGGAGTTATCATTTATTTTTACAGAAATGCATTATTTCATATAGAAACTAACTACTGCATATATTTGATGATTAAAAGTATGCAGAATTATTATACTGAATTTATTACATTATCACAGCCAAAATGGCTGTGATAATGTAATAAATTCAGTATAATAAAAATTAATAAATTTATCCTAAAATTGAAAATTTCTCCCTCAAAGTATACTTTGCTAGAAAAGTATACTTTGCAATGTTGGTGAAATAGGCTACTGATCAGCATATGATTCACAAATAATATTGTCCTAACTGTGATGAGATATATGTAGAACACATATGTGAACATTGCCTCGTTAAAGGCACATGCCCACTCAGTAGGCACACACTGTTCTTTATATCAGAGACATCATCTGAGACATTTTCTGGCAAAATAAACATTCATTCACCATTACCCCACATATTGATTGCCAGTATTGTACATTTTATATCAGAAGTAAATTGTTAACTGACATTACTATTATTTCTCTGTATTTATTTTTCAATATGCAATGATCATACTTTATTATCTGTCAAAAATATTATTTTTCAGGTGACGCATTTAATTGATATACATAATTACAAAAAAACTATCATCCCTCATTTTAATATGAAAATAGCTTGATACCACCGCGCGTCACTATCAGTAAAATAAATATTACTAAATGATTATATCTGTATAGCGGCCACACATAATTTTTAGAACTGGTGGAATGGTAACACAATTATACACTTATTTAATTCCTGTAAAAAACAGTGTGTCTACTGAGTGGGCATGCACCTTTCATGTATACTATGATACATAGAGTGGCCAGCTCGGCCATCTGTGTGTGCTCAAGCCAGCAGCCAGTTTCACTTCTTGTGTCGTTTGACAAGGAACGGCCTCTCCATGAGTATATAGAAACCATGCAATGCTCAAATATATATTACACATATATCAACGTTAGAAAGCAATTATGTTCGAGTCATATGATGATCAGGGGCCCGTTTCACTAAAATTCTTACGACTAAAATATTCGAAAGTGCAAATTTAGGATCGGCTGGAAACTTCAATTGATGGATTTACATTCATTAAGCATAGGCTGCATATGCAGCATATGCTCAATAAATGTAAATCTAATAATTGTTTACAAGAAAACATTGTTAATGTGAAATTTACAGACTGTCATAATTTTGCACTTATGAACATTTTAGTCGTAAGAAGTTTATTGAAACGGGCCCAGCGGTACGGTATGACGGGCCCTTAAAGGCGCGTTTACTTACAGGTCTGTGTTCCTGGGCTTGGTATTCCTCCATTCACAGTGCTAGTATTTAGTGGCTGGCTGGCTGGTTGCTTTCCATATTTACCGGCGGCAGAGGTAAGGTAGTTTGTGGGCGCCGACAGGTTCTAAACAAAGATTTGTCATAGTTATGACGACGGAATAATTGTGTTGTATATTAACTACTGTCTGTTCCACGTTTAGCTGCCGACGAACTTTTGGCTATTAAACACATTAAATCTAAAAAATATTTAAAGTACTTTTTCATCAATAACAAAAAAGTCACCCTCCCCAAAAAAATGATCTGATGAAATTCCATGAAATATTGATTTTATTGCGAAAAAACGATTTTCCTATGGGAATTTAACATGGGAGTCAATTTCCAAAACGAAACATTTTGGAAATTGACTCCGAAACCTGGCAAGATAGCTTGAACATGATGTAATTAAGAAAATAAAAGTTAGATTTTGAAAATCGGTCCACAAATAAAATTAATATTTAAAAAAAAAAACGTTTCTGTGCAAGTACGTATAGGTTATTGTACACATATTAAATGCGAAGGAGCGTTAGCGACTGCGGCATTTAGTTCCTTAAAAATACAATATGTGAACAATAACATACTTATAATTAGCTAGATTTACAATGCAGTCTCCCATCCGAGTATTGCTTTTCCATTTCCTGTCAAACAGGTAATCATTAAATATGGTAATAGTTAACTCATTGGGGTTAAATCTTGCAATATGTGAAATAAGTGGAGCGGGATACTGACCAGCGATTGGCTTAGACAGTAGGGTGAATTAGAAATACGCATATATATTACAGTCGAGTCCATATGGTGACAGTCTTCCACCAACATTTGGATTTCTATTCCCGTTTCCATTGTTTAATTTCATCAACTGTATGACTTCCGTAAATGGGCGATCAATTGAAACAGTTATCAAGCCATATGTAATCATTTACATTTTCTCAAAATATAGATATATACATCACCGCCTCCGCTAATCTTGCCAAGATTTGAATTTATTTTTATTTCCAAATAATTGAATATTGTGTTGGAAATCGAGCAGGTTGATTGGCTGAGCCTGAGCTGTGCTACAGCTCAGTCTCAGCCAATCAAACTGCTCGATAAGAGCTGAGATTGCCAATAGAATGGTCGGAAACATTTACGCATTGGCGAGATTAACGCAGGCGGTTGTGTAATGCTTATTTAGCACACCTCCTTACACATGGCTTACCTTAGACAGCGGGGATGTAGGTGAGAGCGTCGAAGCCGGCGAATAGGGCGACGACACCGGCGAATAGGGCGACGACGCCGGCGAATACTTCGTTGGAGTCGTCGGCGAATGTCGGTTCTCTGAATCTCTGTAATTCTCTTGCGATTCTATAAAAGTAAAACTCACAATCGGGACACGAACACAACAAATGCATATCATTAAATGTCGACCACATGCTCTTTGTTATAATAGTTGAGAAACAGCATGTACTGGAACATACAATCAAATAATGAACATTGTAATATTGCCAATACAGTTAGTCGATTTTGATACGAATTTACATATCTTCGCCTAATTCAAATGCAGCAAATCAATATTAATATCGAATATAGATGAAAATGGGAATACATTTCGAACATGTAGATTGTGTTCTTATTTGTTGAAACAACGGATGAACGAAGCTACTATTTTTGTGTTTGAATGTTATAAAACACAGATTGTAGTAAGACAGGGCAATATGAAAACTTAACATACGCATATTCCATTATTTGCCGTTTCAGGTAATTAATAATGGGAAAGACAAATTCATAACACTATAGAAATAGAAAGCCATATATATGGAAGCGTTCCATGTGCCAATGCTAAAATACATTTATCTCCTAATTATGAGGACTTATTATCTCCTACTTAGGACGTATTATCTCCTAACTAGGCGTTAGTATATCGTATTAGGAGTTAGGAGATAAAACATTTTTATCATTGACACATATAGTAAGTCCTAATTAGGAGATAGTAACTGTTAATTAAGAGATACTAAGTCATAATTAGGGGATACTTAGGACTTACTATCTCCTAATTAGGAGTAATTATGAGATACAAATAGTTTAGCATTGGAATCAGGACGCTTCCAGACATATAGACATATGTGTTCTGAACAAATGAAGAGAGATATTCAATCACATTCTGTATTTACAAACCCACGGTTAACGTATAGCGGTATGCGTAGTCTTGTACAAGTCACACACGTCGCGCTGACACTGAGAATGCGGCTTATGAGATGTGTGACCAGTGTAGCCCATGGTCAAATAATTCCAGCACAAAAGTATTTACACAATTCCCTAACATTTGATTGGCCCGTAGCAAGTCTCTGTCCAAAATTTATATCCCAGTAAACTCCCACGCCGAACTACTTTCCGTAACCGTGAGGCGCAGTTAAAATAATTCTTAAGAAAACGGAAAATAAACACATTTTCTTGATGAATTTATTTCAAATGCTGGAATTATAAGGAATGAATGGCCTTTTTGTTGAATTTATCGTGGATATAAACTTGGAAAAGTCGCGGGAATACTGGACGAGGCCTTCCGGCCTTCGTCCAGTATTCCCGCGACTTTTCCAAGTTTATACCCCGGTAAATTCCACAAAAATGCCATTCATTCCTATAATGACACACCTATGTAGCCTAATAATGAGATAGTGTGCTTGCTGAAGGCATCTCGAGTGTTTCATTGATAGAATGCACAGGCTGATCTGGATCTACACTGGTCGCAAAACCCATAAGCCCATTTCTCTAATAACAGCCACCACCAACAGGCAGTCGTACACACAAGAAAATCAACATACATGTGTACATGTCCACTAAACTACTAGTGTGTATATAACATGGATGAAACTAATTATTCGCGAACAATAAAAATAAATAAATTTCTAGAAGTCACAGAAATCAGTTTAATTACACGAGGATAAATAATTATTCTGAAAATGAAATATGAAGTATGGTATCGAAGGGGAAAATGATGAGCAACTACACATCGGTCAGCTGGTTAATGCCAACGAACAGTAATCACGCAAATATAAATATATTGCTCTCATCACATACAATGCAATGTGCCGGTGATTATAACATTTCCAGACCATGTTATCATGATTGAAATATCAGAACTTTCAGATCTGTTGAAACTGAGATGTGGTCAGTGTCGTCCAATCAATTCCAGCACAACAATATTTACACAATTCCCTAACATTTGATTGGTCCGTAGCAAGTATCTGTCCAAAATTTATATCCCAGTAAACTCCCATGCCGAACTACTTTCCGTAACCGTCAGGCACAGTTAAAATAATTCTTAAGAAAACGGAAAATAAACACATTTTCTTGATGAATTTATTTCAAATGCTTGAATTATAAGGAATGAATGGCCTTTTTGTGGAATTTATCGGGGATATAAACTTGGAAAAGTCGCGGGAATACTGGACGAGGCATTTCGGCCCCGCGACTTTTCCAAGTTTATACCCCGATAAATTCCACAAAAAGGCCATTCATTCCTATAATCAACCTGCTGGATGTTGAGTATGAATTTGAAGAACGTGCTCGAGTGCTACAGTTGACGCCAATTGCGAGTCGAAAGTTGGCGCCATTCAGTGGACAAACCGATTTTTTTCTAATAAATAAACGTTACAATAGTCAGTATACAAGTACACTTTTCTACGATTGATACATTCACACGAACAATTATACCCGAACGGCCAGCTCTCTACAACAATTATACACGCACCTAACACGGAATGAGATTTGACATTTTGAAGAGTTTTAAATCACCGTGCGGTATCAAGGTGTATAATCACGTGGTTACAACAACAACAAGTACTGAAACTTCCAGAAGCCCTCCGATTTAAAGTACATATTTTTTTATGTTGTCCTTATTATGTACCGGAATTTGATGAAATATGGCGCATCAAATGCGTCTTGTTAAGCTGCATTTGGTGGTTTCTGCACTTTGGCCCAAACGTCTGTCGTTTTTGCGAAGAATCGATTTCCGTGTCTACCTACACGGAAATCGATTCTTCGCATAAACGACATAAGTATGTGCCGAACCCCCGGGACCACCAAATGCAGCTCACGAAGACGCGTTTGCTGCGCCATAGTTCATCAAAATCCGTTGCATATTAAGGAAAATATCAAATAATACTTACTTTGGAGTGGGCGACATTTCAACACTTTCAGCTATTGTTGTATTTGTTGTAACCACGTTATGATGCACCTTGGGTATACAGCCCCCAGAGAAAGACAAATACGCACACAATGTTAGAGACACTCATCAAGAAGACGCGTTATACAGACAACGATGTGAGTTAGGTCATACCATATCTTTTCTCTCTTAAACGTCCACCCAGTTTACAAAAACCTACCTACGTATCCGGCAAAAACAAACAAACCCTTGAACAAATTGAAGTTAAATTTATGTTAAAAACTTCCTCAACCCTTTGCAATTTAAATTTCAGCCAGCACACTTTAGAAAATAGAAGAAAATACTCCTATTAAACTTATTAAGTGGACATTCATGAACGGATTTAATACTTGGACAAGTCCGCAAATAAGTTGTACTATTACTTCACCAGTCAGTAAATAGTGTAAAATAGCATACACATTGTGTTACACTTTGTTTTTTCACAGAACCACTTTCTAAACCTACCCGCACGCGAACGCTTAACACAGAAAGAACTTACTATGGCCTCACCGCAAATTGAAACAAATAAAACAGCACACGTTATTAAATTGTCATCGTTTGAGAAACAACACCATCATACAAGATAGACGTTTATTCATAATGTTATGAAAAACATTTATCAGATACCATGTGCGTTAACGTTTGGGTTAATGTAGTTAGCTTGCATCCATTCTGAACGTATTTATTGTATTTATTAATAAAAACAACATCAAAGTTTGGCTTGTCCATTTCTCTAGAAAGCAGTTTAACAAAATGCACCGATAAATCCCCAAATTATGTGCGTATTATTGAGCCAAATTCTGATAAAACGATCGTCACAATTCCGAGTTAAATGAAACAATAGGAAAAGGATTTGTTCGCCAATGATATCGAACATTGTTGAAATTGTGATACTTGTACATTACAACATGCTGAATATGTACGTACCTGGGGGCAGTTTCACTAAACTTCGTACGACTAAAATGTTCGTAAGTGCAAACTTTTTCATGATTGTCTGTAAAATTCACATTAACAATGTGTCCTTGTAAACGATTATTGAATTTACATTTATTGAGGATAGGCTGCATATGCAGGCTATGCTCAATAAATGTAAATCCATCAATTTAAATTTCCAGACGATCCTAAATTTGCACTTACGAACATTTTAGTCGTACGAAGTTTAGTGAAACGGGCTCCTGAGCTAGTGCCAAATTTACGACAACGTTCAATGTCCGATACGGGATTCATCAGGTCACGGGCTTTGTATTGGCCAAATACATACTGACTGATAACACAATATTGTATCAGGCATTGACCTGATACGAATATCCGGGTTACACCCAATTAAGAGCTGACGTTTCATCGGTCGCCAACGGCGTCACATGACGCTACCTAATAACGTCAGTAGAATGACGTCACGTAAAGAAGTCCGCGTTCTTTTCAAAGAAACCGTGTCATAATAATTGCTCATTTTGTAGCCTAAAACCTTACCTGATAAATATAATATCAGACTAGTGTCTTCAGATATGAAGTTTATCAGACTCGACTCGGAAACGGTAGGAATTGTACTCGTTTCCTAGCCTTGCCTGATATACTTGATATCAAAAGACACTAACCTGGTGTTCTCTATACATGTATGTTAGACATTCCTGACGTTATCAGTAAACTATCGCAAAGATTCCGGAACTGTGATGATATTTATTTCATCAGCACGAGGCTCGAATACCTGTCGTGGGAAGTTTCCTGCCTTTCCCGTTGGGGGCGGAATTACGCCGGATCACTAATTGAAACGACCTATAGTTTCGGTCTCCTGCGTCTTCAGCTAATATAATTATTCATCAACATTTAGTATTGTTGCCGAGTTCATGCTGAGGAAATTGAAGATCTTACATGAGTGATGAATTAATATGATATCTATTAAACTCGTTTACTGATTTCATTAGAAACTCGGCTATGCCGAGTTTCTTATGATATCTGTCAACGAGTTTAATAAATATCATATTAAATCAACACAAGCGTTAGATTATATTTATTGCAAAAGCACATCATCATACTTTGAAGCTGTACTGATTACCTAACATGTTTTCTGTGGCGGGCTCATTTGCATATTTATTACGCTAGTGTATTATGCTTTTTATTGCACTGCGTTAATACACTGCGAAAGCCCTTTTTATGCAATCAACACAATTAAGCTGATACAAGATATATACCCATTGCAATTTGATTTACGTCAGATGATTGGTCACGACATACACTTTCCTGTTGATACCTGTAATCTGTACCTGCACAACATAGGATTAATGCACACTGAGTACACGAAACACTCATAGTGTTTGTGTAGTGAATATGTGGTGCACCAGCTAGTATGCCACGTGTGTTGCGAAATGAACAATCACTGCTACTGAGTATGTATCCTGCACACAATGAGGCTAACACACATTGATTACATCATTCACTCATAGTGGTCGTGTAGTGAACAAATTGTGCACAAGTAGGCCACGTTTGTTTCAACATTAACTATGACTGCTGCTGAATTATGTATCCTGCACGAAATTAGGTTAACCCACATTGACTACATCATTCACTCATAGTGCTCGTGTAGTGTACTTATTGTGCAGAGGTAGGCCACGTATATTACAACATGAACTATGACTGTTGCTGAATATGTTCCCCGCATGGAATAAGGTTAACACACATTGACTACATCATTCACTCACAGTGCTCGTGTAGTGAACAAACTGTGCACAAGTAGGCCACGTATATTAAAACATGAACGATGACTGCTGCTGAATTATGTATCCTGCACGAAATGAGGTTAACACACATTTACTACATCATTCACTCGTAGTGCTCGTGTAGTGAACGTGTTGTGCACAAGTAGGACACGTTTGTTACAACATGAACTATCACTGCTGCTGAATGTGTACCCCGCACGGAATGAGGTTAACACACATTGACTACATCATTCACTCATAGTGCTCGTGTAGTGAACGTGTTGTGCACAAGTAGGCCACGTTTGTTACAACATGAACTATCAATGCTGATGAATATCTACCCCGCACGGAATGAGGTTAACACACATTGACTGCATCATTCACTCATAGTGCTCGTGTAGTGAACGTGGTTTACACAAGTAGGCCACGTTTGTTACAACATGAACTATCACTGCTGATGAATATGTTCCCTGCACAGAATGAGGTTAACACACATTGACTACATCATTCACTCATAGTGCTCGTGTAGTGAACGTGTTGTGCACAAGTAGGCTACGTTTGTTACAACATGAACTATCAATGCTGCTGAATATGTTCCCCGCACGGAATGAGGTTAATACACATTGACTACAGCATTCACTCATAGTGCTCGTGTAGTGAACGTGTTGTGTACAGTATGTCACATAATGAACATTCATTGCATCGTGTAAACTGAATGTTGTTCACATGATGGTAACGCACACATGTGTCGCCATCATCTGTGAATACAATACTTAGTGAATTTATTATGATCGAGACAGGCTCTCGAATCACCTACCATGCATCGCCGTCAAATGAAAGAAACATCTTCCGTAAATGACACCAAAACAAGTGGCGGATATTCCGGAATACTTGTTTGTATTAGCTTCCTTGTGTGGTATGAATTCCTTGTCAACCTTCGACATAATTAATGGAAAATATGGCTGATTGTAGAAATCAATATCTTAGAGAGGCATAGTACATGTTCAAGGTGCATGATCACGTGGTTATAACAACAACAACTGTGGCTGAAAGTGTTGACATCTTGCCCACTCCAAAGTAAGTATTATTTGATATTTTCCTTAATATGAAACGGATATTGATGAAATATGGCGCAGCAAACGCGTCTTCATCAGCTGAATTTGGTCGTCCAGGGAGTTCGGCACAGACTTATGTCGTTTTTGCGAAGAATCGATTTCCGTGTCGATTATTCGCTTAAACGACAGAAGTTTGAACCAAAGTACAGACCACCAAATGCAGCTAAACAATACGCGTTTGATGTGCCATATTTCATCAAAATATGTTACGTAATAAGGACAATATGAAAGAATACGTACTTTGAATCGGATGTATTCTGGAAATTTCAGTACTTGTTGTTGTTGTTAGTACCACGTGATCATACACCTTGATTTTATGAATGTAAACATGAACAGTGTTCAATATAACCGATCAATGATCAATATGCAGCTAAATTTTAACCACCGTCTTTGGCAACTTATACGTTACCATTAACAAATACCTGTACAGTGAAACCTCTCAAAACCCGACATCGTGTGAGGTCCCCATGGTGTCCGGCTTAGAGAGGCTTCACTGTAAATCAGGTATTTGATCATTGACCAAGAAACTCATCATTTAACATGGGGATTTTGTTTTTTAAAAACTCATCTATTTCACGCAAAGCTGCAAAAACAATTACGGCCATATAAACAATTCAAAAACCATATTCTTTTCTATAATATTAAATGAAAGGAAAATTTAAGAATGAGCCTTCTTTTTATTTCGTGAAATTTGGTCAAATATTGATTTTAATGCTAAAACAAAATTTCCCCATGTTAAATCCCCATAGACATCTTCACGGAGTGAAGATGTCTATGGGGATTTAACATGGGGAATTTTTTTTTTAGAATTTCAGAAATACTGGACCGATATTTAAAATGTAACTTTTTTTTTCTTAGTTAGATCATTTCCAAGCTATCTAGCTAGGTTTCGGAGTCAATTTCCAAAATGTTTCGTTTTTTGACTCCTCCGACAACTCCTCTACCTTTTTCCCCCATGCTAAATTCCCATAGACAAATCAATTTTTCGTAATAAAATCAATATTTTACCAAATTTCATGAAATAAAAAGAAGGCTCATTCTTAAATTTTCATTTAATTTAATATTATCGAAATAAATATTGTTTTTGAATTGTTTATATGGCCGTACAATTTGGGCAGCTTTCGTGAAACATACTGTAGTATAAGATCACATGAGTTTTCTTGGCGTCCGGTTTAGAGAGGTTCTACTGTAGTTATATCACATCACATCTTTCTATGCTAAACTATGCATGCATGTGTGCGGCTGGATAATGTACCTGGCGGGAGCAATCTGATCAGGGTATTCATTATTCGCAGTTACTGCTACTTGTGAACAGAAAAACAAGTGAAATCGCGTCAACATGTGACAGTATTGGTTGCATCCTGGATTTACTGATGAAAACGCGTTTTTATTTTTATGGTATTTTTTTTTCCAAAAAATCTTGATATGCGCCTTTAAACTCTGCGAATGATTGAAAACGGTATTTTAGTTTAAACCCTTATGCAATAATGACAACGCTCAAGGGTATTTATGGTAGATGTATACACAAATGGATTTTCAGTAACATAAGTTCCTTAAGTTTAAGAAAAAAAGTCGGATAGTCATTTTGGTGGCTGCGATCATGGTATTTTGGCGGCCATTTTGGATTCTGACGACAGGGCATCAATTAATAATGTCACGTGCACATAAGCAATTAACAACACATGTACTGGTTTTATTATAGAAGGGATAAGTAGACATTATATAAACATAAATTAAAAATGACCGCCACAATACCAAGATGGCGTTCGTAAAAATGACAATCCGAATTCATTTTAATAGTTATCACATCTTTGATACATTTTCGAGTTTTGATTCTGCAGTTACACAGCACATGGGCAATGTATGGACATGGGGATGTGATAATACAGTTACATCACGTTCGTCCGCATGTACGATCGATAATCCACTCGCTAAAGCTCGCAAATTATCTCCTCGTGCATACGGACGAACCGTGATCTAACTGTGGCTTCGATTACATATAACACAATTATCCACATTTTCAAAACAAGCTACTACAAATGCCTGCAAAACACATTGTACACGGGATTGTGATATTTGCGAGGCACGGTTTACTTTATTTGCGAACCGGGAGTAGATTGCAAGAGTTATCGTTCGCAACTAGGTTTACTTCTGATTATCTATTTTGATTATCGAATAATATATGCCCCTGATCAAATTGCTCGGATGCTCAGGCTGATCTCGTACGGCACCTTATTACTATTAGCCGTGGACATATATTTATAGTAATAGTTCCTGAAGGTATAGTGCGTATCTACGGAGCCCCGCAGGGGACATGGATTTTTTGTTATTAATTCGTTCCCACGAAATAACAATTCGTTTCCTCACATTAACAATTCGTTCCCTCGAATTACCAATTCGTTCCCATGACATAACAATTCGTTCCCACTGATTAACAATTCGTTCTCGTGGGAACGAATTGTTATTTCGTGGGAACGAATTGTTAAATTGATGGAACGCATTGTTAATTCGTGGGAAGTAATTGTTAATTCGTGGGGACGAATTGTTAAATTGAGGGAACGAATTGTCATTTCGTGAGAAATAATTAATAAAAAAAATAACTCTACGTCCCGTGCGGGGCTCCGTAATTATCTGTGCAGGGGTAGGACACACGTGTATGTGCGTGCATGCGTGCGTGTGTGCAAGAACACGGGTCATGCGACTAACCGTCTGTGTCCTTCATGAACATTTTGCTTTTTGTCTGTAATTCGCCTGTAAATCAGATTTAGGTTTACACATAAAATGCACAATTGTCTGCAAGTAGAAATAGTTCTATAAGTAATGGTGCAAGCATGTTTGGTGTCTAAAGGTAAGTAGTTTTTCATCAACAATAAAAAGTCACTCTCCCCCAAAAAAATGTATTTGACGAAATTCCATTAAATATGATTTTATTGCGAAAAAAAGGATTTTCCTATGGGAATTTAACATGGGGGCTAAAAATAGATTTTTTTTTTTTTTTTTTATTTGTGGACCGATTTTTAAAATCTAACTTTTGTTTTCTTAGTTACATCATTTCCAAACTATCTAGCCAGGTTTCGGAGTCAATTTCCTCCTTGTCTCTCTTTACCTCCTTTTTGCCCCATGTTAAATTCCCATAGGAAAACCGTTTTTTCGCAATAAAATCAATATTTGATGGAATTTTATCAAATAAAACAATTTGGGGAGGGCGACTTTTTTGTTATTGATGAAAAAGTACTTACCTTTAGATATTTTTTGAGATTGAATGTCTTTAATAGCCAAAAATTCATCGGCAGCAAAACAATAAGTAGTTATAGATACATTAACAAGCAGGCCGCGGTCCGGCGATACAATGAGAATAGCGATGATGATAAACTGGAATATAAAGTTTCAAGTCCATACGATTTATGATTGTGGAGATATACGTGATTTGAAACATTACCGTTAAGTCTGAACGCACTAACTGACGAACGGACGCATGTATTGACACACTGACGTCATCGTGACCACTACGGGCCCGTTTCACTAAACTTCGTACGACTAAAATGTTCGTAAGTGCAAATTTAGGTTCGTCTGGAAATTTCAATTCATGGATTTACATTTATTGAGCATAGGCTGCATATGCAGCCTATACTCAATAAATGTAAATCCATGAATTGTTTACAAGAAAACATTGCTATTGTGAAATGTACAGACTATCATAAGTGTGCACTTACGAACATTTTAGTTGTACAAAGTGTAGTGTAACGGCCCCCTTAGGTCTGGTTTTCCACAAGCGGGCTCGCCCATCGATCTCTGTTCTCTGGAGAAGACTTTAGTAATTAATAAAACAATACTAGAGTAACTATCAGAGCTCCAGATAAGCTGTGACAGCGTATTTGCTTAAATACCCAATTAAAATTGACAAAAACCCAATTGAAAATCAGCAACGTGGTACCTTTATCATGCTGCAGAAAACAACAAACAGCCCACACATATAGCATATTGTTCCTGGTAGACGAGACAAGAGACAATTCTAATGAAATGCCAATATATGTTTTCATTTCGAAGCAAACTATTCAATAATTGCTGTCCGTTGATGTGTAAACAGCAGTGTGCTTTTATTGTATCCAATTAAAATTTTGAAAAACCCAATTGCTTCAGAAATAATGGAGTGATAATACTAAATTACTAATTCCTTATCTGGAGCCCTGAACTATACATTCTACAAATGTATATTCTGCAAGTATTCGCTAACCTATGCACTAGCTTGGTGTAGCGTAGCTGAAATAAGTCGCTAATACATTTACGTGCAATGACTGTTAACAAGCCTGGGGCCGTTTCACTAAACTTCGTATGACTAAAATGTTCGTAAGTGCAAACTTATGATAGTCCGTAAATTTCACATTAACAATGTTTTCCATTAAACAATTATTGGAGTTACATTTATTGAGCATAGGCTGCATATGCAGCCTATGCTCAATAAATGTAAATCCATCAATTGAAATTTCCAGACGAACTTACATTTGCACTTACGAACATTTTCGTCGTACGAAGTTTAATGAAACGGGGCCCTGGAACTTACTATATCACCTTGACACTATTCCATTGTTTTCATGTACAAATCATTAAATGTAATGCATGTATTAGTTGGCGAAAGACAATA
The DNA here is from genome assembly GCA_029237695.1 of Conchocele bisecta. Taxonomy (NCBI): domain Eukaryota; kingdom Metazoa; phylum Mollusca; class Bivalvia; order Lucinida; family Thyasiridae; genus Conchocele; species Conchocele bisecta. Next base: position 35,186,328 of record CM055278.1, read on the forward strand.
GTACTTTACCAATTTGTTTTGTTTCAAAATGTCTAAACTGAGGACCAATATTTTTGAAATTTCTAATTTCATTACAAGCAACATCATGAGATGTGGTTAGGGTGATATTGTCAGACTTATGCTTCATGTCTTATGTTATACGTCTGGAGGAAGAAGAATACGGAATATATACATCTATATATTAATCTGGCGATACAGCGACAGTGAAGTTCAAGAATCATATAACTATCGTAACTGTGCATTGTAAGGCCGTTTAGTGTTCATCAACCCCTATTGTTCACGGACGCTTTTAAGCCGAGCAAATAACTTAGCCATTTTACGGAGGTGAACACTAGGGGTTGATACGTAAACCCCTAGTGTTCACCTCCGTAAAATGGCTAAGTTATTTGGACCAGATTCTGAGAAAACCACCCGTATCGCATTGCCGTACTTCGGCGATATTGATTTCGAAAGAAATGCGATATTTTCCGTAATTCCGCATCAGCTCTGAAAGTTGGGTCACTAATTGACTAAGTTATTTGTTCGACTTAAAACCGTCCGTGAACACTAGGGGTTGATACGTCAACCCCTAGTGTTCACCTCCGTAAAATGGCTAAGTTATTTGCTCAGCTTAAATGCGTCCGTGAACAATAGGCGTTGATGAACACTAAGCGGTGCTACAGTGCATGTATCCACTGGTGTCCCATATACCACAATAACACTATATATTCGGACACAATTTGCTTTGAGAAACCCCTATTAAATAGGGGTTTCCCAAAGCAAATTGCATCCAAATACATTGTTATTGTGATGAAACCAGTACTGGCATGCTAACCCTAACTGTTGGCACGCTCACTGTTGTAGGCAAACCATATATTTTATGTGTTTCCCCAAATAAATGGTGTCAGAATATTTAGTGTTATTACGGTAACATAGTTTCAAAAATAAATAATAGTGTTGTCTATCGGTACACACATACACTAGGTGGCAGCCAATAGGTTTAATAAGTGAACATTTTGATTAACAAAAACTGCCAACGTGTTTCAGCAAAATATGTCTGTCTTATTGTCCATCATATTTTACAAACAAAATGCATGTTTTCATTTATTTTTGATTACACGAAGAAAAGTGGATATATGCACGGTAGCAAGGTGTATGATCACGTGGTACTAACAACAACAACAAGTACCGATTCAAAGTACGTATTCTTTTATAGTGTCCTTATTACATCAAGCGCGTCTTGTTAATCTGCATTTGGTGGTCTCTTGATTTTCGCCCAAACTTTCTTCGCAAAAACGACATAAGTCTGTGCCAAACTCCCTAGACCACCAAATGTAGCTCATGAAGACGCGTTTGCTGCGCCATATTTCATCAAAATCCGTTGCATATTAAGGAAAACATCAAATAATATTTACTTTGGAGTGGTCGACGTTGTTGTTGTTGTAACCACGTGATCATGCACCTTGGGTAGGTGGTATATCTAAATAATACAGGTCGGACTGTTGTCTAGATATATGTGCGACTATGAGTAGAAAATCACCTAACATCCACTGGAAACGCTTTTCACGAATTACTTCCCTTGTCTGCAATTGTAGGTCACCTGAAGTTGGGTAAATGTCAAGGTCTTATGGCGTTACACTAGCAGTTTCATGACAAAAGTAATCGCGTCTAGCATATTAATGATACAGCGGAGCCTCTCTAAACCGGACACCCTGGAAGATTTCAGGGTGTCCGGCTTAGTGAAGTTCCAATGTAAAGATAATGTGTGTTTTGCAATCATGAACACACGTTAATATCAGAGATAAATAACAGCTAAAGGCATGAAAATGCACCACAAAATGCATCGTAGCAACGATAAATACGATTTGCTCGATATACGACTCAACAGTAGACTTATTGAGTGTTCGCTACTGAGCGAGGAAACCAGGGGCCCGTTTCACTTCTTACGACTAAAATGTTCGTAAGTGTAAAATTATGATAGTCTGTAAATTTCACATTAGCAATGTTTTCTTGTAAACAATTATTGGATTTGCATTTATTGAGCATAGGCTGCATATGCAGCCTATGCTCAATAAATGTAAATCCATCAATTTAAATTTCCAGACGATCCTAAATTTACGAACTTACGAACTTCTTAGTCGTACGAAGCTTAATGAAACGGGCCCCAGTTTCTGATATGTCTTTAACGAATATGTGTTTGTGACTGGAGAAATGGGGTTTATGGGATTTGTGACCAGTATGGCTCCTGATCAAATATCACACTCCTGTAGGTGATTAAGATCTATATTTCGTGTTAGAAGCATGACGGGTGTTTCATTGATGGAATGGCGAACAGTGAAAATCCTGATCTGCTGATCGGGATATACACTGGAGACGGACCTAAACTTCGCAAATTATAAAATCTTGCATGGGCCCAGCTTAGGGAGTATCCAGAGCTCCAGTTAAGGTGCGTAATTTGATCAACATGGGGTGAAATTTTGTTATTTCTTCATCAAAATGGCAAGTTGGGAGTCCTTTAGAATCGTCTCATTGAGACGATTCTAAAGCACTCCCAACTTGCCATTTTTGATGGAGAAATAAGAAATTTACCTCCAAATTACGCACCTTAACTAGAGCTCTGGTATCACCAGTGTCGCATTCCCGTTTTGCGTCCACTCTCGTGGAATATCGCGAATGATTTAATTGTCACGTGTGACTGTAACTGAAGTAATGAGCCTATAACATTGTGCGGACAGGGCAGACACTGTAGCCAATTTCATCAACATTGCAAAGTATACTTTAGTAGCAAAGTATACTTTGAGGGAGATAAATTTATAATTATGATAAATTTATTATTTTTTATTATACTGAATTTATTACATTATCACAGCCAATTTGGCTGTGATAATGTAATAAATTCAGTATAATAATTCTGCATACTTTTAATCATGAAATATATGCATTTGTTAGTTCTATATGAAATAATGCATTTCAGGAAAAATAAATGATTTCTCCCTCAAAGTATACTTTGCTAGTAAAGTATACTTTGCAATGTTGATGAAATAGGCTACTGGTCCTGATTGATCAAGTGTTGATAGGTTGATGAAATAGAACAGAATCGGCACCGCTCACCAGTGAGCCAGTTAAAAAACAGTACGCGTCCTCGTTCTAACAATCAACATATTAGAAAGAACCTTCTTAACGATATCGCTACGCCACGCAGCAATAACGGTAGGAATTATTTTTCTTGTATACTTATCAGTCTACATTAGAGCCCTAGGAGACTAAATAATAAATGCTTTGATTTAACGACGGCAATTTAATGACCTTGCGTGGCGGGAACGACTATTTAAGTCCACATCCGATAGGAGTAGGCGATCACGAAGTTGTCTTGCCCAAGGACACGCCGAATCGGCCATTCAGAGCAGGTCGAGGTGGGAATCGAACCCGGGATCTCCCGATCCGCAGTCCGACGCTCTACCTACTGATCTAATCCGACCACCCCCTAGGAAACTAAAAGATATACTGGCCAGGCCCGTACGCAGGACTTATTTTATAGTCTGTTTCGCGAAAGCTGCCCAAATTTTGCGGCCATAAAACAATTCAAAAACAATATTTGTTTCTGTAGTATTAAATTAAAGGAAAATTTAAGAATTAGCCTTCTTCTTATTTCGTGAAATTTGGTCAAATATTGGTTTTATTGCGAAAAAACAATTTCCCCATGTTAAATCCCCATACTGCCATAGACATCTTTAACATGTGGATTTTTTTTTAGAATTTCAGAAATACTGGACCGATTTTTAAAATTTAGCTTTTGTTTTCTTAGTTAGATCATTTCCAAGCTATCTAGCTAGGCTTCGGAGTCAGTTTACAAAAAAAATTGACTCCTCTCACAACCCCTCTACCTCTTTTCCACCCATGTTAAATTCCCATAGAGAAATAATTTTTTCGTAATAAAACCAATATTTGACCAAATTTCACGAAATAAAAAGAAGGCTCATTCTTAAATTTTCCTTTAATTTAATATTATCGAAAAAAATATTGTTTTTGAATTGTTTATATGGCCGTAAAATTTGGGCAGCTTTCGTGAAACAGACTATAGGGGGTTGCGTTATCGACGGCGCGAAGGGCTAAACATTGTTTTTGCACATCCACGGACATACCTCGGTAGATTAACCCTTTCACCCCTAAGTAACTGGAATGGATTTTGATTTGTTAATTTTGCAACCTAAATCATCACAAAATGATTTTCAGACCAGTCCATTTATGAACATGGAGTGTTTCTGTTCTCAAAATTATGAAAATTAATTGCAAAAGATGCAGATCCTGATGAGACGGCTCGTTACGAGCCGGCTCATCTGGATCTACACTGTTTGCCAATACCATTATACATGCCTGCCGGTTAAGAGTGAAAGGGTTAAGGGGGGTGCGTACGCACCCGTCGCACCCCCTCTGCGTACGGGCCTGACTGGCTTTAAATCCCATAAACCTTAGTTCTCCAGTAACGGCCACAAACTTCGAGCTTACTTACTCAGGAAATCTCCGAGAGAGGAGGGTTGTCGGTTGGGAGTCATAACCGGCGCCTTCAGCGACATCGGTCGCCCCAGGACGTTCTCGCTGGGATGGGAGAGTTTCGCTGTAAGTAGAGAATATGCAATACAATAGCATACCCAAAGGAGACTAAAGAACCAAGTCAAACTATTTAAGACAGTAAGTGCATTAATAATGTGACTTGAGTTAAGAATTGTTTATGAGGGTGGAAAGACGTATTTAACAAGTGCATTTCGTTGTACAATAATAGCATAGCATCGAGTCATGAATAGATCCCTATTTAACAGGCCCTATATGTGGCTGTGACTGGATAAACGGGGCTTGTGGGTTTTGCAACCAGTGTAGATCCAGATCAGACTGTGCACAGTCTGATCAGGATTTGCACTGTTCACCATTCCAACAATGAAACACCGGCTGTGCTTCTAACACATAATATACATGTATATTGCGAATAGGCGACATTGTGTTCTATTTGATGAGGGGCTACACTGGTCAAAAATGCCTTAATCCGCATTTCTCCAGTCACAGCCACATATCAGTATATATTAGAATAAAACGGTGCGTTGGGTTGGTACTTCTTGCTGTCCCTAAAAGGAAACCCATATGAATAACGGATACACACTTTGAAGCATAGTGCCGTTAATTGTAAGCAAAATAGTAATTACATCATATTCCATCATATGTGGTAGAATAAAGAAAATAAATCATAGTGTATGTATATAACTGACGGAATAACAATCCTACCTATGTGTGATGACGGCCTTAGACTGGGGTTCAATAGCTTGGTGGGTTTGATATTTCCAGGATTATCCAAGTCTAGCGGCTCGATATTTGGTCGTTTCTTCTGGTAGTCGGTCACACCCGAGAATGTACTGTTCAATCGGCCCGGGGGGTTCCGTGGGAGACCCGGATACGGCATCTGGAAATAGGCAATGCTATGTTATTGTCAGGTTTATCAGGCTCGGCTCGGAAACGGTCGGAATTCATCGGCCAGCCTAGGAATTGCTACCGTTTCCCAGCGAAGTCTGAAGTAGAAACAAAATTGCTACCCCGCTACGATGTCTCTCCACCAGACTTAGATAACCATATCGTAGGCAACTCTTGTAACTAGCCTGATGGTACATGTATCAAGGTGCTTGATCACGTGGTTACAACAACAACAACGTCGGCCACTCCAAAGTAAGTATTATTTGATATTTTCCTTAATATGCAACGGATTTTGATGAAATATGGCGCAGCAAACGCGGCTTCATGAGCTGCATTTGGAGGTCTAGGGAGTTTGGCACAGACTTATGTCGTTTTTGCGAAGAATCGATTTCCGTGTCAGAGACACGGAAATCGATTCTTCGCAAAAACGACAAAAGTTTGGGCGAAAATAAAGAGACCATCAAATGCAGCTTAACAAGACGCGTTTGATGCGCCATAATACATCAAAATCCGTTACGTAATAAGGACACTATAAAAGAATACGTACTTTGAATCGGTACTTGTTGTTATTGTTAGTACCACGTGATCATACACATTGTGTAAGTAAACAGAGATTACTCGCCTAGTATCAAGTTTATCAGGCATGGCTAGGAAACGGCAGGAATTCCTCGGCCAGCCTAGGAATTTCTACCATTTCCTAGCAAAGCTTGAAGGTAATGTAAAATAGAGATTACTCAGCTAGTATCAAGTTTATCAGGCAAGGCTAGGAAACGGTAGGAATTCCTCGGCCAGCCGAGTAATTCCTACCGGTTCCGAGCCGCCAAGGTATGTACATTCACTTTATGGCATCTGGAAAATAGGGGACATCAGGTATATCGTCAGATTTATCAGGCTCGGCTCGGAAACGACATGGATTCCCCAGCGGGCCAAGAAATTCCTAGCTTCCTGGGCGCCGTTTCACTAAACTTCGTACGACTAAAATGTTCGTAAGTGCAAACTTATGATAGTCTGTAAATTCCACATTAACAATGTTTTCTTGTAAACAATTATTGGATTTACATTTTTTGAGCATAGGCTGCATATGAAGCCTATGCTCAATAAATGTAAATCCATCAATTGAAATTTGCAGACGATCCTAACTTTGCATTTACTAACATTTTAGTCGTACGAAGTTTAGTAAAACGGGCCACAGGCCGATCATTTAGGCACGGAGATCATCATGCTAGGCTTGGACACGTCCATGAATTCTAAGGCTCACCGAGGAATTTGTACCGTCTCCGAGCCGAATGTGATCAAATTAACTTAAGACATTGCAATGGTATTTTATTTCAAAATTACACGTTTGTGCTACGAGACGTGGAAGTATATTATTAGTATGTCTGTACCAAGAAGACATACCTGTTGACGTTGCGTCTCTACACTGTCGTCATTAGGTAACACCATGTGACGTCATTCGAGCAATGATGCGAAAGCAAACATAATTTAGATTTATAATCCGGATTGACATAGGTAAGTGTTCAGAACATACATGCCTGATACAGAAAACTGTTATCAGACAACGGGTATTCTAATGTACTGTATAAATATCACGCAATCTGATTGGCTGATGGTCATACATTACAGATATATCATTGTTGATGAACGGTCGCAAATTATTTCCAATATGTATTCCTACGCCAGTAGTAAAGGAGTGCATTAGAAATATGATAACCACATTGTTATTTTGAAATTTGCGGCGTAAATCAGAAAATGATAGGTCGGAAAACAAATTTTCCGACCTATCATTTTCTGATATACGCAGCAAATTTCAAAATTACAATACAGTTAACCCTATATTACAATACAGTTAACCCTAAATTTACACAATGTGTATCTACATGTAGTCACCTTATAGTGCCCGTTCGCCGGCGCGGGGTACCTACTAACGGTTGCACTGGATGCCGTGTATACGTCATTATGAAGCGACGGCATTTCCATCACCTTCTCCGGTTCGTTTGTTTGGATGTTTCCTATCTGTTCTATGAAGTCCTGAAACTGACTCTCATCCACGTTTGAATGGAGGTTTATTTCAACGGCGGACACGATTTCTGTTTCGTATTCGGCGTCCAATAGATGTCTCAGTCGGTTCACGACAACCTCCTTCAGTTGTAAGAACTCCGGTTTGTTTGTGTACACTACCATTCTGGAAGAATAATTACACGAACTCTCCATTCCTTGTTTTGCTTTCTGTAAACGTTCAAGTTTTTCACCAACGCGTTCTTTTCTATCGCTACATAGCTCGTCGACTTGCGATTTTAGAGACTTACGTCTTTCTTTCAATAAAATTTCCAAACTGTCAAACAAAGCGTCAATTCTGTCATTGAGTTCAGTGTGTTTTTCATCAAGGACTTCGGCTTCCGATTCCAGTTTCTTCTTATCTGTGGATACGTCGGATATTTTATTCAGAACGTCACCTACCATCTTTTCAACTAACGATTTGCTTTCATCGTACACCTCATTTAGGTTCCTGATCACATGACCACTTGCCTGGCTGTGATCGGTTACTACACACTGTGTGCATATCGGTGTCTGGCAGTTTCTCTCGTCGCAATAAAAAGAAAATGGCTGCTCCTCGTGACCCGGAAGCTGACATTTCTCCTTCCGGTTGAAGCTTCCCGCTCCGTCTGACTTAAGCTCTTCAATCGTCAACACCGAATGTCGACGCGTAATCTGTGTCCGTTTGTGCGCATTTGTACATTCAGTGCACAGAAATACGTAACAATCCTTACAGAAGTTGTCTCCCTTTGCTTCATCCGGGCAATCGGAACACAAGATGGCGCTGGATTTGTGTTGTAGCTTCATCATGTCCATCATGTTCCGCATTGTACAATCTTTGATGAACTGGATCCCGGCGTCAAGTTTGTACTTCTCCTGACAAACGGCACATTCTAACTCAGACTCGGAATCCTTTGTTGAAGCTGCTAGGACACAGCTGCTGCAGATGGTGTGTAAACACGGTAGTAGTTTCGGTGATCTATGGTCTTCATCGTACTCGTTGTGACAGACGCAGCACAAGGAGAAATCGTCGGTAAAGTCCTCTAAATTTGCCATGATTCTTCACGTTGCTCTATGCCTGGAATAAAAAAATGATACAAGCCATGTGACGATGTACGATGCGTGATTTAAAACATATTTGCAGAAATGGTGATAATTTATGTAAATGACGTCGAATGTTGGCGGATTTCTGTTCCGCATTTGTTATGACAATTTCGTCAACTTTATATGTTATTTATGGAAAATGTCGTACATTTTGCAAATGCGTTTTCATTAAATAGTTCATATCTTCTAAGATATAAAATCACATGACTTGTTTCAATGTACGACCATAATTTTAATTTTAAGTAAACTATTAATATAAGAAGATTCGACCATGCCCAGCCGTGGGTAAACGTTTGCCGTGGTAGGAGGGAACTGTTTGAACCCAAAGGCCGTAGGCCGCGGGTTCAAACAGTTCCCTAGTGCCACGGCAAATGTTCACCCACTGCTGGGTATGGTCGAACGTTATTGTTACATTTCCGTCGGAAATATTGCGTAAATTTAGCATATGTGCAGTACTTTCGGTACTTTGATAATCTACTCCATTCAAACAGCTGATTTACACATACGTGTTCCGCGGCCACAGTGGACGTCGCGCGATGCAGCCGCATCATCAATTTCAAAATTTAAGTCGACCGTTGTGAACTAGTCTGGTGACGTAATGGCTCGTTCTAGTGACGTCATGAGACGCATGCATTACGTAGGTGTTGGCTTGGCCCCGGAATAAGCATTGTCTACAGTCATGGTCAAACAGCACGCGCTATACGTTTGAACACGGCTGTGAGCGATGTCGAACAACGGAAGTCATGTAACACTACAAAATATAATTGGTATCCAATATTGACACCAGCACTTGGAAATCGGCCATGTTGTTTGCACACACATACGTTTTAATATTTACATCTCCCATATAAATTCATAATGGAAAGGCCCATTCGACGTATTGCGTTTACATCCCAATACATTAGAACCAAGTGACGTCGCGCGATGTTGTTGATTGGTTAAAGTTCGTTTAACGAAAAAAAAATAATTCCACGAGGTTGTCAATAACGGCACGCTATTAACCGGCAACGTCGCTGTTCCAGGCATTGCGACAAAATGGCGTAAAACAAGTTTATTCTTAATTTTAACTCCATATTTAGTTATTTACACTTTTGAAACAATCAAAAAATGCAGTGTAAATTTAAGTAATAAAACCATGGGCAATTGCATTTCCTGGGATGTACAATACATTTGGTTTGTTTAAAGTTTGCGAGGAATCCTTCAGACTCTACGCACTTTAAACAGACCAAATGTATTGTACAGCTCAGTAAACGCAATTGTCCATGGTTTTATTCCTTAAGTAGAACACATGTTGGTTGTCCATTTTCATTAGCCATCATTTATAGATTGGATACTACCAGTAGCCTATTTCACCAACATTGCAAAGCATACTTTTCTAGCAAAGTATACTTTGAGGAAGAAATCTTCAATGTAAGGATTTATTATACTGAATTTATTACATTATCACAGCCAAAATGGCTGTGATAATGTAATAAATTCAGTATAATAATTCTGTATACTTTTAATCATCAAATATATGCAGTCGTAGTTCTGTATGAAATACGTAATGCATTTCCGGAAAAATAAATGATTACTCCCTCAAAGAATACTTTGCAATGTTGGTGAAATCGGCTACAGAGATTGTAGTTCCGAGTACCCAGCTATAGACCTAACCCAGACCATTGCACAGCGTCCGGGCGTCTATTAGAAACACCACTGGCTCCGAAGTCCAGGGTGGGCGTTTAATAGAGGCAAGTGTTATTCAGCAAAGGGAAAATGATAAAAAAATATACGATGTTCTGCTATCTGAACGAAAACATAACTAAGGGACGTTACTCTCAAACGCCAGACTTGATTGTACTGTCTGTCGGTTTATAAACATTTGGGCCAAGACGTTTCGGCCCACTCTGGTCATTATGGTACAGTCGGTAGAAATGTTAAATGTAATGGTAATGTATATCAAGACAGCGTCAATCATTAATGCTGATCAGATTTACGCCTACAGACGTTTCGTCAGCGTCAGCGTTTCGGATCTGTCGGGTTTGAGATGCTTTGAAAATGGCGTCTCTGTAACCGTGTAAATTCTGATCGCCCTGTGTCCGTGCAAATAGCTACTGCTGATGAGGAATTTACTGTGACACCGGAAACAGTCGAATATCCGGCTTCCGCTTTTGAAAGTGAAAGTAGCAATTATGTTTTTTCCCCGATTTTAAAGTAAGTTGCTTTCGAAATAATGGAAAGAAAAAAAATCTAATTGGACAATTAGCTTCGATTTTGTTTCAAGTCGGTACTGGGCGTTTATTAGAGGCACTCACTTCGTGAAAATCGGCCAAAAAATGTGTCATTTTCAACGTAAAAAGTGGGGGGGGGGGGCGGGTCGGCGTCTATTAGAGCATGGGCGTCTATTAGAATATTTACGGTATATAAATATATCCCGAATAAAATGGTACGGACGAACACAAGTGTACACATTCTATCAAAGTAATTTGCATTATAACTAAATTAAGGGCGCATGCATGGTATTCATATCAACTTGCCAGCTCTTTGGCAGCCAATCAAACTTGAGTGTGTGGAACGTTCAACTTGATATAAGCCCAATGTTGCAATATAAAACGAGTTCTAACCCGAACTAGCTGCCAATTCCAGGTTTTCCCGGGACTGAGCTTAAGCTATTCCATGTGTATGTATTAACCCTACTACGCTGAATTAAATTTTGTCGTCAATATCTCACGACAAAAACCTGTTTTGACAGCGCATGAGAATCGTCTCCCCTGGAGACGATTCTCATGTGCTGTCAAAACAGTTTGTTTTTTTCAAAGAATTCAAAAATGAAAGACAGCAGACGACAATTTCCGTATCCAGCGCAGTGAGGGTTAAACTTTTCTGAAAAATATTAATGCTTTCGCTAGTTTTCACGGATTCGTGTCCTCTTGTGCTACATGCATCATGTCTCCGAGGATCGACTTAGATACGAAACAAATTTACAGCGTTTATATTAGCTGCACGTTCACCGCTTTATAGGCAACATGTTGTACTATATCGCTACACCACGCTACATGGTGAAAATGTGCGTAATAGCATTTACACTTCGCACACTAAACTATAGAACAAACCTGCAGGGTGTTGACGTTCACACTTCGCTATACATGTATTATTATTGAGAGACAATTCTACAATATGTCACATAAATAATAATATAAATACACCTAATAAAGAGTGTATTAGCAAAATTCTTAGGTCACTTTCCACGAAGTAGAAAGTAAACAAAGAACGCTTCAAACGCACATTTGGAAATACTGCTCCGTTATAATTATTATGTAATGCAGTGTAATGAAATGTAATTATATGTGTGTACTCAGAACTACGTTTAGATATACACTGTACATGTACGTAAAATCGTAGCCGACGTTTAACGGTCCAATTCAATCATTACCAGATTCACGTGACGAATATGATTGTATTCTGGTCAGATCTCCAGATAAGGAATTAGTAATTGAGTATTGTCACTCCATCATTTCTTAAGCAATTGGGTATTTCAAAAGTGTAATTGGGTAATTTACAATCACACTACTGTTTACACATCAACAGACAGCAAATATTGAATAGTTTGCTTCGAAATGAAAACAAGTCTTGGCATTTCATTAGAATTGTCTCCTTGGAGACAATTCTAATGAAATACCAAGGTGTATTTTCTTAGAAAATAAGAAGACTATGCTATATTTGTGGTCTGTTTATTGTTTTCTGCAGCATGATAAAGGTACCATAAAATTTGTTTTGCTTTTTGATACTCGCTACATCTGTTTCAATTGGGTTTTTGGCAATTTTAATTGGGTATTTAAGCAAATACGCAGCTTATCTGGAGCTCTGTTCTGGTAAGTATGAACAGACAAAAATTTCAACTTAAACACAATTCGTACAAGTTATTGTTCATTTTATACTCGATTTTTAAGGAGATAAATGCGAGGGAGCCTTAGCGACCGCAGCATTTAGTTCCTTAACAATCCGATATGTGAACAATAACATACTTATAATTAGCCAGGTTTATAATACAGTCTTTCATCCGCGTATTGATTTTCCAGTTCCTGTTGATCATGCAGTCATTAAGTCTGGTAATAACTAATATGCAACTTATTGGGGTTAAAACTTGTAATATATGAAATAATTGGAGCGAGATACTAGCCAGCGATTAGCTTAGAACGTAGGACGAATTATAAATCGGTGTACAAAATATATAAAACAGATTATAATTCAGATACACAAACACATTAAAAGGTACCAGATAGCGTATACACATAATTATACATTCAATATGGACATATATGTATATGGACATATTGAAACATGTTCATATGTGGCTATGATTGGAGAAATGGGGTTTATGGGATATGTGACCAGTGTAGATCCAAATCAAATACCACATTTGTGCATAGCCTAAGATCTCGAATGCTTGTTAGAAGCATGACGTGTGTTTCTCAGTGATTGTATGGCGAACAATGCAGATGCTGATGAGATAATTTTTGAAATCCAAGTGTGTGAAACGCCATTTCCTGCATTCTCAGCAAAGTTCTCAGCAAAGTTCTCAGTACTCATGATTACACAAATATATTAGAATAAAAAATCCAAAATTTACAGAATTATTGGGGGGGGGGGGGGGGGGGGCTGCATTAGTCGCGTGTGCATTATTTATTCGGTGTACAAATGCGCTAAAAACTATTTTTACACAATATAAAAATGCATTATTCATTCGCTAGATGTATGTCACAGTTATCGGGGCGTTATTGAATTCGACAGATTATAGATAAAGATAATACCCAACTATGTGTTTATCCGTAAAGGACTATGAGGTTTGCATAATTCTAATATACGAGTGTGCCCATATACGTACAGGTTGTATATTGTTTATTTATATTTCGGCCGCTGGTGAGAAAATGTACTTTACGACGATTACGAACAGCTTAGTCCCGGGACTACGCTGTTCAGCCGTTGTTGTGCCGTTCTTGTGGCCCCATGTAAAGTCTATGGAAATCTAATAAAAAACCTACTCATAACACGACAACTACTTACACCAATAAATCATATATATGTGTACAATAAGTTTTTATGCAGATGCTGCCAGCGATGAAATCACACAATATGCTGTAGTTAGAAAATAAGAAGCACATGTTTATGTTTTAAATGTATAATTTGGCTTCTACACACCTGTGTAGAGACGTAAATATACATGTCCTACTTCAAAATTGGTCTATTATTTGCATATTACAGGTGTGTGTGCATTTTATTGCTAGCAGTATCTGCATAATGACTTACAGATTACATTCATATGGTTTATTTATGTCAGTCGCTATTGTTTTATTAGTAGTTTTTGTATTAGATTTCCATTGACTTTACATGGGGTTACAAGGTAGTAGGATTATATAATAATCATACTGCTATTATTGGCTATGCACGAAAATGACGAAAATGACGAAAATGAAGATCTACAGTTATTTACTATAAGGATTGTATTATATTAGATATGATTCAGTCACCGGTCCATTTATATAAAATGTTATGTGGCGTGTGCAGGGATTGCACAAATCTAATTGTTAGCGGTTTTATGCAAGCATATTTACATGACATTACACGAGTGATGCTGACATATTATATGTATTTAAACAAAAATCACTGATTTCAAAAGAAACGAGGCTCTGCTGAGCTTCTTGGGAAATAAGTAAACTAATAAATAAATAGTAATCTTTCGGCAATAATACCACTAATATGTTCAACAATCCTGCAAAAACCAGGTTTCCTGGTTTTTGCAGGATTGTTGAACATATTAAATAAATAGCCTATTAAATTATCACAGATGTTAAATTATATTTATTGCATAAGCAGAGTATCGAACAGTGAAACTGTACTGATCACCAAACGTGTTTTCTGAAGTGGTTTCATTTTCACGCTTATTTATTACACTAGTGTAGTCTACTATTTTACACTATGAAAGCCAATTGTATTACAAACACATATTTATTGCTACACTGTTAAAAAAATGCGATGTCTCCACTTTTGTCGGCGTGGGTCACACAACTGAGTCTGGCTCTGGTATTTCATTAATTATCGCATCACCGTTACCCGCCGATACTAATTTCAACGAAATACAATTATGATCTGCAAATCAGTTTGCGACTCCGCTCGAGCACATAAAGTGTTAGACTAGTCACAGAACTATTTCCGAGTGTAACTGGAGTACGGGGGCTTACGTGATTCAGACCAGTGTAGCAGCTACTGATCGAATAGCGCATTTATGTAGACTGATAACGATATATTTATGTTTGTTAGGTGCATGACGGCGCAGATGGAAGACTCAGACCTAGGACCCAACACTTGGCTCATTTGAAAAACGTTACCCCACCCACCCATTTCCATACACTATACCTTACAGCTATTTCCGAAGTATTGGGTATCGTTATCAGTTACAGGAGTGTGCTATATGATGAGGAGCTACACTGGTCGTAACTTCGATAAGCCACATTTCTCCAGTCATAGCCACATATGAGACACTCCATGCGATTTGGTACCTACTGACAACTGCGTTATTTCATGAAATAAATTTACAACATTTAACAAATTTTCCATAAATGAAGTCAAATTTTCCATAAATGATGTCAAAATTTGACAAAAGAAATCAGGGTACATGCGGAATATATTACTCTGAAATTTGTGTCAACTTATGAAGTCATTTACGGAAAATGGGATATATTTGTGATGTTGTACCTGATATCTGCGTAATGTCATGAAGTAGGCTTACAAAATATTCCGCATGCACTCTGAACAGTTTGTTAACTTTTTACTATATTTAGGAAAAAATATTGTAAATTTTGTAAACGTATTTAATGAAATTACGCAGATGTCCGAAGGTACAAAATCACATGGCGTGTATCGTATATTAATTTAACCCTTTGAACCCGAAATCCCGCTATAGCTGTTTATGCAAAAAGTGCAGATCCAGATGAGCCGGCTCGTAACGAGCCGTCTCATCAGGATCTGCACTTTTTGAAAGTACTTTTAATATTTCTTAGAACAAAAACACCCCCTTTTCATAAATGGGCGAATCTGAAAATCATTTTGTGACCATTGGATTGGTCGGAACATTAGCATATCACAGTCCATTCCAGTTCCTTAGGGTTGAAAGGGTTAAAAGTATAAATGCACATACAGCGAGAGCACTGAAGCACACAAATCAGATAAGATCCTATATACACAACGGTCTGCGTTATTCTTGTCAATGCCATCAACGTTTCTAACATATATTGGCGATGCCTGCTCGCAATGAAGCAACTTGATTGCCTGAGTCTGAGCTGTGCTACAGCTCAGGCTCAGTCAATCAAGCTGCTTGATTGCAAGCACAATATTCAAATATTTTGAAAATGGAAAGATTAGCCCAGGCGCCAGTGTACATCATACATGCATCATAACCCGTATGCGGCTAAGCATAATTACTACCCACAATACAACAATAACATAAAACTCGGCCTTACCGTCGCCAATCCTGAGTAAGCATAAACTACACGGCCGTATACAGCCAACTTGGCAATGATATACACAATCCATAACATATATTCCACTTTAATCACAAATCATGGCTGAATATTATAGCGTTATCATATTGTTCACAAACAACGAACAGATAGATTTATTGGATCGAGTCCAAACTTGATCCTTATACCCGTGTGCAGTTGGATTAAGGGGTTTTACAAAAGTATCGGGTCGATACATCGATAAAGGATATATTGAAATATAGCAATACATATTTGATTACGTTATCCTTTTAAAGAAACACGGCTATCGTCCCTGAGTGCAATTCACGTTTTATGTAAAACTCATAATAATTCAAATTAGCACGTCCGATAATGGTAAATGAATGTTTATTTTGCCAAAAAATGGAAGAACTAAAATGTCTCCCTATGTTACAACAGTAGCCGATTTCATCAAAATTGCAAAGTATACTTTTCTAGAAAAGTATACTTTGCAATGTTGGTGAAATAGGCTACAGGTTTAAAGGTATATGCCCAGACAGTAGACACACAACGTTCTTTATGGGAATTAAATAAGTGCATAATTGTGTCACTATTTCACCAGTTCTAAAAATTACAAGTGCCCGCTATACACATATAATCATCAAGTAATATGTATTTTGATGATAGTGACACGCGGTGGTATCAGGCTATTTTCATATGAAAATGAGGCATGATAGTTTTTTAATTATTTATACTAATTAAATGCATCACCTGATACAGAGAATAAATAGTTAACATGTTAAGGAAACACGGTTATCGCCGCTAATATTAGTGTGGAAATTTACGTCTGATATAAAATGTATATTAAAGCCAATCAATGCGTGGGGTAATGGTGACAGAATGTTTTTTTTTGCCAGAAAATGTTTCAGATGATGTCTCTGGTATAAAGAACATTGTGTGCCAACTGAGTGGGCATGTGCCTTTAATATACACGTCACAGAGTATCGTGCTGTCATGCTACCGTACAATATATACCGCTGAAAATACAACACGTGGAAGTAAAATCTACTTTAACCCTTTCAACCAATCCAATGGTCACAAAATGATTTTCAGATTCGTCCATTTATGAAAAGGTCGTGTTTTTGTTCTCAAAAATATATAATTACTCTCAAAAAGTGCAGATCCTGATGAGACGGCTCGTTACGAGCCGGCTCATCTGGATCTGCACTTTTTCCATAAACCGATATAGCGAGATTTCGGGTTCAAAGGGTTAACCCTTAGAACGCTACACTCAACAATTGTCGTCTGCTGTTGCTTTTATATTTTGCCTTTGTTCTCTCAATAAAAACATGTATTGACAGCACTTCAGAATCATTTCCAATGGAAATGATTCTGAAGTGCTGTCAAGCTTGTTGTAAAGAATTCTAAAGTGCTATCAAAGCATGTTTTTCATGATAAAAATGGAAAATAGAAAATAAATAGCAGACGACAAATAAATTAAGATCATAGCGGTGTAAGGGTTAAAATAGGTTTTTGTTCAATAAAATCAAATGGTTATGGTTGCACACGAGTATACAATTATGATGTAATGCAATTATTAGCCATAACACAATACAAAAAACCAGTTCGTCGCTAAATAAAATAACCAAAACGGGGTATACCCGAATATAAAAAATGCATCACATCAAAAATGTTAAATTGACAGACTATAATTTTTGCACTTACGAACATTTTATTCGTACGAAGTTTAGTGAATCGGGCCCCAGCAACACATCATGGTTGAGTGTTGCTATATCAAGATGTTCTAATGCGAATGCCCCCCCCCCTAAAAACACGGTATTATAAGTACAGTTTCAATGCATGATGAACGGATGTACTTATGCATGAAATGAAAATATATTTTTTTGTGTGTCTCGATTTAACCATTAGCCTGCTGATCGCGAAAACTATCGTCTGCTGTTGCTTTATATTTCGCCCTGTTTCTCAATAAAAACATGCTTTGACAGCACTTTATAATCATTTCCATTGGAAAATCGAAAATAAAACATAAACAGCAGACGACAACATTTCATTCAGCAGGCTAATGGTTACTATGATTTTTATGAAACTCATTCATTGACTTGTAAAAAGCGAAATAAGTAAACACGTTTAATAAATGTCATATGAAACCTGCAGCTAAGATACTTTAATTACATGTTATACATACAGTGGAATCTCCCTAAACGGACACCCTGGGACATCCCAGGGTGTACGGTTTAGAGAGGTTCCACTGTGAAACTTGCATATAAACTTGCATATAACTAATTCAAGCCACGCGCGAATGGTTTGCGATCATGGACAGACAGTATCCTCGGAGATAAGTGGCATATCAGAATTAACCACAACTTACAGTGGGGTCAGCTTGTAAGTGCACACACGAACGAACACGACAGGTTGGAACCAACCTGTCGTGTTCGTTCGTGTGTGCACTTACACGCTGACCCCACTGTACTTGACATGTCTCTCTGTTCGGTTTACAGGGGTCAGACTGTACCGTGGAATGTTCAGTGAATATACCTATTGAGTGCCCCTCGTTAAATATCGAAGTACTTATATAAAGGCAGTATATAAACGGTGAGCCGGACATATTTAGCATTGGTGGCTTTGTTCATTACCTAAGTATACAATCACCTGGACTGAGGCCGCGATAATCCACGAGATTAAGGAGCAAACGATTGCCCAACTGGCACAAACTTCGACAGTTTAATTCAACATTCAAATATTAATCGGTTAATAAGTGTGTTCGCATATCAGTCAAACGTTTGCTACACGTAAATATGGAATAGTACTCATTACTTTATACGCTCGTCTAGAATGTGGCTGTGACTGGAGAAATGGGGCTTTTGGGATTTTGCGAGCAGTGTAGATCCAGATCAGCCTGTGCATCCGCACAGTCAACGAAACACCCGTCATGTTTCCAGGGGCGGATCCAGCATTTGGGGAACGGGGGTGGGGGTTGTCTAGTTGCGAAGTTAACTCTTGCAATCTACTCCCGTACCGTACGTAGCTAGCTACGGTCTGTACGGGAGTAATTGCAAGAGTTACCGTTCGCAACTAGGGGCTTGTCCTATTGTTGAGCTCTTCGAAATGCACTTTCCTGTGTTTTACGACATTTAAATTCAGACTCCAACTGGTGGTAAATTGTGATCTATGTA
Source organism: Conchocele bisecta (assembly GCA_029237695.1). Lineage (NCBI taxonomy): Eukaryota > Metazoa > Mollusca > Bivalvia > Lucinida > Thyasiridae > Conchocele > Conchocele bisecta. The sequence goes on from CM055278.1 coordinate 35,205,571, forward strand.
AACTCAGTGGCTGAACGGGGGTTGCAACCCCGGACCCCCCCCTAGATCCGCCCCTGGTTTCTAACAAGTTATCAGGCTACATAAATGTGGTATTTGAGCAGGGGCAAAATCGCTTTTCCCATTTCTCCAGTGACAGCTACAAATAACACGTGAATGTGCTTCAGTCCGTCTGCCCGATCGTCTCACGACGAGACACACAGGTTAAAGTTTTAACCCTTAGACCGCTATCTTAATCTTTTGTCGTCTGCTGTTTATTTTCTATTTTCCATTTTTATCATCAAAATCATGCTTTGACAGCACTTTAGAAACAAATACAACAAGCTTTGACAGTACTTCAGAATAATTTCCATTGGAATCAAACTTGTATCTTCAGCTCTGTTATACATTGTTTTATACACCCGGGGCCCGTTTCACTAAACTAAATGTTTCAGATGGCAAAATGAACATTCATTCACCATTACCCCACGTAATGATTGACATTATTATACATTTTATATCATACGTAAATTTCCACACTCATATCAGGGGCGATAACCGTGTTTACTTAAAATGTTAACGTACATTACTATTTATTCTCTGTATTTAATTTTTGATGTGCAATGATTATACTTTATAATCTGTTGAAAATATAATTTTTTCAGGTAACACATTTAATTAGTATAAATAATTAAAAATGATCATGCCTCATTTGCATATGAAAATAGCCTGATACCACCGTGAAAACAACCAGTGGTACAGACAACGGCTATCTTTGTTTATTCTATGCGACCCGATACAAACAGCATGCATATTCATGCATACTTAAGTTCTCAACCTATGCAGCCCAATACTATAACCACAGATATTTGTGTTTCTAGTATCGCGTCGCATATGGTTAACTGGCAATGTAAATCAAACTGTAGCAAAGGCAGCCGCTATCCTGGTATACGCTATCCAACCCGATGCTAGAAAAATACCTATTTGTGTTTCTAATATCACATTGCATGTAGTTGACTGGTACATGCTAATAGTGCTGTTAAAACAATCGGTGGAAACGACAACATTATATAACATGGTTAGCCCTATGAATATTCGTGTTTCTAGTATTGTGTTGTATAGGATGTGCATACCACAACGAATCGGCAGATATATACGGAACGTGTGTGGATGTGTGTGCCTTTCCAGATTATCACGAACAACAGACAGGAACCTGTTCGAACCCGTACTGGCAAACAAACTGTGATGTTTAGAAAGTGTCACGTTTGCCGTATAAGTCAAACACGGTGTTGAACTATTCAATCGTGTAATTATTTAAAAGGATAAGCCACGGGCCCTGTATGAGAAAACGCACTAGACGTCTTGTTGTTGTTCGTATAAGCCAACCATGTTAAATCCCCATAGACATCTTCACTCCGTGAAGATGTCTATGGGGATTTAACATGGGGAAAGCACTTTCCGCTCATCCCTTATCACAGGGATAACAATTTTACAATTTCACACTTGAGACATAGAGAATATTAGTATAGTGTCATGAACGTGAATAAATATCTGTCGAGGCTGAGAAATCAGGATGGGCGAGGCTTGCCGAGCACATCCTGATTTCGAGCCGAGTCAGATATTTATTCACGTTCATGACACTATAATAATATTCTATTTATCCCGTTAACCACATCAAAGTTGTTCAAATGTCTCTAAAAATGCATTTGTGGCCTCATAGGTTTGTCTTCTGAAGCGACAAGATTATCGTGTTACGTCATTCACATAATGACGTAACGTCATACATAATGACGTATCTACTAGACGTGAACGAGAAAAAATACACGTACCTGCTTTTCACGTCTAGTAGCGACATAGTTGACGGGATAAATATTAATTTCTAATATTCGCAAAGAGTGGTGTATTCCATGATGAGTCGGCTCGCAACGAGCCGTCCCATCAAGATCTGCACCATTTTAGATGTCATTTCTTTTTAACAAAATGACCCAATTCAAGTTTACCGCATAATGCAACAGTATCAAACTTAATATGAAATATGACTCCTTTCACAACCAAGGCCAATGTGATTATAAAACTAAAAGTGGTTATATTTGAATTTCACACCCCCTACCAAACAAACTGATTGATTGAGCATGAGTTGAGCTCGCGCTCGGTAACTCAAGTTGCTTCATTTCGAGCATATATAACATTATATACTCAGTCGTTGTGTACTCAGTGACCACATAGATTTTTTTTATTAATTCGTTCCCACGAAATAACAGTCCGTTCCCTCAATTTAACAATTAGTTCGCTCGAATTAACAATTCGTTCCCACGACATAACAATTCGTTCCCTCGAATTAACAATTCGTTCCCACGAAATGACAATTCGTTCCCTCAATTTAACAATTCGTTAATTCATGGGAACGAATTGATAAATTGAGGGAACAAATTGTTATTTCGTGTGAACGAAATGTTATTTCGTTGAAACGAATTGTCATTTCGTTGAAACGAATTGTCATTTCGTGGGAACCAATTAATAATAAAAAAAAGTATACGTCCCCTGCGGGGCTCTGTGCGAAAACGCATTGTCGAAATTAAGTCGATGCTAATTTATTTCACCTATTTGTTCCTCAGCGACTAAAAAAAAAGCCAGATAAAAAAGCCAGATTTTTTACACGAATACGCATAAGCAGAAGTCGATTTCGATTTCGATTTGAGGGAGTAATCATTTATTTTCCCCGAAATGCATTATTTCATATAGAACTAACGACTGCATATATTTGATGATTAAATGTATGCATATTTATTATACTGAATTTATTACATTATCACAGCCAAAATGGCTGTGATAATGTAATAAATTCAGTATAATAAAAATTAATAAATTTATCCTAAAATTGAAAACTTCTCCCTCAAGGTATACTTTGCTAGAAAAGTATACTTTGCAATGTTGGTGAAATAGGCTACTGGTCTGGTTGTACGCTGGTCGCATTGAAAACACATTCGGTTGTGTCAAGTATTTGTCCAATGGTAGTTACTATAGGTAATTGGGGTAATATAGCACTGTGTCGATAATTTCAAGGTGCAAATACGCAATCCAATAACTAAATACCTTGTTTGTTTGATGAACAGTTTACGAGTGCCAGTCATATTCCGTTTCCATTGCAATTATCCAAATATGGCTCTCATAAATACTTTCAATTTTTCGTAAGTTTTTGATATGAAAAACAAGTAAGTTTTAATAAATATAGTACATGTTTTAAATGTTTATATGATGCGCTATGACAACGTGGTACTATTTAGTATTGCGACCCGTGTAACCACATATCAACCTGCGCATTCGCACAGTCTGATCAGGATCTACACTGTTCGTGATTCCTGGTGACGTGAGCACTATACGCTATACGTTGGCAAATATGAAGACGTAAGGGTGGAACGTGGGCGGAAGCCGGAGTAAGCAGAGAAAACCCGCTTGTCCTATCTGGGAGCCGTTTCACTAAACTTCGTACTACTAAAATGTTCGTAAGTGCAAATTTAGGATCGTCTGGAAATTTCAATTGATGGATTTACATTTATTGAGCATATGCTATGCTCAATAAATGTATATCCAATAATTGTTTACAAGAAAACATTGCTAATATGAAATTTACAGACTATCATAATTGTGTACTTACGAACATTATAGTCGTACGAATACGAAGTTTAGTGAAACGGCCCACCAGGTGACTTATCCTACCATCTCACGTTTTGACCCGCTCGAAGATTGAACCCAGACCGCGTTGGTGAGAAGCGCGCTTTGTGCCCATTGCGATACCAGACAACCCAATCGTTCACTTAGAAATCCATCTATGTTTGTTATTTTTCAAAGTGTATTTTGTGACGAATCATTTGAACCGTCTCGACGAATGGCTGAAACGATGGTCACGGCATACATGTATAGTTGTGACCTTCAATACGACAACATTATATATTTGTTATATATGAGATTACTCATACTGTTCAAGGGGGGGGGGGGGGGGATGGGGGGGGGGGGGGGAGGGGGGGGGGGAGGGGGGTTCGTACGAACCCTATTTTTGAGCCAACATGATTTTTTGAAACTAAAAATGGCAAAAATCGAAAATTAGTTTTGCTCATATTTCGATTTGTGAGACGCGTATAGGTTAAATTGCATCATCGAATAGTTGAATGACTTTTTCTGTTTTATATTACGCTTTATCATATGATTTGTTTTTATTTTCGACCACCGCCCCGCCCTTTCTGAAAAGCTGGCAACGTCCCTGCTGTTCATTGGATATAACAGGCACACGGAAAGGAGGCATTTGTGAAATTGCGTATTAATCCAGTTATACGGCCTTTTTGAATCCTAAGTACACATAGGGTGAGATTAATCGCCTATATACGCATGTCCCAACAGGTCTGAACATACATCCGTTAACTGCAATCAGTTCGAACCCAAATAAGCATCCGAATGTGCGCATAAATAAACACATTAACACTTACATCGCTAACTTAATTTTTTGTCGTCTGCTGTTTATTTTCTAGTTTCCATTTTTATCATCAAAACATGCTTTGACGGCACAAGGTAATATATAAAAGCAACAGCAGACGACAATTATTGTGTGTAGAGGTCTGAGGGTTGAAGAGCAACTTTTCACATGATTAATATCGCTGTGAGGTTCAGCATGGATCTGATTTTAGCCATTGAATATGCCACTTTGAATTACAAAATGCTTTTTGCATTAAAAAATGACGGAACCCCGCAGGGGACATGGATTTTTTTGTATTAATTCGTTCCTACGAATTAACGATTCGTTCCCTCAATTTATTAATTCGTTCCCACGAAATAATAATTCATTCCCTCAATATATTAATTAGTTCCCACGAAATAACAATTCGTTCCCACGATATAACAATTCGTTCCCTCTAATTAACAGTTCGTTCCCACGAAATAACAATACGTTCCCTCGAATTAACAATTCGTTCCCACGAATTGACAATTCGTTCCCACGATATAACATGGGAACGAATTGTTAATTCGAGGGAATGAATTGTTATATCGTGAGAAAGAATTGTTATATCGTGGGAACGTGGGAACTAATTGTTATTTCGTGGGAAAAAATGAATACAAAAGAATTATACGTCCCCTGTGGGGCTCCGTACAAAATAGTTTTGTACGTAGTGTCGAATAAAAAATATTAAGATATGGAAGTTCCACCCTTAGCTATATTAGATGTACTCACTTATAAATCGCAGTCAGCTGCTTTCGAATTTCCTAAAAATTATACATTGTAGCGAATCCCCTGAGTTCCTTTGTTTAAAGGTATATGCCCACTCAGCAGACACGAAATGTTCTATATAGGAATTAAATAACTGTATAATTGTGTCACTTTTCCACCAGTTCTAAAAATTACGAGTGCCCGCTATACAGATTTAATTATTTAGTAATATGTATTTTATTGATAATGACGCGCGGTGGTATCAGGCTATTTTCATATGCAAATGGGGCATGATATATGTTAATTATATATACTAATTAAATGCGTCACCTGAACAAATTTATTTTTCGACAAATTATAAAGCATGATCGTTGCACATCAAAAAATAAATACAGAGAATAAATAATAATGTCCGTTAACATTTTAAGGAACCACTGTTATCGCCGCTGATACCGGGTATGGAAATTTACGTCTGATATAGAATGTATAAATGCCAATCAATACGTGGGATAATGATGAATGAATGTTTATTTTGCCAACAAATGGCTCGATGATGTCTCTGATATAAAGAAGATTTTGTGCCTACTGAGTGGGCATGCACCTTTAACTACAGTTGATGTACTCACTTACACATTCGCAGTCAGCTGCTTTCGAATTTCCTTAAAAGTATACATTGAAGTGAATCCCCAGAGTTCATGTGTTTATCTGTGGATTTCATTCGTACAAGTGTTTGCAAATCAATGTTTGTACATTTATGTCTTATACGCTGAATACCTTCCTATGTATGCAGGGGCGGATCCAGCATTTGGGGAATGCGAATGTAACTCTTGCAATCTACTCCCATACCGTCCGTAGCTTTCTACGGACGGTACGGGAGTAATTGCAAGAATTACCGTTTGCAACTAGGGGGTTGTCCTATTTTCGGGGTTGTGCGTGCATTTAAATTCCGACTCCAACTGGTGGCACACTATGTAACCTCCGTGGCTGAACGGGGGGGGGGGGGGGGGGGGTTGCAACACCGGATCCCCCTCCAGATCCGCCCCTGGTGGTATGCAAGCACAAACATATACGATATAAATCAAGTGTAAACTTCATTTTCATATGAGACACGCCATCTGCGTAAGTACAATAAATACGTTTACAGACCTGACAGTATTTTCCGTAAATGACGTCAGAAGTAGATACAATTATCGGATTTTCAGAGTACGCTGAAAACTTTGTCAACTTTAGATTTTATTTATGAAAAACATTGTAAATTTTATAAACGTATTTAATGAAATTACGCAAATGTCCGAAGGTACAAAATCTCATGGCATGTCTCATATTTGCCTGAAAATCCTAAACATCATTCAACGTTCGCATGTTTGGTAGGCTCTATAAATATAACGTGAAACATTTCTACTCACATGCATGGAATGCCGGGGTTCTAAATCCTAATAGTCATCTTTCCGCAATAATACAATTAATATGTTCAACAATTCTGCAAAAAAACAGAAACCCACTTTTCAAACGTTTCGGCGCAAGGCCTTTATCAAGGAATAAGATAAGAATTAGATTTCCTAAAATGGATGCCACTTAGCGTTCCTAAAATGGATGCCACTTAGCGTTCAGTAGAAACTAAGTCCTTGATAAATGCCTTGCACAAGGACAAGTTTAGGAAATAAGGAATTAGTTTCTACTGAACGCTAAGTGGCATCCATTTCAGATTTCCTAAAATGAATGTTCAACAATTCTGCAAAAAAACAGGAACCCACTTTTCAAACGTTTCGGCGCAAGGCCGTTATCAAGGAATAAGATAAGAATTATATTTCCTAAAATGGATGCCACTTAGCGTTCCTAAAATGGATGCCATTTAGCGTTCAGTAGAAACTAAGTCCTTGATAAATGCCTTGCACAAGGACAAGTTTAGGAAATAAGGAATTAGTTTCTACTGAACGCTAAGTGGCATCCATTTCAGATTTCCTAAAATGGATGCAACTTAGCGTTCAGTAGAAACTAATTCCTTGATAAAGACCGTGTGCCTTTCCTAAAATGGATGCCACTTAACGTTCAGTAGAAACTAATTCCTTGATAAAGGCCTTGTGCCGAAACGTCGGAAAAGAGGGTTCCTGCTTTTTTTGCAGATTGTTTGTATATCCTATTCGACATTCGATTCGCTTACCAGTCACCAGACATGAAAACATTGTTTAAACAATTGATAAATGGGTCGCGAAAGTTAATATCGCACGTTGTCATGCCGCAAACTATAATTATAATATTACGAAAATCGCGAAATTTAGTATCCGAAATTTAGCTGGTTTACAGTGTATCCCCAATACACCGAAATTTAGCTGGTTTACAGTATATCCCCGATACACACAGTTATGTCCCCATATCGTGTTCCATATAATATAGGGTTAGGGTTAACCCTAACCCTATATTATATGGAACACGATATGGGGACATAATATATATATATATAATATATTCACAACAACTCTTTCTGAAATAATAAATCCAATAACAAATAATACAGTTGTACTTACTGTTATCAAGTGTTATTATCCAGCAGTGTTCTACCTCTCACATACACGCACACAAAAGAATAGTAACAGATTCAACGTCTCATGGTATATGTATATGTTCAAAACATATTATGTTCAATCCTATAAGTTCCTATGCATGTTGTCTTGCGTGAAAAGTCGTATATGCGCAAAGTACACCTTGCTCATTTATGGCGTTCCCAAATTAAAACGTTTCTGCCACAAACCTTCTGAACATTACACTCCTGGCCAGTAAGCCAGTGTTGAATATTCACGGGATGTCCCAATCATTAGTGAACTACATGAATATTAAGAACCCATTGACAAACGGTTATATCATTTGTAAGCATATGCGCTATATACAAACGGTAAAGAATGTCACGTTTACAAAGCGATTCCAAACCGTTTTAAAATCTTGACATATCATACCTACCCCTGTTTACTAAATGCTCATGAACACGATAAATCACACGTACAAGCGGGTGCAGTTATACCAGCCTTGCTGTATACTTGCCAATATTGAACAATAGTTGAAAAAAGCTGTGCGCCCGTATTTCAATTTTAAAAACGATGTATTTTCAATGACAAATCAACTTATTTTACTTCAGTTTCAAGTGTGTGTGAATCTTAGATAGCATACTACTGACAACCATATATTATGCCATAAGGTTAGCTTGCATAAACGCTGCAGATCCGGATGTATGGAAGGGACGTATAATTCTTTTTTTTATTAATTCGTTCCCGCGAATTACATGTAACAATTCGTTCCCTCAATTTTAACAATTCGTTCCCACGAATCAACAATTCGTTCTCTCAATTTAATAATTCGTTCCCATGAAATAACAATTCGTTCCCACGGGAACTAATTGTTAATTCGTGCGAACGAATTGTTATATTGTGGGAACGAATTGTTAATTCGAGGGAACGAATTGATAAATTGAGGGAACTAATTGTTATTTCGATGGAAAGGAATTAATAAAAAAGTCCATGTGGGAACGAATTGTTAATTCCTAGGGAACAAATTATTATAACGTGGGAACGAATTGTTAATTCAAGGGAACGAATTGTTAAATTCAGGGAACGAATTGTTATTTCGCGGGAACGAATTAATAAAAAAATCCATGGCCCCTGCGGGGCTCCATAGAAAAGGGTAACTTCTTGGACCGTGGATAAGTTTAACACAGCCGCCAGTATAGCACGTGCCACATCACTGTCATGTATATTCGCCAGTCTGATAGGTGTGAACTCTTGTCAATATTATATCATGCATTTGATGACATTTCTAATGAACTGACACCAGTCCGGAACATGATGTAACTATGGGTGTACTGGCTGATCCGGCATTTGAACTGGTTGTAAGGCGCACTTTGAGTGTTATCGCATGACGTGGTTGATTTTAATATATTGAAACACCATACCTATGTTTATAATAACGAGTCGTCGTGTTATCGGAAACTGTACATGACGGAATATGCGGATGACAAACCATTGTACACACAATATTACGGAGCCCCGCAGGGGACATGGATTTTTTTATTAATTCGTTCCCACGAAATAACAATTCGTTCCCTCAATTTAACAATTCGTTCCCTCGAATTAACAATTCGTTCCCACGATATAACAATTCGTTCCCAAGAAATGAGAATTCGTTCCCTCAATTTAACATTTCATTCCCTCGAATTAACAATTAATTCCCACGATATAACAATTCGTTATTTCGTGGGAACGAATTGTTAAATTGAGGGTACGAATTGTCATTTCGTGGGAACGAATTGTTAAATTGAGGGAACGAATTGTTATTTCGTGGGAACGAATTAATAATAAAAAAAAACAATTCTACGTCCCCTGCGGGGCTCCGTACAATCTAACTTGAAATTATGACCTGCTTATGTTTCTGAGCGAATTCTGTCACAAAGTGGCGGCTAACATAAATGTACATATAATCTGCATACTTTATAATAACGTATTGTTTGCCGCGTGCTATATTCAAAATTATAGTTTATAATCTAACATGAATAATACGTTCGGGGTAGTTTATACTGACATGCGACCACTTGCAAAATGTTGTTTGTCCAATGTCATTAGCTTATAACTGAAGACATTTCGTCTCGTTACGGACACACTATGTATCTTATTCATATTCTTTACTGTACAAACTAACTTGGTCCTGGCCTTACATGACCTTCGCTGTTGATAGGCCGTTAAACACCAACAAACAAACTAACTTGGAGTATGATATACCACAATGTCATACGGAAAACAACAGACATTGTCGTGGCTATATTCGGCAAAATATAATATAGTAAGGTTTTACTCCGTTAACGCATGACTAGAATGGTTTTGATAGCAATCGCTCTGCACAATTAAATTCCACAAATCACCACAGATTGAGCAAATTATAAAGCACATGCATATGCCGAAACGTCTATTTTGATAACATCGCCTGCAAGCACGCATAGCTTAACCATTTGAACACGAAAGCCCGCTATAGCGGTTAATGCAAACAGTGCAGATCCAGATGAGGCTGCTCGTAACGAGCCGTCTCATCAGGATCTGCACTTTTTGAAAGTAATTTTCGTATTTTTGAGAACAAACACATACCCCCTTTTTATAAATGGACTAGTCTGAAAACCATTCTGTGACGGTTGGATTGGTTGCAAAATGAACATATCAAAATCCATTCCAGGGGCCCGTTTCACTAAACATCCTACGACTAAAATGTTCGTAAGTGCAAATTTAAGATCGTCTGTAAATTTCAATTTATGGATTTACATTTATTGAGCATAGGCTGCATATGCAGCCTATGCTCAATAAATGTACATCCAATAATTATTTACAAGAAAACATTGTTAATGTGAAATTTACAGACTATCATCATTTTGCACTTACGAACATTTTAGTCGTAAGAAGTTTAGTGAAACGGCCCCTAGTTACTTAGGGGTGAAAGGGTTAACCGCAAACGTATTACAGTGCACCCGTCTCAGTGCACACATCCTGAGTGAATATTTCCCAGGGTATCAACCCTTATGGACACCTATTGATAATGTCAGCTCGCAATCAAGCAATTTGATTGTTTGACCTAATTAAACACACATTCAAGTATTTTGAAGTAACGACATTTACAAATATTAGAACAATTAGCGCAGGTGGTAGTGTACGAGGTGTATACACACTTCAATCCATGATTGTTCGCTTTTCAATCATGAACATGCAATGAAGCCCATCATCATTAAACAAATTGAGGTCTACGTCTTCGCACTTCGCGACAGCTCTATACTGTTGGGTTAAGTTTCTGGGTATCAGGGGCTCGTTTCACTAAACTTCACGACTAAAATGTTCGTAAGTGCAAAATGATGATAGTCTGTAAATTTCACATTAACAATGTTTTCTTGTAAATAATTATTGGATGTACATTTGTTGAGCATAGGCTGCATATGCAACCTATGCTCAATAAATGTAAATCCATAAATTGAAATTTACAGACGATCTTAAAGTTGCACTTACGAACATTTTAGTCGTAGGATGTTTAGTGAAACGGGCCCCATCAGACTAAAATGTTCGTAAGTGCAAATTTAGGATCGCCTGGACATGTCAATTGATGGATTTACATTTATCGAGCATAGGCTGCATGAATGTAAATTCAATAATTGTTTACAAGAAAACATTGTGAGATTTACAGACTATCCTAATTCCCTGGTTTAGGGACGGTCTATCGTAAAATAGTAATCTTTCCGCAATAATACAATTTGATATGTGCAACAATTCTGCAAAAACCAGGAACATACTTTTCCGAAGTTTCGGCACAAGTCCTTTATCAAGGAATTAGTTTCTACTGAACGCTAAGTGGTATCCATTTTAGATTTCCTAAAATGGATGCCACTTAGCGTTCAGCAGAAACTCATTCCTTGAACATTGTGAACTATAAAATGGTTGCCACCTAGCTTTCAGTAGAAACTAATTCCTTGATAAAGGCCTTGTGCCGAAACTTCGGAAAAGTGTGTTCCTGGTTTTTGCAGAATTGCATCGTAAACTAGAAATAGTATTCACAAAGGCGGTCGAAAACCCCTAGGAAACTAGAATGCAACCTTTTAAGGTACATGCCCACACAGTACAACATAGGCTGTATAGTGATTTAATAAGTGTATAATTGTGTCACTATTCCACCAGTTCTAAACAGTACGAGTGTCCGCTATACAGATATAATCATTTAGTAATATTTAGTTTACTGATAGCGACTCGCGGTAGTATCAGTCTATTTTCATATGCAAATGAGGCATGCTTTTTTTAATTATTTATACTAATTCAATTGTCACCTGAACAAATAATATTTTCGACACATTATAAAGTATGATCATTGCACGTCAAACATAAATACAGAGAATAAATAGTAAAGTCCGTTAACATTTTAAGGAAACGCGGTTATCGCCCCTAAGATCAGTGTGAAAATTTATGTCTGATATAAAATGTATAATAATGCCAATCAATACGTGGGGTAATGGTGAATTAATGTTTGTTTTGCCAGAAAATGTCATAGCTAAAGAATATACACAACTATCTGTAGACTGAGAGGGCATGTACCTTTAAAACCATATAAACAAATGACAAACGGAGCGTTGTAAGCCGCGGTACACTCTAAAACTAGCGGTGTACCGTCTCCAACAAAACAGACTCAATAATATACAACACGTATTATATAAATGACTGCAACAAATGCATTTAGTGGACTGTGTGCCGCTTCACTAAACTTCGTACGACTAAAATGTTCGTAAGTGCACATTTGGGATGGTCTGGAAATTTCAATTGATGGATTTACATTTATTGAGCATAGGCTGCATATGCAGCCTATGATCAATAAATGTAAATCCAATACTTGTTAATAATAAAAAGACTGTTAATATGAAATTTACAGACTATCATAATTTTGCACTTACGAACATTTTAGTCGTACGAAGCTTAGTGAAACGACCCTCTGATCTGTCCGCTGTGAAAATGCCAAAGCAATGTTGAAACTTCTCTCAAGAATATATTTCCATAATTCTACACCAATTACAATATATCCGCCATTATTTGTTATGGTCTTTTGTAAATCACGTTGAGAGTTATCGAACATTTCAGCGCATTAAACTGTTCATCAACTATCGACGTTATTTAAGTCAAAGTATCCTAAGTTTTTCATAAGCATACACTGGTCTATACCTCTGCTGTTAAAACCCTGTTTGCGATGGGCAGAAATTTCACAACGGCGAGTCAAGTTAATTTGAAATTAATTAGTTGAAAAATTGGCTAATAGCGCAGACTATGAGTCAATATTCCTAACATTGCACCAATGCAAATGATACATCATACACATTATGTACAGTTAATGAACTATAAGTTGTTTATTCACGTTAGTAGGTATAATATACATAACTATAGTAATTTCCAATAACCTCCGAAGGGAAGCACATGTAATACACATTGTTTTAAAGTCACTCTTTTTATTAAATGTTCGACCACATGTGGTCGAAAATTTAATAAAAAGAGTGACTTTAAAACAATGTGTATATAATTATATTTTCTTAGTTATCGCAAATTGAAATAAAATATTGGCCATGGTTAGCGTGGATGCTGCGTTAGTTGTAATTGTATAATGTTTTGATGCACGGTACCCATTCTCTGGGCTTGTAACAGTCCTTAACAGATGACTTTCCACTGTAAATCAGGCATATCACCATTCTGGAACATACGTATGTCTTTTGCAATCATGAACATGCATTTTTATCTGAGATGCGTTACCAAGAAACCCATCAAAATGAGATCACATATTCTTTTCTTGGTGTTCGGTTTAGAGAGGTCCCACTGTATACATGTATACGCATGTTGAAGTGCTGCAATAAATCACGAAGTACGTCGCCACCCAGCTCAGGTAAGAGTTATTACACATACATAATTCCAGCACAAAAATATTTACACACTTCCCTAACATTTGATTGGCCCGTAGCAAGTCTCTGTCCAAAATTTATATCCCAGTAAACTCCCACGTCAAACTACTTTCCGTAACCGTGAGGCGCAGTTAAAATAATGCTTAAGAAAACGGAAAATAAACACATTTTCTTGATGAATTTATTTCAAATGCTGGAATTATAAGGAATGAATGACCTTTTTATTGAATTTATCGGGGATATAAACTTGGAAAAGTCGCGGGAATAACCCGATACATTCCACAAAAAGGCCATTAATTCCTATAATAATTGTTTTTCTCTCAATCCTTATGATTGAGAGAAAAAAACTATGTATGTGTAATTTACTGTGTATATCAAATTAAAATCAAATCAATTGTATTGACATTAAACAGACACATAATATGATTTTAAACTAAATAATAGAGAACAATATACTATCATCTTGTGATCACCATCTGCGTTGCACCTTGTAATAACGTAGTAGTTTTGCAATCATACTTCATTGGCACGCCATCGATAGCATAGTGGAGTTAGCCTACATCTCAGTGTCCCGGGTCAGCATCCCTGTGCACAGACTACCAAGCGGTGCCCTAAGGCGATCCAGCGTGGGTCCGGCCTTCCAACCAACCAATTTGAGTGTAATCCCTAGCCAGCAATATGTATACTCGTTAGCCAGCCAAAACAGACGGTCTAATATGTTCAGTTAACCATTACAGACGGGATACGCTTTTAGTAGTATGAACCTTTTGAGAGAAAAAAATCCCTATTTTCTTTCTTTCCTTTGGAAAGTATATGTTGTAACCACTCATTTGAACCGTCTCGACGAGACGGTTCAAATGAGTGGTAACAACATATACCTTTATCGATGAATGAACAAAATAATGAGATTTTTTCAACAAAAAATCATAGTATCCTTAGACTGAAATGGGTTAATCGTATTTACCAGCGCAATTCGGTTTGTGTTGATGTCCGCTGTCTAAATATTAGTATTAGAAAACCTCACGTAATACATCATGACATTAATACTAATTTTGAACACGTACCGATGATGTAAAGTGATAGTAGAAGAAAAGTGTAAAATGAAGCCCGGTTGGTGCTAATTAGTGGAACAGTGAGAACAACAGTGTATGTGTTGCATTCGCATCCCAATATAAAGCATAGTTAAACCTGGTACGAATAAACAGGGGAGTTAATTGCCGAGAGTATTTTACAGGTTCCGCAGTTGCAGGTTCCGCCCTTTACATGTATTTTTTTTTAACTTTTGCAACATGGGAATAATGGTGGTTGCGTATTCTACGTTAGTACAGGGACTCAATTAAATCGTTTGAGCAAGCTCCAGTAGCCTATTTCACCAACATTGCAAAGTATTCTTTTCTAGTTAAGTATACTTTGAGGGAGTAATCATTTATTTTTCCCAAAATCCATTATTTCATATAGAACCAACCACTGTATATATTTGATGATTCGAAGTATGCAGAATTATTATACTGAATTTATTACATTATCACAGCCAAAATATGTAATCAATTCAGTATAATACAAATGATTAAATTTATCCTTACATTGAAAATTTCTCCCTCAAAGTATAATTTGCTAGATAAGTATACTTGGCAATTTTTAGGAAATCAGCTACTGGTTTGAGATCAGCATTTGAACATCATTAGTTGACATTCTTATAGAGAATTAGTAGGTTAGTGCCGTGAATGGGAACAAATATATGGCAAGGCTTAGGAAACGGGATGGGCGAGGCTCTGTCGAGCACATCCAGTTTCCGTTCCCCGCCAGATAGTTTTCCCATTCACGGCACTAACCGACTATTCTATTTATCCCGTCAGCACCTACAAATGGCTTTAAAATGCCAAAAAGTATAACCCCAGTCACCACAAATATTCATACGCAGTGATTAGGTCGTATTGACAGGATATCAAAAATGTTTCACGGAACCGTGTTTCACGGCACATATGCACTGTGTTGATGGGATAAATATCATAAACTTTGTCAGTTTATTCTCCAATACTAAGCTATGATTATCATGATTATATAGTTAGTTTTACCTTGTAATGAACATATTAATTATACCCTCCTCTATCTTCTCAATATCTACTCCACTAGTATCCTACCATCAACTTCACTAAGGACTCCAGACTGTTTATTGTCCGTTATTCTATACACCATACTTGAAACTTAGAGGGAGCATTTATGAGTCCAAATGGAATCAATTACACGAATTAGACATAACTCATGGCAGACATGGCATGACATAACTCACAGACATCTATGTTTTTACTTTGATTACTTCAGGTATACCTACCAGTACCCAACAGACAGGTCGAGATTGATCGAAATCAATGGCGGCATTGTACTCGCATATTGGACAGTTCTGTCACAAGTTGTTGAGTTTGCGATAATCCACACACAACCATATATGTTTTTGTTTAAGAAGATAGCTGGTTTGTGCACATACACACATTCGCCATTTTACTTGATAAATAGTGAATGTTCTTACTTATTTTACATATCACTATTATATATACAGCTACATGTGTTCAACTACTCTTAAAATGATATATGAGAGTATATACATATTATTGACTATGTTATATGGTTTGTGTGTGTGTGGGGGGGGGGGGGGGGGGGGGGTCCGGACCCCCACCCCCCCCCACCCCTGCTCCCGGCAAAAAAAATAAAGAAGAAAATCTACAATACTCGAATAGTTGAATGACTTTTTTCGTGGCCTAGGTGTCAGGAAATCGCATCTGCGGCGATCTGGCATTTAAAAATTTCCTGGGGGCGGACCCCCGGACCCCCACGATTTCGCGCGCGCGGAGGTCGGCTATGCCGAATTTTAATTACAGACCTCCCACCCACCCCCCCCCCCCCGTTGCAATTATTTCTGTATCTGCGCCTGACACGGTGCCGTGAAACATTTTTGATATCCTGTCAATACGACATAATCACTGCGTATGAATATGTGCGGTGGCTGGGGTTATATATTTTTACAGCCATTTGTAGGTGTTTACGGGATAAATAGAATAGTAGGTTAGTGCCGTGAAAGGGAAAAATATCTGGCGCGGCACGGAAACGGGATGTGCTCGGTAGCCTTGCCAGATATTTGTTCCCATTCACGGTACTAACCCACTATTCTCGATATCTCAATGCACATATACGCCTACGTAAATGAACTGTCAGTTCACTACAATATTTAACGATCACTAAAGGTTCACATCCCATTGAATAATCGCACATTTAACCTACAGCCAACACGTTTGTGACCTCCCATGATTGGGTTTTGTACTTATGTTATACTGTACAGGTGGGTTCAATATTATAATGTACATAGCTACTTAGCGTCCACGATCCATGTTCAAAATTCCGAGTTCGAGTGACTTTGGTTTTCTATTAACGGGTAGGTTTCCTCTCGTCATGTGATTTAGTCCATGCACAATTTCCCTTGATTCGTCCATAATAGTATGCAATTTATGCACCATCGTTCGTTAATGTAGCAATGTTCTATGCTATGAGTTTTAAACGCCGCAAATCAGCATAAAGCATGTATCCCCCATATGTGTACGACATATCAATTTATTATTTTTTCGAAAATTGTAATTTTTCATCGCCAAAAGTTTATTTTTATCGCCAATTACGAAAGTGGCGATCGCCAGCGGAATCCCTGCATATATCGTACATGTTTTGTGTGAAACACGCGTTCATGCTGCTAAACAAAAGAAAAACAGAACAAACTGTAGTGGATATCTCAGGTGCGCTATAATTGCATTATAATACTAATTAGAAATGTATACGTGACTAGTGCTAGTTATGCGGGCATAAAACAGAGCAGGTCACTCAAGTCAGATCGCGATAAACATTTCACGTTTCGTATCATTGATAAGCTACACTGACTTTTCAGCACGCTACATGTATGTTGTGTGTCAGGTTTTACTTTCTTACTGGATTTGGATTGAATCGTCTACTAGATGAATAATGACCTTCTGAACTGTTTAAGGTTTGTACGTTTTGAATGTAGGGAGTGGTTACGAATAACATTTGGAACTGCGAGTGATGATGTGTAACAATGTTAGCCCACCAGATAAATTAAACACATACCGTTCCACATGCTTGCTGGAATGTGCAATTATACAGTGCTCTGTATATGATAGCATTCTTAGATAGGCTAACCAGTAGCCGATTTCATCAAAATTGCAAAGTATACTTTTCTAGCAAAGTATACTTTGAGGGAGAAATTTCGAATTTTAGCATAAATTTATTAATTTTTATTGTACTGAATTTATTACATTATCACAGCCATTTTGGCTGTGATAATGTAATAAATTCAGTATAATAATTCTGCATACTTTTAATCATCAAATATATGCAGTCGTTTGTTTTATATGATCTAATACATTTTGGGAAAAATAAATGATTACTCCCTCAAAGTATACTTTGCTAGATAAGTATGCTTTGCAATTTTGAAGAAATCGGCTACAGGTTCAACGACGTCCGTGGACTGCTTTGTTCACTAGCCGTATAAAGGTGCCACCCTTGCTGTTGTTCTGCTATGACTGTTATTTTATTATATGCACATGTACTGTTGCTTTCTTTTCGGGATTTTCTTTAGGTACGCGAACGGACCTTGCATCGTTTGAACACTATAGTAGCTCAGGATATAGTGAATACCAGACTAGTGTCTTTTGATATCCAGGGGGCCGTTTCATTAAACTTCTTACGACTAAAATGTTCGTAAGTGCAATATTATAATAGTCTGTAAATATCACATTAGCAATGTTTTCTTCTAAACAATTGATGGATTTACATTTATTGAGCATAGGCTGTATATGCAGCCTATGCTCAATAAATGTAAATCCATCAATTGACATTTCCAGACGATCTTGAATTTGCACCAACGAACATCTTAGTCGTACGAAGTTTAGTGAAACGGGCCCCAGTTTACTAGGCAATGCTATGAAACGCGTAGGAATTCCGATGCTCGCCGAGGAATTCCTACCGTTTCCGAGCCGAGCCTGATAAACTTGATATTAAAAGACAGTAACCTGTTATTATATTTATCAGGTAACGTTTTATGCTCGAAAATAACCACATAATTATGACGTCGTTATCTATGGACATAAAGCGGACTTGTTTACGTTGCGTCATTACACTGACGTCATTCGGTAACGTCACGTGATGTCAACCAACCAACCAACGGAACGTCCGTTTTCACTTCGTTGTAACCAGATCAATGCCTGATACAACAATATGTTATCAGTCAGTACGTATTCGGTCAATACAGGGCAGGTTACCTGATAATGATAGTACAAGCAGTTTATTTCGGTTCTACATTTGATAGCGTGACCGTTATAATACTTGACCTTGTTAGTGCACTGCACTGTTATCAGCCGGAAGCTGCTACACTCATGCAGCGAATACTTTCAATGTACAGCGATTTGAAAATGAACAAAATATACTCATGAGCACTCCGACCATTTAATTTAGATTGTAAGCAAAACTTGTAAATAGTATAATGGTGCGTTGCCAGCGTTTCCGACATTGTTTCGTAGCAAATATTACATGTACTTTTAAACCGGCTGACATGAATACATTTGCATTCTACTTTTTGCAACAGTATAGCTATGCAAACACCTTGTACAATCTTTTGTCTCAATAGTGGGTCAACCGATATAATATTACGTCACCCTGTGCTCTGTAGGTTTATTAACACCATTAATGCTGGGGCCCGTTTCACTAAACTTCGTACGACTAAGGTGCAAACTTAGGATCGTCTGGAAATTTCAATTTATAAATTTACATTTATTGAGCATAGAGCTCAATAAATGTAAATCCAATACATGTAATTGTTTACAAGAAAACATTGCTAAAATTAATGTGAAATTTACAGAGTATCATAATTTTGCACTTACGAACAGTTTAGTCGTACGAAGTTTAGTGAAACAGCCCCAAGACCAACTAGTATATAGTGAATTTATGTATTATTTCCAGTTGTAGAAATGTTTGTCACAGGGTGAGAAAATTGCGCAACCGACACGGTGCACGACCCGGGGACTTCTGTACTGTAGCCGATTTCATCAACATTGCAAAGTATACTTATCTAGCAAAGTATACTTTGAGGGAGTAATCATTTATTTTTCCCGAAATGCATTATGTCATATAGAACTAACGACAGCATATTTTTGATGATTAAAAGTGTGCATAATTATTATACTGAATTTATTACATTATCACAGCCAAAATTGCTGTGATAATGTAATAACTTCAGTATAATACAAATTAATAAATGTATTCTTAAATTGAAAATTTCACCCTCACAGTATACTTTGCTAAATAAGTATACTTTGCAATGTTGGTGAAACTTAATAGGCTACTGGTCTAGCGTAGGATAGATATCAGTAGCGAATTCAAAGGGGGGGTGGGGGTCGGGGGGCCTTGGCCCCCGCCCCTTCAGAAATCCCGATTTTTTTTTAACGAAATATTGAGCGTAGAATGCAGGAAATGGCTTCCTCAATTCAAAACATTTTCCGGAGGGGCATGACCCCGGACCCCCCTAGCCAACTCCCTCGCACCGCTCAGTCGACGAACGAGCATACCTCGTTCAAGTTCCATGTGCCCCCCACCTCTTGGTGAAATCCTGGATATAACGACTGAGCTAACCGTGAACTCAACACACTTCTCATAGTAAATTTCATACCAACCGTGACATTTTGTTGTGACTGGTAAATTGCGGAATTTGCGACCAGCGTCGAACTACATCAGCCTGGGCATCCGAATGGTCTGTTCACGTTCTACACCGTTCCCTCATTCCATCAATGACACGACAATCATGCTTCTACCAAGCAGTATAGATCGCTATCATGCTGAAAGCGTGTGCTATTGAATCAGGACCTATACTAGCTTCAAATGTCATATAAGCCTCATTCATCCCGTCACAGTTTTATCTTTTGATCCTTATCAGGTTTCAGGGGTGCGCTAGAAGACCAGTAGCCGATTTCACCAACATTGCAAAGTATACTTTTCTAGCAAAGTATACTTTGAGGGAGCAATCATTTATTTTTCCTGAAATGCAGTACTTCATATAGAACTAACGACTGCATATATTTGATGATTAAAAGGATGCAAAATAATTATACTGAATTTATTACATTATCACAGCCAAAATGGCTGTGATAATGTAATAAATTCAGTAGAATAAAAAATACTAAATTTCTCCTTCAATTTAAAATGTCTCCCTCAAAATATACTTTGCTAGAAAAGTATACTTTGTAATGTTGGTGAAATAGGCTACTGAAGTTATATCCACAAATGCCATAAGCCCCATTTCTCCAGTCACAACTTTGTGTTTTGATCCATATCAAGCTTCACGAGTGCACTAGAATATCAGATGTTATATTCACACATGTCATAAGCCAAATTTCTCCAGTCACCGCGACAGATGACGAACAAGAAGGCTGACGAGGCGGACAGTGTAGAGCCAGACACGAGCGGTTTCCCTATAGACAGAGGATGGGCATGGGTCATCTTGGCCGGTGAGATTAAAACACGAGTATATGGATGAGAAAATGTACCTTACAACATGCAAAACAGAAATACAGTGTAACCTCCCTAAACCGGACACCCTGAGAGGTCCCCATGTGTATGGTCTAGAGAGTTTCCACTGGAATTACTGTATGTTCCACGTTTTGTTGCCGACGAACATTTGGCAATTACACACATTAAATCTAAACAATATTCTGAAAGTAAGTACTTTTTCATCAACAAAAAAAAAGTCACCCTCCCCAAAACAAATTATTTGATGAAATTCCATCAAATATTGATTTTATTGAGAAAAAACAATTTTCCTATGAGAATTTAATATGGGGAGTCAATTTCCAAAACTTTTAGAAATTGACTCCGAAACCTGGCGAGATAGCTTGAAAATGATGTAACTAAGAAAACGAAAGTTAGATTTTGAAAGTCGGTCCACGAATAAAAAAATATTAAAAAAAAAAATTATTTTTAGCCCCCATGTTATATTCCCATAGTAAAATCGTTTTTTTCACATCATTTTCAAGCTATCTCGCCAGGTTTCAGAGTCAATTTCCAAAAGTTTTATGGGGAGGGTGACTTTTTTGTTATTGATGAAAAAGTGCTTACTTTTAAATATTTTTTAGATTTATTGTGTTTAATAGTCAAAAGTTCGTCGGCAGCAAAACATGGAACAGGCAGTAGGTACTTACTAATGCAAGTTATTTTGAATGATATCCGAGACGACAATGAAGTATAAACAAGTGTAGATATTTGTCCTCTTCAACATTCACTCAGTTGGATCATAATATAACAGTTTACAGTTAATGGTAGTAAGGCTACTTCATTGAATAAATAGCATACAGCGTAGGCCCCGATTAGACCGCGAGGATGCACAGTTCGGTCCGGGATTATGGTGGAAGAAAACAGCGTAAGGTACGTCTTCTCAGCCGGTGGCCCATGCAAAATATGCAACATCACAAGATAAAGTCAAGTTATCTATATGCTGACCGCACAACACGACAACCTGGCCCCGGTTGCTCAAAGCTTCTGTTAGCTTAACAGACTGTTAAATCATTAGAATTGCTAAATATTTTACATGACGGAGCTCACATGGAGAATGTTCATGGAACAGTCGAATCAACAGCCATATTGGGTGCATGTATATTCATAGACGAGTCTTACAAATATATGTAGACTATAAAATTACCACATACTCCCTTAATACAATTTCGAGGACATCATAGGCGTTGTCGTTGATGTAATCTGTTGGTTTCACACACGTTGCTAAGTTTCTCCTTTCACGAAAACACTAAGGAGTGACATCACAACGAGATACTAAGCAACGTGATATCAAGCTGACAATCTCTAGCAGTTCTAACGTCGACGTTGTCCCAGATGTAGTTATAAGGGGAGTTACTTGTGGTTTACCAAGTTCGGTAACCGGTCTGTAAATGGCGCTTTCTATCATTCAATTTTTCAGCCGTCTGGCTCATTAACTTCCTCTGTGTCGGCGTGTACAAGGCTCTCGGTATTCTCTTCGTCGAGTTCCAGAGGAAATATTCATCCAGCTCCTCCGTCACAGCTCTAGTCTTCAGCCTCCTCAACGCCGGTCTGAGTATCACATGTAAGATGCAGCGCTCCAGATAAGGAATTAGTAATTGAGTATTGTCACTCTATCATTTCTGAAGCAATTGGGTATTTCAAAATGTTAATTGTGTAAAATAGAATCACAATACTGTTTACACATCAGCAGACCGCACTTATTAATAGTTTGCTTCTAAATGAAAAAACATCTTGGTATTTCATTAAAATTGTCTCCTTGGAGACAATTCTAATGAAATACCAAGATGTGTTTTCATGGAAAAATAAGAAAATATTCTATATTTGTGGTCTGTTTATTGTTTTCTGTAGCATAATAAAGATACCACACATTTTTCATTACTTTTTGATACTCACTTTTTCTGATTTCAATTGGGTTTTTGGCAATTTTAACTGGGTATTTACGCAAATACGCACCTTATCTGAAGCTCTGAAGATGGTATTGAATTTATATATTTATAGCATGAATACGTTGCTATGCCGTGTTGTAACCCATTTATTAAAAGTATTATGACACACTAATCATAACACATGGTTTTCATACGAATAACAATACACTTTGATTGGCTGAAGACGTTCCAAATGACGTTCCTATAAGTGATTGAGACTTGTGAAACTCCTCAAAATTGTGTGCACCTCGAAAGTGTCTCGGTGAATAAAGTGAACGTGACTTATTTCATAAATCTGATAGCAAAAAGAAATTCGATTGATATCTCCTATTCATTATGTCAACTGGTGGCCCATTTCAGGCGCGGATCCAGGATTTCGGGTTAGGGGGGGCGTAACTATTTTGCAATTCTTGACTATATTATCGAACGAGCTAAGCTCGTTCGATAATATAGTCAAGTATTGCAAAATAGTCGAGATAGCGCTAGGGGGGTCCGGGGGCATTCCCACCCGGAAAATTTTGCAAATCTACATCGCATTTTCTGCGTTCTGGCGCATTTTGGAGCAAAAATATTGACACTGTCACAGTATGTTTAGACATGATTTTTGATTGAAAACGTTTAAATTTTGAAACAATAAGAAAATGACCGAAACATGCATGGAAAACATGGCACTTGGCATGAAACGTGCCTTGTAACTTGTAAAAAATCTTTACTCGGAGAATTTTAGGGGGGGGGGGGCGGGGTGTGGCGTGCGCCGGGTCCGCCCCAACCCCCCCCTGAATCCGCCCATGCATTTTGTTGCAGCATTATGTGTGATGACGTTCGGTTTGCGCTACGTCACTACACGTCAGTGTGTGATGATGGGGTCATTGGTCGTATGTGTGGCCAACATAATTGGCGCGTTCGCGAAGAATATTGACGTCATCATCCTATCACAAGGAATCCTCGTAGGTAATATCAGAATATTATGGCAAAATAAATGCACAACAATTACTTAAACCACGGTGTTGAGCTCCTCAAACCCGGATTTGAAGAATAACTACCAATGGACATCGCTATCGATAGATTTTCTTAAAAGCAGGTTTGAGTAATATTGAATATATTGCATCTGGATATGTATGGGAACGAAAATCACGCTGATTAAAATATCAAGGCATGCCCGTTTGCATGCACGACCAATGTATTGCCTGTGGTATACCTGTGTTGCGCACCATGATAAATCGGTCTGCGTGTTAGCTCAGTGTGACGGCTGAACATCACATACGCTTCGATCATGGTGTGCGGCAAATATTTGGATTTACACATTTTGATTGTGTCTGTTCAAATAATGTTACCATAGTTCACATTTGTTCCTTAGCCATATTGTAAAACTGAACTTCATCAGGAGAATAATTCATAATTCACATCAGTGTAAAAGTTTTCTAATCCTGTTCTCAGTTGTACAGTGCCATAAGATGATATTCTAATGCACCTTAATGAAATTGTCGAAATCTGATTGGCTGATCGATCAATTACCTGCAAGTAAATTCACGATCTACAAGTAGGTAGCATGTCATGTGATCACATTTACATAATTAGATTACATGTAATCCTACGCGCCGTTGCACCCTGAAAGTTCCGTGACACAACGATAACTATTACAATCATTAAGTGATCCACTTATAAAACTGTAAAATGTCAAGCTCGACAAGCAAGCATCAGCGATGTCGGCCATTTTTTTCTAGCTTTGAATGGGAATTCCCAGCAATGTAGGTCATTGGACAGCTATTCTAATATTCAAGATAACCATAGATAAAATAATCATTGGTGGATGATAAAGAATATATAGATGAAATTAAAGTTTGTAAATGGTAACACAATTCTTCATTAGTTTACGTATTTGTTTTGCACTATTTCTGTTCGTGTATTATGTTTATGGTAGTTGTCACGGTTGCAGACAAGGTGTAAATCGGCCAATATAGTGAGGGTTGTAATGGGTATGCCCATATGGATTGGTGTTTGGTTCAGAAATCAGGAAAATGAGTCGAACTGATGGTCGTACATTAGAATAGAGATAACCATATTGAACTTTGTAATTTGGGGAGATACTCGGTGTATTTACGGTTGGAAACTTCGAGTTACGTCTCCGCACTGCGGCGTCGCAGTAAATCGAAGTTTCCAATCGTAAATCCACCGAGTATCTCCATAAATTACAAATGTCAATACAGTTATCTCCTAATCAATATTGTTAAACTAAGGTATATAGCCAGATAGTTGCGGGAAGTAACTCTGCAAAACTTCCATACCGTCCGTATGTATTCTATGGACGGTACGTCATGTTTGCAGATTTACCATGGTTAGTGCCTGAAACTAATAATAATTCGGTTTGCAATTGTGTTTTGACTGTCTAGGTGGCAAATTGATGGGTTGAGTTAGGCATCACACGATGAAATTCATACGCCTCGAACTATTAGTTTGATCATTTCGTATAGAAGGACAGTATGGATTAACTACCTATGTTGGATACACAATATATTCCAATGTCAGTCAGGCGACGTTTGTCGGTTGACTACTCGTTAGTCAACATAATTACGTTGTCTAGCTGTCTCGTGAAATATATTTTCTAATGCACTCTATAAATATCACGCAATCTGATTGGCTAATGGTCATACATTACAGGTATATCATTGTTGATGAACGGTCGCAAATTATTTCAATATGTATTCCTACGCCAGTAGTAAAGGAGTGCATTAGAAATGGGTTAATCGCATTGTAATTTTGAAATTTGCGGCGTATATCAGAAAATGATAGGTCAGAAAACATGTTTAATGGCTCCGCTATCGCGTCGCCATTAAACAGATTTTCCGACCTATCATTTTCTGATATGCGCCGAAAATTTCAAAATTACAATACAGTTAAGCCTATAATGTACCCAAAATAGGCTGGTGATGATTCTCTATGTCCTCACTCATCCTTAACCAATATACTATTCTTGGACTTTGAACCTTTGAACCCGAAAGACCGCAATAGCGGTGTTTGTAAACAGTGCAGATCTAGATGAGCCGGCTCGTCTCATCAAGACCTGCACAAGTAATTTTCCCATTTTTGAGAGTAAAAACATCCCCTTTTCATAAATTGCATAGTCTGAAAATAATTTTGTGACAGCTGGATTGGTTGCAAAATTAACATATCAAAATCCATTCCAGTTACATAGCGGTGAACGGATCAAAAGTAAGTCAATACGCTTAAAATATACACATTGAATCATCTGGAACATAAACACATCTATCAGCATTGTATTTCCAGAAATATATGGGTCTAGGAAATATATAGGTCTAGGAATTGGCCAAGGTCTGATAATTTCCACATATCTGTATTTATCTCTAGGAATAGGTCAAGGTATGATATTCATCGCAACTCATTATTATTGTATTTTCAGGAATAGGCCAAGGTCTGATGTTCGCCACCAGTATCTCGCACCTTGGACGCCACTTCAAGAAACGTCTCGGTCTTGCCAATGGCATCGCTTGCTCTGGTGGTAGCGTGGGATCTCTTGTATTTCCCACTATTCTGCGGTATTGTGACCCCTACCTCCCACTAATATAAAATAATACATACAGTGTAGAGAAGATATACCAATTGTATCATATGAGTGTGCATGTGTTGTTATTTGGATACCAAGTGTATCGTGCCCCATACGACAACGGTAGGAATTAATCGTGAGACTCGGGATTTCGATGCGTTTCCTAGCCTTGCTTGATCAATTCGTTATAAATTAATACTAGTGTGGGTCCGGTTGCTCAAAGCTTCTGTTAGCTTAACAGACTGTTAAATCCTTAGCATTGCTAAGGATTTAACAGTCTGTTAAGCTAACAGAGGTTTTGATCAAGCTGGCCCTGGTATTATATAAACATTACTTGGTATACTACAACTACTTTTACCTTGATGACCGCACATCGCCGATCGTCGAATGCAACACCTGTAAGGGCGGCCTTCGGGTGGGCACAGTTCTATTTGACGGATCGTAACCAAATTCGGTATACATGTTTATTATGGCAAGATGAAGTACCCTGTTAAATTTACATTTTATTCCTATTAATTATCTCCCATTGGCGGTTACTTTCAATTTTCACACTCTGTATCCTTGTCCACGCAATAATTAAACTTCTGCTAAACGAATCGTAACCAAATTCGGTAAACATGTGTATCTTTGAAAATCGAGGAACCATATTCATCTTCACAATTGTCAGATGACCTATCTCCACTTGGTAGCCATTTTTATTTTTTTTCATTTTGTATCCTTGTCCGTACAATAACATATTTATCTCGGCAAGAACCCTATTGGTTTTTAGTGAGCTATATCGTTATCTCCCTTTCTTGACTGGCCATGACCCGACGAGCGTATATTGTGACCTTCGGCAGTCTTGTTAATTTTGTTTTCGTTGGTTCATTGGTCAACTTGGGATGTCGTGTTTGCTATTTGACCGCAATGATGCCAATATACATAAAGACACATTCCATTTCAGATCGTGTCTAGACGAGTACAGTTTATTCGGTACACTGTTGCTACTGGGGGCTATATTCCTGCATGGGGCCGTGGCGGGTGCCTTAATGCGGCCCACAGAATCATATAGGCGAAACAGGTGCCAATTGAACCGCACACACTCTGTCAGTGAAGAACTCGAGATGGATGAGCGTATCACTGAAAACAACGATAATGGTTCTGGAGTATTTATGAAACATATACCGGTGACCAAAGATGGACGTATTCCTGAAATTGAAACGAGTGAATTTCCATCACTTCAGAAGCAATCAGTGCCTGATGGAATCAGTGTTCTGACATCGCCATTGGCTGAGCCATTGTTGGCGAGAAATACGTCACAAATGTCACCGTTTACAGCGCGTGCGATAATGGCGCGAAATCGCCGCCATGACACGATCTCCGGCGAAAGTCAACGCAGCGACAGAAGCAGAACTGTTAGTTTCATTGAAGCATTCTCCGAGTCGACTATCGCGCGATACGCCAGCAACGAATGGTTCCCCTCTGCGCTAGGGGAAATTCCGGCGTCACCCAATAACCAGACAAAGACCATGGCGGTAAAAACGGCGCGAACAATGAGTGTTTTGTGAAACCTAATTTCTTAGTGAAATTACTTTCCACGTTTGACTGTAGTGTATTGAAAAGATTGCCGCTTCTATTTTTCCTCCCGTGTTCCGCTCTTCTATGCAGCTCAAGTAGCATGATACAGACCTTCCTCCCGCCCTTTGGTATTGACCAGGGCTTGACTGACAAACACACGAGTTTGCTAATCACTGTCATTGGCGGCGTAGACCTGTCCTCCATTATTATATGGGGGTTTATCGCAGACACTGGCTGGTTAGGAAGACACCATATGATCTCGCTCACTGCCATCCTGTTATCAATAGCCACCTTCTGCATACCTCTGTATACGACATTCACCCATCTCATCGTTTACAGTGTGATATACGGTTTGTTTGGACGTGTGTATTTATCGCTGTATCCCGTGGTTCTGGTGGATTTTCTCGGCGTTGACAAACTACGAGCATCCCTGGGAATTACTGTGATCAACCATGCCCTGTCACTGGCCGTTATGTTGCCAACATCGGGTAATAAATTGATGTCTGTTTATCAGAAAAAAACAGTTTCTAACTCTAACAATTTTGATGAAGACCATGTAGCCGCCATTTAATATTAATTGAGTAACCAGAAACATGGTATTGTTAAATGTCGGATGTTATTGAAAATTACTATAAATAATTATATGTTTCGAAAATGTAAATTTTAGCAATTTAATTTGAGCCTTCTTTTAATTTTATAAAATTCAGTCAAATATTGATTTTAATACAAATAAATTCCCAATGTTAAATCAATCATCATTGATGTCTGTAGAAATTTAACATGGGAAACAAATTCTAATTTCAGAAATAGTAGACCGATTTTCAAAATGTAACTTTTGTTTTCTAAGTTAGATCGTTTTCAAGCTATCTCGCCAGGTTTCGGAGTCAATTATTTCGTTTTGCGACTCCTCCTCCAGGTTCTCCGGCTCCCTTTTCATCCACGTTAATTCCCATAGACAAACCATTTTTTTTATAATAAAGACAATATGTGACCGACTTTTAAGAAATAAAAATAAGGCTCAGTATTTCTCAATACTGTTTTGCATTGTTTGTATAGCCATAAATTGTGGGCCGATTTCGTAAAGCAGACAGAATATTTTCTAAATTAGCTCATACAAAATGTATGAGCTAATTTAGAAAATATTCTGTCTGCTTTACGAAATCCGCCCACAATTTATGGCTATAAGAGCATATGAATAAGATAATTTTCTCAACAGTGGCGTATTTCTGCCATCTAATTAACGTGATAACATGGTTACCGTAGCTCACTTGCCTTATAACACCTTATAGGCAGTAATAAGATAGTTCGTCTCTTAATTCCATCGCCGCGTAGAACCTAAAGACGAACATGAAGTTCTACAACGCATTGAGACGAAAACGAAAATCCTTAAATGAATGAATTTTCGTCATTTTTACGCCACGCAGAAACGAAAATGAAGAACCGTAAATGTTTGTTTTATCAGGTAACCTGCTCTGTATTGACCGAATACGTATTGACTAATAAGACCTGATTCAACCCTGATTCAAACATCCGTGTTACAACGAAGTGAAAATGGACGTTCCATTGGTCGGATGACGTCACGTGACATTATCGAATGACGCAAGTGTAATGACGCAACGTAAACAAGTCCGCCTTCTATCCACAGATAACGACATAATCTATGGTCATTTTCGAGCATAAAACGTTACCTGATAAATAGAATACCAGGCTAATGTCTTTTGATATCAGGTTTATCATGCTCGGCTCGGAAACGGTAGAAACTCCTCGGCAAGCCTGAGAATTCCTACGCGTTTCCTAGCCTTGCTCGATAGACTTGATATCAAAAGACAATAGCCTGGTATTCTCTATGTATTTGTTTCTATGCCGTGTGGAGACGAAGATTAATGATTTTAATGTTTGTCTCCACCCGGCGTAGGAACGAACAGACGAAATGTCCATAATAAACCACCTTATCTTAGGAATACAATTATTATTACTTTACACATAATCATACACTTTACGTATTCTAGGATATCTTCGGGACAGTACGGGCACTTACATACTGAGCTTTCGAGTGATCGCATCCTTCATGGTGATTGGTGGACTAGGAATACTGACGCTGCCATTAGCCGAGAGATGCGAGAGACGAATGAACAAATCGAAAGGAACAGATAATGACGTATGCTGACGGAATGGATATTGATTAACTGAAGACTGTTACATGTATCATGACATGTGAACACAATAAATATAGAATTAAAGTACCCATAGTGTTTAGAAAATAGAGAATAGCAGGCTAGTGTCTTTTGATATCAAGTTTATCAGGCAAGGCTAGGAAACGAGTAGGAATTCCGAGGCTTGCCGAGGAATTCCTACCGTTTCCGAGCCGAGCCTGATAAACTTGATATCAAAATTCACTAGTCTGGTATTCTATTTATCAGGTAACGTTTTATGCTCGAAAATGACCACAGATGACGTCGTTATCTATGGACAGAACGAGGACTTGTTTACGTTGCGTCCTTACACTGACATCATTCGGTAACGTCACGTGACGTCAACCGACAAATGGAACGTCAGTTTTCACTTCGTTGTAACCCGGATGTTTATATCAGGGCAATGCCTGATACAACAATATGTTATTAGTCAGTATGTATTCGGTCAATACAGGGCAGGTTACCTGATAAATATAAATATTACCCCATGAATGTGCATATTTTGCTTCACTGTGCGACATTTAATGTGTTCGTCGGCAGCAAAATGCTGAACAGACAGTAGTGTTGAACCTAGTTGCGAACAGTAACTCTTGCAATCTACTCCCGTACCGTACGGGAGTAGATTGCAAGAGTTACTGTTCTCAAATATGTTACACCTATTCATATTATATGTGCAATATATAATAGGTGCAAATAAATTCACACATCGTATTCATACGGTACCGTAGATACTACGTCTACCAACACTCACAGGTAATAATAAAACATCAGATGCCACTGACAAAGCCCCTCATATAGGTAGCGCCTATTTTCATATTAAATATCATATTATAGATCAACACTCATGTGAGATCGTCTATTTAATAATATACATGTTAGGTACCAGTCCACCAAAATTTGAGATATTTTTAGCAATTCTTGGCCGAGCG
The DNA here is from genome assembly GCA_029237695.1 of Conchocele bisecta. Classification (NCBI taxonomy): domain Eukaryota; kingdom Metazoa; phylum Mollusca; class Bivalvia; order Lucinida; family Thyasiridae; genus Conchocele; species Conchocele bisecta. The sequence continues at coordinate 35,236,951 of CM055278.1, forward strand.
AGCACTTTCGCAAGTTTTTTTTCTCAGATATCCTCTTCATATATTCACAGAGGCTGTTTGCTGTATACACCTGTTATATTATATGTCGAGAAACTTTTGAAGCTACACAAGTCAAATTGGCATACAGCTAAGAGCATTTATAATGTGTAAAAGTTTGCATGTGGTGGTCAATTTCTGCACTTATTCCGTCATGGCCGCTGGACTAAAGGCGCCAGAAAGTTATGTGACATGCAGAGTGTGCACTAACAAATAATGTGTGAATCAATTCTACATGTATACCTGCCCACACTGATCATAGTCTGTACTGGTATCGAGTGTTTTGTTTTCGAGCTACAAACCTCTGTTTCAGACTCTTAAAATTGCGCCCCAATCAGCAAACATACATTTCGAGCGGAAGATGCGTACAAGTGGAATCTGAATATGCTCCTTAATATCTGAATAATGCACTGAATGGACCAGATCACAGTTTAGAACATACTTTTACAAATACTTGCTTTTGTCAGCTGAAAATAGAATAGGATGCTGAGTATTTAATTTTAAGTCACATTCAATCACCACAGACAGGCACTTTTGGAATATTCAGTAAAAAGCCCATAGGAAAACTACGAAACTAAGCCCTTTTCAAGTGGACTTGTACGTTAACCCTTTGAACCCGAAATCCCGCTATAGCGGTTTATGCAAAAAGTGCAGATCCAGATGAGCCGGCTCGTAACGAGCCGTCTCATCAGGATCTGTACTTTTTGAAAGTAATTTTAATATTTCTTAGAACAAAAACACCCCCGTTTCATAAATGGACGAATCTGAAAATCATTTTGTGACCATTGGACTGGTCGGAACATTAGCATATCACAGTCCATTCCAGTTCCTTAGGGTTGAAAGGGTTAATGGTGAATGATAATTTCAACAGTCGTTATAGGCCAAGCAGTGTATACAATGCATTGCTCCACTGGCCGTCAACTGTCACGTCACGTGTCTACTGTCTGGATCATACATCTGCCCAAATGTTATGGCTATACAGGCACGGATCCAGGATTTCGGGTTAGGGGAGCGTAACTATTTTGCAATACTTGACTATATTATCGATATTATATTTCAGAAATAGTGGTTCAGAGTCAATTTCCATTATTTTCTCTTTTTTTGGACTCCTCCCCCATCTTTTCCATCTCCTTTCCCTCCATGTTAAATTCCCATAGAGAAACCATTTTTCGTAATAAAATCAATATTTGACCAAATTTCACGAAATAAAATGAAGGCTCATTCTTAAAATTTGGTAAAAATTAATATTATAATAAAATACGTTTTTGCATTGTCTATATAGCCGTATACTTTTGGTAGGTTTCGTGAAACTGACAGTAGTTACCGTCAAGTGGTATACCAAGTTCAGTCATGATGTTACGGAGCACCGCAGGGGACGTATAATTCTTTTTTTATTAATTCGTTCCCACGAAATAACAATTCGTTCCTACTAATTAACAATTCGTTCGCATGAATTAACAATTCATTCCCTCGAATTAACAATTCGTCCCCTCGAATTAACAATTCGTTCCCACGAAATGACAATTCGTTCCCTCAATTTAACAATTCGTTCCCTCGAATTAACAATTCGTTCCCACGAATTAACAATTCGTTCCCGTTAAATTGAGGGAACGAATTGTTATTTCGTGGGAACGAATTAATAAAAAAATTCCATGTCCCCTGCAGGGCACCGTATGATGTTGCCTTGTGACCTAACTTCAAATAAACAAACTGACAAACAAACTTGTTATCGGCGTCCGGTCTAAAGAGGATCGACCGTACGTACGTGATCGTATCAGTTCCGGATAGAATAAAATTTCAAACTAGGTTGCGAGTAAATTGTAAACACCAATGTTCACACCAGTGTAGATCCTGAGCAACTCGCACACGTTTGTGTTCCATGTAACAAGGACTTTCAAGTTCCACCAGTTTTTCACGGCGTAAATGGCGAAGAGGGTAGGTCGTGATCAAACATTGCAGGTGGTGGCAACGGCATTGGATGACCTTATTGTCCATTTTCGCGTCAACTTCGCCAAAGTGCTGTATCCGCTATTGATACTTAACGTCCACCCACTCATGTTGATATTTACTTATGTGTCGCTGTGATTGGAGAAATGGGGATTATGGGGTTAGTAACTACTATTCTCTATCTATTTTCCTTATTTCTGAACCAAAGTATATGTTGTGACCACTCATTTGAACCGTCTCGCCAGGTCACAACATATACTTCTGATGATAAATAAAGAAATTATTGAGACTTGCCGGATATTTTTCAGCGTTCCCACCACCGATCACGGAACGTAAGTGGATTTAACCAGTGTAGATCATGAGCAACTAGAACACGCATGTAGTCTGATAATAACCTGTATTGCTTGTTAGAAACATAACGAGTGCTTTATGATGGAATGGCGAACAGTGCAGATCCTGATCAGCCTGTGCGGATGCACAGGCTGATCTGGAATTGCACTGGTGGCAAAACCCATAAGTCCCATTTCTCCAGTCATAGCCATCCGTATTTAACGGATATGTACATTTTGAGCGCACATATTGTGCTCTAATTGATGTAAAAAAACGGCAGAGAGAGGTGTAACGGGGTCGAGTTTCATAGTTATGTCTAAGTGGATTATACGGCACAGTTCTTTTTTTATTTTAGCACACTGCATTTTGAATACGCTTAAATGCATACTACCAATCTGAAATAGGTTATTTCTTCATTGTGTACGTCTTTCTGACGTATATGTGGTTGCCGCTCATTTAAACCGTCTCGTCGAGTCGGTTCGAATGGCTATCACGGAAAATACGTCTGATGAGAAAAAATATTTGAATGTTTCCATTATGAAACGGGATATGTTTTGAATGTAATACGCCGGCGCGGAGTGCGGTAAATTGCCCTTCTGTACGGCAGCTTAAAATATCTCGTTCCCACGACATAGCATCTCGTTACCACGACATAACATCTGGTTACCACGAGTTAGCATCTGGTTCCCTCAAGATAGCATCTCGTTCCCACGACATAATCAGTCGATATGATAGCAAATATTTCTCCACCATCGTGAATGACAATGGTGCTACGTTTTGATTGGCTGACTATGTCGTGGTAACGCGATAGCTAACTCGTGGTAACAAGATCCTATCTCGAGGGAACAAGATGCTATGTCGAGGGAAGGAGATAGCTAACTCGTTGGAACGAGATGCTATGTCATGGAAGCGAGATAGAAAATACATTTCGGATGTCCCTTTTAAGCTGCCCTTCTGTGGGATATGCCATAGGCATTCGGCTTATTTGGGCTTTCATCGGTGTAACTATATAGGAACAACAAAATAAATAACAAAGCAAATGGCGTTATTTAATCTCAAATGAAGTAATAATTGTGATTTGTATTAAGTATTACCAGCGCCGTTCAATTATAGTAGTACCGACGAAATCAGAAATACGCCTAATGCCTGTGGGATATGCCGGTATGTTGCAAATGTGCGACTACACTGCATGGTAGAAAACTCATATAGACCAAAGTGTCGCGCATAGCATCATATATCTGGACCAATGTGAAATGTTATGTTCTATACAATTACAGTTGACATATGCATATGTTAGTGGACAGTTAATAGATGTAAATAGTGTACATTTTTACAATATGTTAATAGATTGCTAGATGCTCCAATTGCGCTTCGTGTACAGATTCCACCTATATACATTGCTTCGTTCGATCACCATGACTCTTAGACATACACTAACTGTTGTGCTCGTGATATGCCAATGCCTGCACGCCAGCGGGTACCAGCGGTTTCAGATCGAGGTTCCCAATGGCGGGCTGGTTCCCAACCCGTGTAAGCCGGGGAGCGTGTGGAGCGGGGCCGGGCATGTCAGTCCTTTTGGCAGCGGGAAGAGAAACCCATTCGGCAGGGACTTCGCCAAGACATCTGTAAGAATTGCTAGGACCGGAATCGACAGTGTGCACCACAGCCTGCGCTAATCTTGCCAACATTTGAATTTATCTTTCTTTCAAAACACTTGGCTATTGTACTTGAAATCACGCAGCTTGATTAGATGAGCCTGAGCTGTGATACAGCTCAGGCTCAGGCTCAGCCAATCAAACTGCTTCATTGCGAGTTCAGATTGCCAATAGATGTTCAGAAACGATGACATATTTGATAAGATTAGCGCAGGCGGTTGTGTAATACCGCTTTGCATAGTTTCTTAATGGTTATATTGAAAGCATTGTTTTTGTTTGTTTTCTGCATTCGTTTTACGATCTGCTTATTTTAACTTTGTTATGCAAACCAGCACAGGCGTGTGGTGCAGTGGTGACACTCATAAACAGGGCCCGGTTGCTCAAAACCTCTGTTAGCTTAACCGACTGTTAAATCCTTAGCAATGCTAAGGATTTAACAGTCTGTTAAGCTAACAGAAGCTTTGACCAACAGGGCCCAGGTAAATAATAATGCAATTATAATACACATTTAAATCAAAACAAATCATTCCGGGAATCATTTCAGGACTGGCAGATACTGTGTGGAATGGACTCGGACAGAGACGGACGGACGAATGGAAAGGAGCTGGGCGACCCGAACTGCATCTGGACAAAGGAACACCCGGCTAACCTTTTAACACAAGGGCTATCCCACCCAGGTAAAATATAAATATTTGGTCGAACTAAATATATACTGAAACGATTTTAAAACGGTAAGAGTAAGTAAATGTGTTGTTTATTCATTTTTTATATAGTTTGGCAAAACAGTCTATCAAATAAAAGCCTTGTTATGACGTGTTGTAACCCATTTCATAAATGTAATTTTACACACGGGTAACCTGCAGCGAATTCGATTGGCTGGCCGCATCACCGTAATTACATATTGGTATTATGCACTAACGTTATGTCAAACGAACAAAAAAAGCCATCCCAAATGACGTCCTTTAATGGCTCGACAAAGCAACGATGTTTTGACGTTGACGTCATCATATTTTAAACGTCATTAGAAGCGTTCATGAGTCAGTAAAATCATTACAATTCTTAAAATTCGCTCCCGTTTTGTTAATATGACGTGTTTACAAAGATCGGGAACATATACCATGGCACATTTATAAGATATTTGTTACTAGTATTAAAACTATTTTTCTCGGTGTCCAGATTTTCAACTTGAAGCTGAAATGTTATGTAGATATCTCCCAAGTTTTCTGCTCTTTGGGGTGTGAAGATATGTGATAAACAGAATATCAAACTCGTTTCCATTTGATATCCGATTTATGAAACTCGTCAGCAATTATATGCACCTCGCAGTGCATAAATTGTGCGTGACTCGTTTCATAAATCTCATATCAATGGAAACTCGTTTGAGATCCTCTATTTATTTAAGGAATAAAACCATGGGCGGTTGCGTTTACTGTATTATGAACAACAGTTGATCTGTTTAAAGTGCGTGGAGTCCGAAGAAGTGCTTTAAACTTTAAACAGACCAACTGTTGTTCATAATACAGTAAACGCAACCGCCCATGGTTTTATTACTTATATTTACACTGCATTTTCGGATAGTTTCAAAGTAAATAACCATATACGGCGTAAAAATTAGGAATCTTACGGTTTTACGTCGTTTGTCGCAATCCACGGAACAGCGACGTTGCCGGTCAATAGCTTGACGTTATTGACAACGACGATGTACGTCATGTAATCTAATGACGTCAAACAAACTTTAACGAATCAACCGTCGCTCAACGTCACGTGGGGCTAATGTAATGTACTGGGATATGAACGCAATACGTTGAATGGGCGTTTCCATTATGAATTCAAGGACAGTGTAAATATTATGGGGCTAAATAGAAATTAGTATATATTCAAACAATACGGAATCGGCGCATTAAAGTCAGGCGGTAGACTTGGTAATCAGGTGTATTGAAACCATAATAAAGCAAAATAGAACCAAAATCTATGTCTTGTTATCCTCCAAACAACATCCCCAAATAAAGCACTTTTTTTAGTGCGTGTAAGACACATTTTTTCAGACCAGACATATTCATTTCAGATTATATGTACGATCACAAAAATACTGTGCAACGACCTTTTCTGTAGTACCATTTACTATCACCATTTCCGACCATATTCAACGAATATTGGTTGAAGGTTCTCAAACGAAATATACCAGGGGCCCGTTTCACTAAACATTGTACGACTAAAATGTTCATATTAAAGTGCAAAATAATGAAAGTCTGTAAATTTCACATTAACAATGTTTTTGTCAACAATTATTTGATTTACATTTATTGAGCATAGGCTCCTATGCTCAATAAATGTAAATCCATAAATTGAAATTTCCAGACGATCCCAAATTTGCACTTACGAACATTTTACTCGTACGAAGTTTAGTGGAACCCCATGTACAGACGAGTGACATCTCGTCAGGAAAATGGTGCATTTTTCGACGTGAAATATTTTACGCGCTAGGAATCTCACAAAGCAAACTACAAACGGAAATCATCCGTCCTACCATTCTCCAAAACACCATCCTGTCATACACCAATTGATTAAGGTATACACGCGCCTACAGGTATATGTGAGCCGGTGGAAAGCGTCAAATGCAGCGACGTCAATTCCTGGTTTACCTGTGCCGACGAGGAATTCACCTGTCCGGGGGTGGAAGACGCAGGTAAGGCGGGATGGAAATAAATGAATGTTGAAGCTAATTACGCAGATATAGAGAATACCAGTAGCAGAGTTCACCAAAATTACTACTGTCTGTTTCACGAAAGCTGCCCAAATTTTACGGCTATATAAACAAGTCAAAAACAAGAATTCTTTTGATAATATTAAATTAAAGGAAAAATTAAGAATGAGCCTTCTTTTTATTTCGTGTCAAATATTGATTTTATTGCGAAAAAACAATTTCCCCATGTTAAATCCCTATAGACATATTCACGGAGTGAAGATGTCTGGGGATTTAACATGGGGAAATTATTTTGAATTTTAGAAATACTGGACCGATTTTTAAAATTTAACTTTTGTTTTCTTAGTTAGATCATATCCAAGCTATCTAGCCAGGTTTTGGAGTCAATTTCCAAAATGTTTCGTTTGTTGACTCCTCCCACACTTCCTTACCACTTTTTCCCCCATGTTAAATTCCCATAGACAAATCAATTTTTCGCAATAAAATCAATATTTGAGCAAATTTCACGAAATAAAAGGAAGGCTCATTCTTAAATTTTCCTTTAATTTAATATTATCGAAAAAAATATGGTTTTTGAATTGTTTATATGGCCGTAAAATTTGGGCAGCTTTCGTGAAACAGACTATAAGTATGCTTATCTTGCTAAGTATAAATTTGGGAGGTTGACTTTTTTTACTATTGATGAAAAAGTGCTTACATTTAAATATCTTTAAGATTTTATGTGTTTAATAGTCAAACGTTTGTCGGCAGAAAAACGTGGAACAAACAGTAGTAACATAGATAGATCGATAGCAGGATACAAGAGTGTGCTATTTGTTTAGGAGCTACACTTGTCACAAATCACATAAACCTCATTTATATACCTACCCATGAAATACATAGTGATACGATGTAAATAAAAGTCATATGTTCTCATCGATGACATAAACAACTTCCGGTGAAAATACGACTACTTCCGCTATATATATTCATAACGCGCACCTGCAGTGCCGGACTGCAAATAGGCTGCAAATACACATTCCTTAGGGGCAATCCGGGAAAACACGGACATAGGAAAAATACGGACACCCATTGATGTAACGGGTTCCCTGCACAAGTAGTGTCATTTTCATTATTGTTGGTCCATTTAGCCGTTTTCAGGTCATTTCCCGCGAATGTTACACATGCGGCTATGAGGTACAGCCTTATCAATGACATCATACACCTACTTTAGTGACGCTAAACACACAACCTTTTCCAAATGACTTTGACTTTCAAATGTCGTAAACATTTTTGGGCGAGAAAAATACACTCGAACTGAGTATACCTTTTGAATGTGTTTCGTGAATTTTATTCCTACCAGTAAAACAATTATTCCTGAGTCAATAACGCTATTCATTTACACAATTGGTAACAGAGATGTTACAAAAAATATAAAATAATAACATTGTCCGCATTAAACCTATCATTTTTTGATTATTGTAAAACTACGGACAATCCTGTCCGTATTTTACCATATCAAAATAGCATTCTGCAGTAACTTCGAGTACGCAGGCATATATTTTACTTAAATGATTGTAAGTTATACACACTTATTAAATGAATTACTAGTGAGTATAGAGTCTAAAACATTGTAATTTTTTTAAAATCTGTTTTTGTCCGTATTTTCCCTATCACAATTTGCTATGTCCGTAATTTGCCGACTCTATGTCCGTGATTCCCCGGTCCGTGTCCGAATTTCACCGTTTTGAAGTATCTTCAATTATATGTAAAAGTCTGGGTTTGAACGACTTAAAACACTGTATTTGAAATACGGACTAATTAGTTCGGACACCCTCGCATATCACCATAGCGAGACCGTTGTTATATTGCGACATACATCGTGATTATGAACACAAACATCAGCGTCTCCAGAAAGTTGTCCGTATTTACCCGGATTGCCCCTACCGTATAGAATCTAAAAAAACTGCTAATTTCCATGGAGCGGTACAATGTATATAATAAATAGAATATTCATATTTTTGCAACGAATATGACATATATGTTCATCGAGTGGTGTGACATGTCCATATTTCACACCACTCGATGAACACATATGTCATATTCGTTGCAAAAATAAGAATAATCTCTATTTCTTCAGTCACGGTCACATTAGAATCATAATTGAATTCTATGTTTCTGGTCACATCTAATGGCGATGATTCAATATTCTTAATTACTGATTCCATTACAAATGAGGATCAAATCAGTCAATGAATTAATAACTATCATATTAAACCAACTAAATGTTAGATAGAGGATATTATACGAATGAATGGTCTTTTTGTGGAATTTATCGGGGTATACATTTGGAAAAATCGCGGGAATACTGGACGAAGCGATAAAAAATTACAATTTTCGAAAAGAAAAAAAAAAGATTCTTTTTCGAAAATTGTAATTTTGTATGGCCTCGTCCAGTATTCCCGCGACTTTTCCAAGTTTATAACCCCGATAAATTCCACAAAAAGGCCATTCATTCCTTATAATTCCAGCATTTGAAATAAATTAATCAAGAAAATGTGTTTATTTTCCGTTTTCTTAAGAATTATTTTAACTGCGCCTCACGGTTACGGAAAGTAGTTCGGCGTGGGAGTTTACTGGGATATAAATTTTGGACAGAGACTTGCTACGGGCCAATCAAATGTTAGGGAATTGTGTAAATATTTTTGTGCTGGAATTATTCCATCGTACATTTTGAATAGCGGGAAATAATACACGAGTGTGCGTCGGCTTCCGCGTAAGCAACGAGTGAGCGTAGCGAACGAGTTGCTTGCACGGACGCCGACGGACACGAGTGTATTGCTTCCGCTATTCAAACATAGTCTATTTTTGAGATTATAATCAATGAATTGTGATGTGCGCATGTATAGTTATACAATGACGTGTTTTCCCGCGTTTTGACGTTAAGTTGTGTGACGTCAAATGTAACGTCATGTAAACTTTTTGAAATCCAAATTACGCAGCTGTTTCTATGAACCATATATATTTGAGTGCATGTTTGGAATGTGTTCAATCACATTAGCATTCTAGTCGAGTCGAGACCCTTTCCAAATTTTCAAATAACTTTTATTATTTTGACTAATAAAAATTGAACATTTTGCATGGTAGCTCGTGGTTTATAAAAATTAAACATTTTGCATGGTAGCTCGTGGTTTCCAAGAAATCAGGCGCGCAATTACAGGTGTTCTCTTGACGGTGTATTATTTGTAAGAATGTGATTACGTGTTTGCTCTCACAGCGAAACCCGTGCAAATAAGTTGCAAGGGTGTGTAATCAAATAATTATCTGTATTCCATACCACGCACAGCAGCAATTTCACGTTTGTTGTGCCTATTTCACATTGATCTCAATCCAGCGCTTGGTGACGATTATCATGATTTATTACACTCTTGCGAGTTATTTGCAAGGGAGTCGCTGTGAGAGAAAACCCGTAATCAACTCTTTACAAATCATACACCGTGAAGAGAACACTCGTAATTGCGCGTCTGTTTTCATGGAAACCACGAACTACCATGTAAAATATTTACTTTTTATTACAGTCAAAATAAAGTTATTTGAAAACTTGGAAAGGGTTTCGACTAATCTAGAATGTTAATGTGATTAAACACATTCCAAACATGCAGCAAAATATATCTGGTTAATAGAAACAGCTGCGTAATTTGGATTTCAAAAAGTTTACATGACGTCACATTTGACGTCACACAACGTTTTAACGTCACACAACGTAACGTCAAAACGCAGGAAAATACGTCATTGTGTAACTATTCATGCGAACATCACAATTCATTGATTTTAATCTAAAAAATAGACTAAATGTGCATATATATCCGCCGTGGAAGTGTAATAATTAAGATATTCCATCGTACATGTTTGAATAGCGGAAATAATACACTCGTGGAATGTACGATGGAATATCCTCTATCTCTAAACTTATTCCAGCTACCTTAGCGGTGGACTTGAGCCTGAACAACGTGACGGTACCTGTTAGAGAGACGTCATACGTGTGTAAGGTGTTTGACGTCGGCGTCAATCAGACGTTAGACATCATAGCGGCTACGCCCATATATGGACAGTCGGCGGTAGTTCACCATATGGTGTTGTACGGGTGCGCGGGTAATGGTATGTATAGTTACGGGCACGTAACCCTGCAAAAACTCCCGTATCGTCCGGACGGACGATACAGGAGATTTTGCAGAGTTACCTGCCTTGCAACTACGGCTAGTACTGACAATAAGCATGGCACGGCTGTTTATAACGTGATAGCTTTTGGTTTAACCAAACTAAATAGTCAGATATTCATGGGCGGTGTGGTAGTAGTACGTTAACAAATACAAGCCATATTTGTTATGCCATACACACTCTATGCTTGCATAAATCAGACAATTGATGCAATAATATAATGCACAAGCCTGTTAATGTATCATTTACATCTGTTTCAATTCCAACCGCTCACTTTTTGCGCCACCACTAGGCTGATCACAGTATATCGAATGTATCTTTCTTAACAATAATTAAACCTATTTATTAATTAGTGAATACCCAGAGCTGGATGGGTGCAAGTTATGGGAAAATAGGTCACACAACATTCATACGAAAAATGAAAATAGCAGAGAATACCAAAATGTGTGGCCATTGGTTAACTTATATAGGAAAATCACCAATTGTGGTGGTGGACCTTTATCGTAAATAACATCAACATTTGGCGCCGGTCTAACACATGATGCAGCATTTGTATCGAATGTTTTGCCAATTCCATATAATGCTTCCAAGATGGCCATCAATATATAAACTATTTGATGTTTATATGTTATCTCCCTTGAGATAGCATATTATGTCACGCACATTTCTATGGGGTCAGCCATATTGTCGTGCTACACCTAAATGGCGAGTACGACCAAGGAAATATTGTCCTGTGCCAACTTATCCTATGGCGTTTTGGTATGTCTTGCTTTGAATCTAAAACTATACATATACTAGTTTCTATAGTTTTCACAGTTTTGGGCTCAGTGTATCAGTTAAATTCTGTAAAATATTAATCAAGACATTTCAATCGTATGAATACAGCAGCTATTATCTTTAGTTCTCACAGTTAGGTAGCAGTGACCAGTTAGCAGCCAGTTTCGAACAATTTGTTCTGGGAAATTCAAACAGTAATTTATTCTAGAGAAAACGTATGAATGTGAATGGGTTTGCACCATCACATTACATTTGCCTCTGGATGATGATGGAGAAAATATGCAACTTTCAGTCTCTAGTTCCACAAAAGATCAGTTTTAGTTGAGATAACGTATTTCAGAACTTTCAGTACTTAATTAATTGTACGTTGAAATGTTACATATGGTGGCATACTTCTGCCATCTACTTAACGTGATAACGTGTTAGCTAAGTCGTCTTAATATGCCATATAAGTCGTCTTAACCAGATAACGCCATATTACAGACACTGAATGTTATATTTCTTGCTATCGGTGATTCAGATGACAGAGCGGACCCATCGAGGGGCGTGTTTGATTGCTTCATGACGTCAGAGACCGGATGCACGTGGATGATCACGGCGTTCGGTGCCTGGGAGCCAATCCGGGACTCCATGTGTCTGGGAACCAACATGGGCGTCCGGGTCGGGCCGGGTGGTTACACCAAACTGATGATTCAGGTAACAGAGAGCTGTCATTAAATATTGAGAGCTAGCATTAATTATTTGAGTTTATGTAGATGATGAGTTCCTGGAACGCCGAATCTACATAGACTCAAATAAGTATTGGTAGCTTTAAATAATTAGAGAGCTCTTAAACTGATTTGGAGCTAGCTCTAAATATTTAATGCTAGCTTTAATTATTCAAAGCTAGCATTATTTATTTGAGTTTATGCAGATTTGGCGTACCATAGGGGTGGGTGGTGATGGAATGGGTTAATGTGTTACTCGAATGTTTTATTTAGTTACTGTCTGTTTCACGAAATCTGCTCAGATTTTACGAATGTAAAAACAATACTTTTTTCGATAATATTAAATTTTATAAAAGATTAAGAATGATACTTATGTATTTTTTTTGTATGGACTATGAAGACCATGATCAGATAGACATCATTCAAATAATTATGCAATCACATTTACGGACTATATTCGAAATATAAATGTTGATGTTCTATAACGTCAGTCCTTAATTCCAGTATCACTGGACGAACGCCGAGCTGCGATCCGGACTGACGGACGATTCCGGAGTGACTATATACGCGACGTCCAGTCTCCGACAGTTCCAGGCCGGAATGTTTATGGTTGGCCAAACTTACCTGGAAATTCCGCCAGGTAAAACACGTCGGACATACACCACCACCTGCACTAATCTTGCCAATGCTTGTCTTTTTTATTTCCAAATACTTGAAAATTGCGCTTACAAATCAAGCAGCTTGTTTGACTGAGCATGAGCTGTGTTACAGCTCAGGCTCAGCAAATCTAACTGCTTGATTGCGTGTTGACACGGGCAATAGTTGTTCAGAAACGTTAACATCTGGGCATGATTAACTCAGGTGGTTGTGTAGGGTCGATAAAATTACCCATTAAAACAAGTTAACCACCCCACCCTCACTTCTCTTATGTGTAGTCTATATGTGGCTGTGGCTGTGGCTGGAGAAATGGGGCGTACGGGTTTTGCCATCAGTGTAGATCCGGATCAGCCTGTGCATCCGCACAGTCTGATCAGGATATACACTGTTCGCCATTCCATCAATGAAGCACCCGTCATGCTTCTAACAATTCTAATGAAAAGTCATGCAGAGCATGATGTTATTAGCCGATCAAATCAGGGTTCAATATATGTCCACATTTTAGTAGTTACGGAATCTCAGGGAAAAGTGAGAGAAGTGTTTGATTTCCTCCCCAACCAAATTCTCCCAGTTATATTTAGCTATCATTAATATCTGATCATAGCAATACTTATGGTAGACAAATGTAAACAATATTATTCCAGTTGAAAGAATTAACCTTTGCATATAGGTGAAGGCGCTTAGCATTACACAAATATGTTGCAAGTCAACCGAAATCTCATAAATACCCGATTGTTGGCGGCCATCTTGAAAATATGATAATTATATACTGAATATTAATGTAGTTTACGTAAATTCTTTAATATATCCATCAGAAATGTTTTTTAACAATTAAACCAATTTCCAAGTTAAGGACCATGACCTATTGGCTCATATATTGGCAATTTTCGACTTCCGTCAAGCATAAAGTTCAATGACCTTGAAATGACCTTGAACTTGGTTTAAAAAATGGCACCCGGATTTTTTGAAAACCTTATACATTCAAGTTTATAAAAACACCGGGTGCCATAAATTAACACGAGGTGCCGGAATCTTATATATATACATACAATTGCCCCTGGACTAGAAGGCAAACCACCTAACTTTAGTTTACCGAACTCTTGTAGATAAAACGTTTATTTATAGCCAAATTGCAAACCGCCTAACTTTAGTTTACCGAACTCTTGTAGTTAAAACGTTTATTTATAGCCAAATTGCAAACCGCCTAACTTTAGTTTACCGAACTATTGTAGTGAAAACGTTTATTTATAGCCAAATTGTGTTATTTCGCTATATTTAAAGTTTTCAACAGAGATAATGGCCAAAAATGAAAAATTATCCGGTTGATGTAATTTGGAAGTGATACAACACATTTCGCGTTTGTAGATTACAGAATATAGGAGAAAAGGGTGGTTACAAACTTTTTCATAAACCGATGGATAACCAATATATAGCCGATCTATAAATAGATCGGCTAATAACAAGCAATGTAACTCGTTATCAGGCTATATGAGTGCATGTGTTATTTGATCAGCAGCAACTCCGGACACAAATTCCACAATCCTCATTTCTCCAGACATGTTTGTCTGATTTTTTTTAAAAATACGTTTCAAAAAGTTTAATATAATAGAGATGTATACTACTGTACTCGCCAGACACTCTGATACAAAATTCTGGATGGACCTGAGTGACATGACCCATTTTGACGACCAAGATCACAAGCCAATTTACACGTTTACAGTATATAGAAAGGAGCAATATTTGTTTAACCAAACATTCAAACTGCCCACAAATGGCCATAATATCTCAGAAACAGTATGTTATAACTAGTTCAGTCACATTCAGACCAATACATGCCGCTAATAGTCCCTGACATG
>CM055278.1:35252316-35302279 GCA_029237695.1 Conchocele bisecta
GTCCCTGACATGCCAACTAAAATAGGCGGACTTTTATATTGCACTACTTTTCAGTTAAATCATGTATCAATGCGTCCATGTTATCATAACCTGTATACTATACCTGTGACGATAATAGACTTTTGATATGTTAATCTAGCATCACTTCTGAACTACTTAGTGAAGAAAGACAAAATGTTGCAATTAGTGGTGGGTATGCCCTCAATATCTCGTAGATTTACTGCACTATAACTATCGTTGACGATTAACCGACACATTTCTTAACCCATTGCAGACTGGATACCATTAATTACGAAGTAGTATGACATTTTCTAAAACATCACTATTTTCCTCATTTCTTCTCGACAGTATACGTTGTCACCACTCATTTGAACCGTCTCTGCGAGACGGTCATAGACTTTTATTGAGAAATAAGCTAGAAAATCAGATTTTGTTTCAACAAAAGTTATTGTATCTCTATACTTCAATGGGTTAATATCGCCAGTAATTTGATTCTGTTGAAACAAACAACACACATTGTACTTTCAGGTGAAACGAACGTCTCATTTTCCGGTGGCTGTGTCCCCGACTGCTCGGCACACCGAATCAAAAGGCCCGTACGTGTCGTCGAGATTATCCACCACATGCATATGGAAGGTAATATCCGCCATAATTCTATGTGACTTGATGCTTGCGTGTTGATGACATACAACTTATATTCATGTTATTTCATTCGTCATTTGTATTTATTACATTTGAAATCTGCTTGTAATTGTATTTGTCTTTCTTACATGTCCATTCTTATGGAACGCCAAATCTACATAAACTCAAATATATATTGCTAGCAACAAATATTTGAAGCGAGCAATAAATATTTGGAGAGGTCTCGAAATCATTTGGAGAGCTCTCGAAATCAATTAATGATATCTCGAAATCATTTGGAGAGCTCTCGAAATAATTTGGAGCGAGCAATATAACATTTGATTTGGAGAGCTCTCTAAATCATTTGGAGATCTAAATCAGAGCTCTCGAAATCATTTGGAGACTCTCGAAATCAATTAATGATATCTCGAAATCATTTAGAGAGCTCTCGAAATCATTTGTAGCGAGCATTATATAACTTGATTTGGAGAGCTCTCTAAATCATTTGGAGCTACTCTAAATCATTTGGAGAACTCGAAATCATTTGGAGAGCTCTCGAATTCATTTGGAGAGCTCTCGAATTCATTTGGAGATATTTCAAATTGATTTAGAGAGGCATTATAAACTTGATTTGATGCTAGCTCCAAATACCACTCCACGTGGGAACTGGAGGAAAAAAACAATACGCGCTCCCTTCCCGCGCTTTTAAAATCTCTGTACGCATGTGCACCGAGCCTATTAAAAACTTCGTAACCTTCAATATGGAGTATATGGATGGAGTAAAAAAAAATTGTTTAGCTTATTTCTTTTTCATTTATTGATGCTTTTATGCATATTTAATTTATTTATAGACCTCGGTCCGTTACTTCAACCTGTGCTGTAAACATGCTTGACATATGTGTATTCACTACTACACGTGTGACAGGCGACTTCCGGTCTAGGTAAAGTCGCACTAAATTTGGGATGGCACGATTTACCCAAATCTACCCAAATCTTCATGTAATTACTATATTTGTCAATACATAAAGCTATACACATTATAATAATGATGTTTGGACTGTACTTACATAATATATGTCATTAATTTGCTTATACCAGGGCCTTTTTTAAATGTTTTGATGCAAAATGGAAATATTTGTACATGAAATAAAGGTAGAATACCGCGATTCACTTATGCTAGTAAGCAAAGGAATATAATGCACTTTATAATGGCTAAATGGGAATGATGATTTTTAATTGAAATACTCATAAAAACAGTAGAACCTCTTTAATGTTGACATCCAAGGAGACAGTGTGTGAAAACTGTTATGTCAACTAGTATAATTATATATTTTATATAAGGTAGTTAATATATAAAATTTAAATATATAAAACTACCAATATTTTAAAACTAATACTGCATTAATAGTATATGTGGCTGTGACTGGATAAATGGGGCTTATCGAAATTGTGACCAGTGTAGGTTCCGATTAAATAGGTCCCTTCTGTAGCCTGGTAACGATCGACCTACATTGCTTGTTCGAAGCATGACTGGGAGTTTCATTTATGGAATGACGAATGTTGCAGATGCTGATCAGACTGTGGATGCACATGCTGATCTGGATCTACACTGGTCGCAAAACCCATACACCACATTTCTCCAGTCACAACCACATTATGTGCGATATGCAATCATGGTCGATGATAACTTAAAGTTAGACAACTCAGACATAATTAATGAGTCTCGGTTGTCTCCGTTTATAATAATGCTATTTTAATCGTTTTCCCGCAGAAATAGGTGCTTTATTCTTCCTACGTTTCGGTCAAAATGTGGTTATTATATGATATACTAATGATATCTTGTAGAAAAGTATATAATATAATCAAATGTTATTTTTTAATGAAGATTTGGGTATATTTGGGTAAATCGTGCTGCGTAATTCAATGCGTAATTCAATAATTCAGGGAGACATCGTTTTCATAGTTTCAAGCGATTTAATGCTAGCTCCAAATAATATATATATTGCTAGCTCGAAATGAATTAGAGATAGCTCGAAATGATTTCGAGAGCTCTCCAAATGATTTCGAGAGCTCTCAAAATGATTTAGAGACAGCTCCCAATGATTTAGAGAGCTCTCTAAATCAAAGTTATATAATGCTCGCTACAAATGATTTCGAGAGCTCTCTAAATGATTTGGAGATATCATTAATTGATTTCGAGAGCTCTCCAAATGATTTCGAGAGCTCTCCAAATGATTTAGAGATAGCTCCAAATGATTTAGAGAGCTCTCCAAATCAAGTTATATAATGCTCGCTACATGATTTCGAGAGCTCTCTAAATGATTTCGAGATCATCATTAATTGATTTCGAGAGTTCTCCAAATGATTTCGAGAAGCTCTCCAAATGATTTAGAGATAGCTCCAAATGATTTAGAGAGCTCTCCAAATCAAAGTTATATAATGCTCGCTACAAATAATTTCGAGAGCTCTCCAAATGATTTCGAGATATCATTAATTGATTTCGAGAGCTCTCCAAATGATTTAGAGAGCTCTCCAAATCAAATGTTATATAATGCTCGCTCCAAATGATTTCGAGAGCTCTCCAAATGATTTCGAGATATCATTAATTGATTTCGAGAGCTCTCCAAATGATTTCGAGAGCTCTCCAAATATTTATTGCTAGCTCCAAATATTTGTTGCTAGCAATACATATTTGAGTTTATGTAGATTTGGCGTTCCATACATTCTGCTGATTGCTTTGTTCATTCGTCTTATTTACATTACAATTATTGATACGTTCTTATTCGTGTCCCTGTTTTATTGCACTAAGCATTTCAATAGAAAGTAAGAAAAAAGCACTTAGCACTTTGAATAAGGCCGAAAGCAGTAAGGACAAAGCCGCAGGCAGTAAGCATCAAGCCATAGTCCGAAAGCGGAAAGCCGCAAGCAGAAAGCATCAAGCTACAAGCAGAATGATGCAAGCAATATATGGGTTAGTAGTGCGTCATTGTGACGTCAGATGGCACTGCTGTCCGCTCAAGTAATTCTCCCGCTAATAAATTATAGTCCGAAATCTGATTGGCTGTTCAAGTCACACCTCCAATGCCGATTTCACCCACAAATTATCACAGTATAGGTTAGAAGACACCAAATAGTTTTAATATATACTTTAACCGAATCCCATCCAATAAGGCCAGTCTCTCCTACTTTCACTATTCGTATGGATGTTGTGGGACCTACTTGTACATGACTTGCAACCGGTCAGTACTGGTTCTGCATGAATTAAACAATAGGTTCACTTACTCCTAAGAAAAAAAATCCAACCTCGTCATGTCCCCCAATATTGTTTACATTTTTATTGGCCACGGAAACTCTGTTTACATCACATAACCAACACCCCCACATGTACTTCAAGTGAAACTGGGTAGTAATGGATCAAGATTTGCAATCAAACTGTGTTAGTGACCTCAAAACACCTGCACGATTTTGTTCATACTGGACTACTATTACCCCCTTGACGATTTCGCACCATTTATTATTCTCTAACCTATATTAACTAAAGTGCATACGTATGTATGGTGTTTGACTTACTAATGTGTTTTATACATACATGTATTCAATTACATATGTACGTAATTGAAAACAATCACATTTTTAGCTCGCCTGCACGAAGTGCAGAAGAGCTTATGGCATATCCCCGGCGTCGTCGGCGTTGGCTTCGGCGTCTCGTCGGCGTCGGTGTACACAAACTTAACGTTGGGGGAAATGTCTTATAACTTCTGTTTCCTTTCATGGAACACCTTGTTATGTCATACATGCATTTCTCAGATGACCCTCTATCATGCTGTAGCAAATCCATGACCCACTACCCAACCCTTACCCCAAGGTCAAGGTCACAAACTTAGCACATTCATAAACTTAACGTTGGGGTAAATGTCTTATAACTTCTGTTTCCTTTCATGGAACACCTTGATATTTCATACATGCATTTCTCAGATGACCCTCTATCATGCTGTAGCAAATCCATAACCCACCACCCAACCCTTACCCCAAGGTTAAGGTCACAAACTTAGCACATTCATAAACTTAACTTTGGGGTAAATGTCTTATAACATCTTTACACAACTGTGCCAAGTTTGCGTGAAGGCTGCCAATAGGCGAGCTTCGTTGTCTTCTGACAACTCTTGTTATAGTAAGTTACTTACACAGGTTGACTGTCAAACTGGCCCGTTACCGATGCAAACCAATAACCTTCCGGGACCAGACTAAGGTGGCCCTAAAACACGAACCCGTTACCACACAGTTTGCTATTCTCTACTACTTTAATTGTTCTTATTGATGTTGTGGGACCTATTTTCCTATAACCTGCACTTATTCTGCTCTGGAGCCTAACTAATTAAAATATAGATTTAATTATTGTTGAAGCTGGTGTCCCATCTAGTAGGTACAACTTTTTCTTTATGGAAATTAAATAAGTGTATAATTGCAACTAGTCCACCACTTTTAAACATCAGCTACACAGATATAATTATGTATTAATCTTTAATGTACTCATATATAGAGACTCGCGTGGTACAAGCTAGTTCCATATGCAAATGATGCAGTATTTTTAAATTATTTATATCAACTAAATAGCTGAATAAATATTTGTATGTCATAAAGTATGATATTGCACATCAAAAAATAAATAAATGGAATAAATAGTTGCTTCCGTCATCATTTTAAGGAAACACGATTATCGCCCCTGATATACAAACTGGCATTTCGCGTTTGATATAAAAAGTATAATGATGTCAATTAGTACGTCTGGTAATGGTAAATCAATGTTCATTTTGCCGGACAAAAATGTCAGATTGAAAGAATAAAGAAAAACATGTCTCCCTATAGTATAACCTGGCATGTAGCACTCTAGGTTTAAGGTTAGAGAAATTGACACCAGTTTCAGCATATTTGAAGCATTTAAAAGAAAACACTGAGCCTGTTGGTCACGAGATGTAAACAGGGTGGCCAAATAATGTAAACAATATCTGGTTTCATAATGGTTGTTCCCAAATTACTGTTGCAATTATTGTTGTCAAGGGGCGTGGCTTAGCGAGCTAACAAAGCGCATAGCAAAACGGCGATGCAATAATCAATACTGGAACTCCGGATGTCACTACCAATGAAGCATCAAGCTACTTAGAATGTAATCAACACAAACGCATTGAAACAGTACGAATGAATAAAGCATCAAGCCACATACATAGAAATGATGTCATCAGCCAGCAAGAATCAAGCCACATATAATTGTAATAAGACGGATAAAACACCAGAAGATCAATAAAACAGTCTTTCGTGGAATTTCATCAAATAACAAAAAAATGTGGCAAAATTAATTAACCAAAAGTGATAACTATCCACAGTTGTGAAGGTCAAATGGTGAAGGTCATATCAAGGGCAGCGTGACATGTATGTACAAGTCGTATGTAAACTCAGATAAAAAAACGAATGTGTGAAAAAGTTCAAAGTTGTGAATGTCAAAAGGTCAATGTCATATTAAGGACAGCATGGATGTGTGGCATTTGTGCACATGTATGATGTATTGAAATATTATACCGATCCTTCACGGAATATAGAAGTTATTACAGAACTGAGGAACTCCCGAGAACTTCGTAATGTGTGAAAATGTTCAAAGTTGTGAAGGTCAAAATGTCATGGTCATATTAAGGGCAACATGGATGTGTGGAATTTGTTCACAAGTATGCGGTGTTGAAATATGTAAGTAATCTTTCAAGGAATATCGACGTTATGACAGAAATGAGAAAACTCCAGCGAACTTCTTATGTGAAAAATGGTCACAGTTGTCAAGATCAAAAGGTCAAGGGCATATTAAGGACAGTATGGATATGTGGCATTTGTCCACATGTATGCTGTTTTGAAATTATTTATAAGTAATCCTTCAAGGTATATAGAAGATTATGGCATAATTGGGAAACTCCGGCGAACTTCTTAATGCGCCGAACACACGGACACACGGATATACAGTGCAAACAATATATGCCTCCGGCTCTATCGAGACCGAGGCCATACAATAATTGGGGAGGATGACTGTTTTGTTGTGGATCAAAGAGTACATGTACTTACATTTAAATATTATTTGATGTTTTTAATAGCCAATTTTAATTTCCATTTATTCAAGATGTTTTCTTGAATTTTCAAGTTCTTCTCGAAAAGATCTTGAAAATTTAAGAAAAGAACTTGAACATTCAAGAAAACGTCTTGAAATCTTGAATTTTCAAGTTTTTTTCTTGAATTTTCAAGAAAAGATCTAGAAAAGATCTTGAAAATTCAAGAAAAGAACTTGAAAATTCAAGAAAGTATCTTGAAAATTCAAGAAAAGATCTCGAAAATTCAAGAAAGTATCTTGAAAATTCAAGAAAAGATCTCGAAAATTCAAGAAAAGATAAAACAAAAAGTGAAGTGGCCCTAATGGGCTTCCGTATGAATCAGACAGTAGTTTCCCTGTTTTTTTCCAGGAGTTGCCCAGTCGGTGGAAATCCACAGGCGTTCCAACACGACAGAGCAGGTTATTCCATTGTCAAACCAGCCCGACTATAATTAACAACAAACCTACGTTTTTCAAGTAAGATATGTGGCTGAAACGAAATAGGTACATGTAGTATGGCACTTATGACCAGTGTAGCTCCGTATCAAGATAACACCCGTGTAGCCTGATAATGCTCTATACTGTCTGTTACAAACATGACGCGTGTTTCATTGATGGAATTGCGAATAGTGCAGATCCAGATCAGACAGTGCTGATGCACAGGCTGATCTGGATCTACACTGGTCGCAAAACCAGTAAGTCCCATTTCTCCAGTCACAGACACATACTATATAAAGTAATGCTCAAGTATGTCGTTTTGACGACACTATCATGTTAACACATTGTACAGTGCAACCTCTCTACAACAGCCACCCATGGGAAGACGCAAAACTGGCTGTTGTAGAGAGGTGGCTGTTATAGGGAGGTTAATGCTTCGATAATTCTCATCAAAAACATGCTTTGGCAACATTTTAGAATCATTTCCAATCAATTTCTAAAATGCTGTAAAAACATGTTTTTATTGAGAAAGAAGGCAAAGCAACATCAGATGACAATGTTCGTGCTCAGCAGTCCAAGGGTTAGATACAGAGGATATAATCCATTTGGGATATAAAATAGCGGCTGTTATAGAGAGGGTATTGTTGTAGAGAGGTGACCGTTCGAGGAGGTTCGACTGTACACACTCACCGACGCTAATCTTGCAAATAGTTGCCATATCTGTGTTATTTCAAAAATACATATACTTGAATAGTGTGCTTCAAATCAAGAAGCTAGATTGGGTGAGACTCAGCTGTGCTACAGATTACGCGCAATCAATCAATTGCAAACAGCTTGATTGTGAATTGAGATGTTAAAAACGCTGACAACTGGGAAAGATTAACGCAGGCGGTTGTGTAATATATAAAGTAATGCCCAACTATGTAGAGTGTATGAGTGTCATGTTGAAACATTGTAAAACAACATGTAAATTTACCATCCGGTTACATTTATAAATTTGGAACTGGTACGGCTATAAGGATACATTGCACTTCCTTTGACAGGGTCGGATCTGGGGGGAAGGGGGGGGGGGTCGGTCCGGGGTTGCAACCCCCACCCCGTTCAGCCACGGAATTTACATAGATCACAGTTTACCACCAGTTGGGGTTGAATTTAAATGCCGTAAAAAACAGCTAGCTACGGACGGTACGGGAGTAGATTGCAAGAGTTACATTCACAACTAGACAACGCCCCCCGCCACCCGTTCCCCAAATCCCCAAATGATGGATCCGCCCCCGTTTGATAGTGATTAAAATGGTTAGTTTACAGCACTTAACATTCATAACACGAGACGCGCCATGTACTTTTGTATCCATGGACATGTGCAACAACTCATGAAAACTATTTAGTTACATGTACTTTACCTTCCGTAAATGACTACAGCTGGTTATACTTCCGCATTTGCTATAACAATTTCGCCATCTTTCGCCGTCATTTACATGTGTACTTACAATGTTACACTTATGAATAACATGTTGTTTAGAAAAAAATTGCTGCAATTGTTAAATGGATTCCATGATACGATTTCATATATTGGCAGACAGAAACAGAAATGAAACAATCATGATGAAACCGCACAAATTGGGGCACACTGAAAATTAGAGATTGTGTATTCCCCACCACACCACACCCCGCCCTCCCCCACCCCTCACCACTGGCGTACTGGATCATAAAAGAAAGAAGCTGTTACTAACATTTTGACGTCAAATAGGTAAAGGTCAATAATAGATTTCTGAAGTGTGAGAATATTAACCCATTAGCGACGGGATACAATTATAGTAGTATGAAACTTTTGAGGAACACATTCCCTATTTTCTTTATTTCATTTCCGATGTATATGTTGTTACCACTCATTTGAACCGTCTCGACGAGACGGTTCAAATGAGTGGTAACAATATATACCTATATGGAGTAATAAACAAATTATTGAGTTTTTTTAACTAAAATGATTGAGTCCTTAGGCTGAAGTGGGTTAAAGAAACTCTTGCAATATTTTCGACGCAAATGACCAGAGGGTGGTGGCATAACACGGGGCCCCGCAGGGGACATGGATTTGTTTTTATTAATTCGTTCCAACGAAATAACAATTCGTTCACTCAATTTAACAATTAGTTCCCTCTAATTAACAATTCGATCCCCCGATATAACAATTCGTTTCCACGAATTAACAATTCGTTCCCGTGGGAACGAATTGTTATTTCGTGGGAACGAATTGTTTAAATTGAGGAAACGAATGGTTATTTCGTGGGAACGAATTAATAAAAAATTCAAAGCCTCCTGTGGGGCTCCGTAGCTTAACACAATTGCAATCATGACAACTTTCTGGTACCTATGATCCGCAATGATCATGAATCTCGTAACTGTCTTCTATTCAACTTTTTTTTTCAGGTTTGATGCCCCCGTTGAACTACAACCAGGCGATTACATCAAAACCACGTGCACTTACGACTCACGTGGCCAGAACAACACCGTCTTCTTCGGCCAGGGAATCTCCGATGAAATGTGTTTTGCTTTCCTCAGATTTTACCCGCTAGAAAACTTGCCACTGTACGAGGGAGGGTGTTCGGAATGGAAGTCAGTTCCACTATGTAAGGTCTACACTGCAACACACTATAACATTGACGGCTGCGTCATGAAAGATTTCCTAGATCCAAATAATCAGGACCGGAAGTTATTATTTGGACGGGTTCTAAAGTCCTGTCGACCATTTCACAGTCATTGTTTGGCCGAGTGTCGTCCAGTCTACTTAGAGGCGATGGCGCATGCGTGTTTCCGTGGCGACATCGGTGATTATGTAAAATATCAGCTTAGCAAAACTATAGAAGGAATTCAAATTCTGTCGGCGTTGGATTCCTGTCGGTATTCGGCAGATTACGTGGCCCACGACGACCCGGATGTAGATAACGTGAAAGTAATGACCGTCACGTCGGCAGGCAACATATTAACGCCGTCACCCCTAAAAATCCAAAATTGGATTTTCCATGCGATATTTTGGACTATTCCATTAATGAGAAAATACTGATTTATTTAGAATTGAACAATACGAGGGGTGATCGTAAAGTTTCGGGACGAGTCTCATATATTTTGTATTGATTTGTATTTATGCTTGACATTTAGCAGGAACGTTAACATATACGTCTATAATGCATCGATTGCAAAAATAATTTTGACAATATCAAGATGTATGATCACGTGGTACTAACAACAACAACAAGTACCGATTCAAAGTACGTATTATTTTATAGTGTCCTTATTACGTAACGGACTTTGATGTAATATGGCGCATCAAACGTGTCTTGTTAAGCTGCATTTGGTGGTCTCTTCATTTTCGCCCAAACTTCTGTCGTTTTTGCGAAGAATCGATTTCCGTGTCGGAGACACGGAAATCGATTCTTCGCAAAAACGACATAAGTCTGTGCCAAACTCCCTAGACCACCAAAATGCAACTCATGATAACGCGTTTGCTGCGCCATATTTCATCAAAATCCGTTGCATATTAAGGAAAATATCAAATAATACTTACTTTGGAGTGGGCGACGTTGTTGTTGTTGTAACCACGTGATCATGCACCTTGAATATCAACAACCTCTCGCATAACTACGGAGACCCGCAGGGGGCGTAGCATTTTCTTAATTTTTTTTTTTATAAATTCGTTCCCACGAAATAACAATTCGTTCCCTCAATTTAACAATTCGTTATCTCGAATTAACAATTCGTTCCCACTATATAACAATTCGTTCCCACGAATTAACAGGAATATGGGAACGAATTATTAAATTGAGGGAACGAATTGTTATTTCGTGGGAACGAATTAATAAACAAAAAAATCTACGTCCCCTGTGGGGCTCCGTACAATACACTATCACTGCCGTACACTGTTGGTTCTTGATGAGATGTTCGCCAAGTGTTGGATCAACATTTCTGTGAATATTTTATGGGCAGTTCACTGCTAATTTCCTCACTTAGACGTTTTCTCTGGTACTCCACGTTTCCAAAGCTATCTGAATATTTATATTCTATCTGCTTTCAACCAAAATAGCATATCGTGTATATGCTTTCTTGCGAAAACGGCCGTAATACATGTATATGCATACATGTAGCATATGTGTTACAATGGAATCATGAATTCAGTCAGGCGTCATTAGCATTGGCAGTGTATATGGTGGCTCGTTAGGGACATTTCGTGAAGGAACGAAGATTAAGGATACTAAACTTCGTTACATCGCCGTGAAAGAACGCTTCGTCCCATCGCCTCACACGTCACGACGTTGAAGAAACGAAAAAACAAAAATATGCACACGCTAATTAGCGCCTCTAAATCTTCGTTCCTTCGTGATCCAAATTCGTTTCGTCGTTTCTTCGTTCCTTCGCGACGTTGTAACGAAGATTTTAAAATGTTCTTAATCTTCGTTACGTCGCAAAAAAACCAGATGGCCACATTATTGCTTACTGAAACTCTCTGACTATCTTTCGACAGAATAATATGCCTAACCAGAACGCGCTCTCTTCGCTCCTCCTTCCAGGACGTTGTAACGAAGATTAGTTAATGTTCGTCTTTTTCGCGACGTTGTAATGAAGTTTAAGAACATTAATCTGCGTTACAACGTCACGAAGGATTGAAGAAACGACAAAACGAAGTTCAGATCGCGAAAAAACGACGATCTAGAGGCGCTAATTAGCGTGTGCTTAGTTTAGCTTTTTAGTTTCTTCGACTTCGTGACATGGGAGGCGGCAACGGGACGAAGGGGGGTGTAACGAAGTTTAGTATCCTTAATATTCGTTCCTTTGAGCCACTATAAATGTCTGTCTGCAATTGTATATGTACCATACAGCAGACCGTGATAAAACCGTCGACCTGCCACGCAGCCGACCCGGGTTCAATTCTCGGCCAGGGCGTTAGTATTTCTGAGATACTTTGTATTTCCTACTCTACTAGTCCTTTCGGATGGGGACTTTAAAAGGCGGGCCCGTGTATCAGATTTGAAGGGGAGTCTGGGCACGTTAAAGCACCGGAGGGGACTATTCTAATAAGAGCTAGTTTTCTCTGTATCCACCTCCTTCCTTTCTCCCCTTCTTGGGAGACGACATGCAAGGTCATCTAGATCTAAATACTTATTCATTAATTATATCTCTAATTATTTAGAACAAGCATTAAGTATTTGAGTTACTGTACAGTTGGTGTTCAGTATAAGTGAGTTTCACGACTCTATGTCATCTAATATAGAATAGTAGGTTAGTGCCGTGAATGGGAAAAATATCTGGCAAGGCTCAGGAAACGGGATGGGCGAGGCTCTGCCGAGCACATCCCGTTTCCGTGCCGCACCAGATATTTTTCCCATTCACGGTACTAACCTACTATTCTATTTATCCCGTCAACACCCACAAATGGCTTTAAAATGCAAAAACAAAATAACCCCAGCCACCGCACATATGCATACGCAGTGATTAGGTCGTATTGACAGGATATCAAAAATGTTTCACGGCACCGTGTTTCATACGCACTATGTTGACGAGATAAACAATGTTACAGGACCACTGGTGCTGCACTCAGCATAGGCTAAAATGTTTCAAGTCGAAAATGTCGGCGGTAAGGTCATATACCGACGGATTTTAACCGACGGATGTACGTACATGTGGGAGCACTGTGCATTCAATGTTATAACCACCGGTTGAAGTGAAGAACATAAATCTATAAATAGATTACATATAAATAAACCTATCCACAATTAACCCTTACACCGCTATCTTGATTGTTGTGTCGTCTGCTGCTTATTTTCTATTTTACATTTTTATCATCAAAACATGCGTTCCCACAACACTTTAGAATAATTTACAACATGCTTTGACAGCACTTCAGAATCATTTCCATTGGAAATGATTCTGAAGTGGTGTCAAACCATGTTTTAGGCAGTATATAAAAGCAACAGCAGACGACAATTGTTGTGAGTAGCGGTCTAAGGGTTAAAACAAAAATAGTGACCTAATGAATTGACTAAAACAGTCTTTAGTTTCTGATTTGAATTTCTGATACGTTTAGGCACCCTTGTTAAATTACTCATAACAGCATCATAGCCAGGGGGTCGGAGCGGTCGGACGACCCCCCCACCCCCCCGCCCAGCCTCGAGGTCCACTTGTTTAGCCTCGAGGTCCACTTGTTTAGACCCCCCTAGATACCTCACGCCCATTGGGCCTTCGAAACGACCCCCCTTCAAACAGGTCTGGCTACGGGCCTGAGCATACATAAGCCCCGTCAACACAGTGCGTATATGCCGTTTCAAGGTGCCGTGAACATATTAAAACATTCCATCAAGGGAAACAGAAGTTACAATAAATTAACCCAAGCGTTAAGTTTTCAAAACTGAGCATTTTCTAAGCCCGTGACCTTGAACCTGGGGTTAGCGGGCACCATGGGCTTTCTGTAGAATCATGCCGGATGTTGCTATAGTTTACACCTAAGAAGTATTAAAGCATTCCATCAAGGGAAACAGAAGTTGTAATAAATTAAACCGAGTGTTAAGTTTTCCAAACCCGGAATTTTCTAAGTCTGTGACCTTGACCTTTTGGGTTAGCAGACAACATGGGCTTTCTGTAGAATGATGCGAGATGTTGTTTCAAATGCATGTATGGAGTGAGTGAGTGAGTGAATAGGGTTTAACGTCCGCTTTTCTGACATAGAGGTACAAGCCTCAGGGAGTCTACACGCAGACGGGTCAACGGGGTCGTGTCCCGTATCCACCTGTCCAAGGGGGGTAAATCCCAACTTCAGAACTCAATATTTACAATCAAAATATATATTCAGTCCTGAAATTAGGACAACCTGATCTGGTGCCAGGCCCTCGCCACACCAGCATCATTTATCCATCCCCTAAAAGTAATAGGATTAGCGCTAATCTTACTTTTATATATGGGGCATAGCCCGACTCAACTCTCACATACAAGAAAGCCAAAAATGTACATGAGGGCCAAATCCGGTATAGTGGGTTCCGGAAAGTATGAACACAATCGTTAAGCCAGTTTAGTCGCCTTTTACGACAAGCAATGGCTACTGCAGCACTATTCTCAGGATCAGTTGATCCCGCCCCGGTGCCTGCACGGGGCCAATGCATGTATGGAATATTAAAGAATTCCATTGAGGGAAACAGAAGAGTTTTAGAAACATAGCCAAACGCAAAAACTTGAATGCATGTGAAAAGTAGGTCAAAGAACCATGAAAACTAAGCCAAGGTCACATGTGCTCCCTCTGTGCGAGATGGTTACACCAGTGTTGATGTATACCAAGTTTGGAGGTCAGTAGGACTTGTAGTTTTTCGGAAACTGAGCTAAATGCAAAAACTTAATATGGAATGCATGTGGTCAATAACCCATGAAAACTAGGCAAGGTCACATGGGCTCCCCTCTGTGTGAGATGGTTACACCACAGTGTTGATGTATACCGAAGCATTCCATCAAGGGAAACAGAAGTTGTAAAACATTAAACTGAGCGTTAACTTTTCTAAACACGGAAATGTCTAAGTCAGTGACCTTGACCTTTGGGGTTAGCGGGCACCATGGACTTGCTGTAGAATGATGGGGATGTTGTTACAAATGCATGTATGGAATATTAAATCACAAAAAAACATCAAAGTAATTTGACATTGGGCACAGGGGCCGCACGGGTGGGGGGTAGAATGAAGGTATGGATGCTGATAAACAGGCATGTGAAGGTTCAAGGTAATGGGCAAAGTAGGTGCATAAATATAGTACATGAAAAAACATTTAACCAAAAACTTTAACCAAAAACTTCAAAGTAATTTGACCTTGACATTGGGCACAGGGGCCGCACGGGTGGGGGGTAGAATTAAAATATGGATGATGATAAACACCCATGTGAAGTTTCAAGGTAATGGGCAAAGCAGTTGAGAGAGATATAGTATAACGAAAAACTTTAACCAAAAACTTTAACCAAAAACTTCAAAGTAATTTGACCTCGACATTGGACACAGGGGCCGCACGGGTGGGGGGTAGAATGAAAATATGGATGATGATAAACACCCATGTGAAGTTTCAAGGTAATGGGCAAAGCAGTTGGAGAGATATAAAAACTTTAACCAAAAAATTTAACCAAAAACTTTAACCAGACACAAGTACGTACGTACGCCAAAGTGCCGACTATATCGTGCTTTCCGCAAGCGGGCGCAACAAAAAGTAATTTTACCTTGACATTGGACACAGGGGCCGCACTGAGGGCATAATGAAAATATGGATGATGATAAACACTCATGTAAAGTTTCATGATAATGGGCAAAGCAGTTGCAGAGATATAGTATAACGAAAAACTTTAACCAAAAAACTTTAACCAAAAACTTTAACCAAAAACTTCAAAGTAATTTGACCTTGCCATTGGGCACAGGGGCCACACGGGAGGGGGGTAGAATGAAAATATAGATGATGATAAAACACCCATGTGAAGTTTCAAGGTAATGGGTAAAGCAGTTGCAGAGATATAGTATAACGAAAAACTTTTAACCAAAAAACTTAACCAAAAACTTGAACCGGACACACGTACGTACGCCAAAGTGCCGACTATATCGCGCTTTCCGCAAGCGGTCGCGACAATAAAATAGTTGAAATTTTTTATCAGCAATGAGTATTTTGATTCTAATATTGGCACAAATCGGACCATTAGTAATGATTTTACATTATCTTAATTAATTTCTTAAACATGCTTATAAAAGCCTACAACACAATGTGTGCATGTAATTTCTCATTATAGGTATTCTAAGCTATAAACTGTTGCTAAACTTGCAAAAATAGGATAGACTTTACACAAAGATGAGTTTGTACACATATTTCATTTGCAGTATTGCAATGTGAAAACTATCGTTATACACCAGTTACGATCACACCTTAAGCTGTCTATTCACAATGTTGGTGTAACCCAAAGTTACAAACTAAAAATACATGTCTTACAAAAGTGGTACATGCAATGTGTAGACAGTTTGGGGTTATCTATGTCTGGTACAAACGGGAATATGTACATGTGCATGTAAGAATATCACCTATCGCACATTTGAAAGTAGGTGTTTGAACACATGGGGCATGCAGGTCATGAATCTGTATGTACATTTGTACCAGCACATAACAACAGCACCAGTGATCGCCTCGTTTAGTGACCTTCGATGTGATACATAACATGACCATATTCGG
Organism: Conchocele bisecta; assembly: GCA_029237695.1. NCBI lineage: Eukaryota > Metazoa > Mollusca > Bivalvia > Lucinida > Thyasiridae > Conchocele > Conchocele bisecta. The sequence goes on from CM055278.1 coordinate 35,268,725, forward strand.
TCAAAAATAAAATTTGACCACAATTTGACCCCACGGGCCATGCCCATTTTTGACCCCGGGGTCACCATTTTAACAACTTTGAAAGAGAATTGTACATCGATCATTCCTAGCAAGTTTCGTCGAAATCCGGCTAGCGGTTCATGAGAAGATTTTTCAAGAATTTATGCTATTTTTAGACGGCGGCCACCTTAGATTAGCGATGACCTCCATTTTAACAAATCTGAAAAGGCTTCACCCATGGACCATAACTTTTAAGTTTGGCTACCATGGGCCAAGCGGTTCATGTGAAGAAGAATTTTGAAATCTCTAATAAAAGAACCTTTTGATATTTCGGCGGCCATCTTGGATGACATAACCATCCGATTTCGACAAAAAATGCACCAAAGTGATCGCCTCGTTGATACCTTCGATTTGATATATGACATGACCATATTCGGTAAAAAATAAAATTTGACCACGCCCATTTTTGACCCCGGGGTTTTAACAACATTGAAAGAGCATTGTACATCGATCATTCCTACCATCTTTGTCGAAATCCGGTTGGTGGTTCTTGAGAAGAAGATTTTTGAAGAATTCGTGCTATTTTTAGACGACGGCCATCTTGGATTACGTAATGACGTCATTTTAACAATTTTGTAATCCCCCTACCTAAGGACCATGACCATGAAGTTTGGTGACTATAGGCCCAATGGTTACCCGGGAGAAGTCGTTTGAAAATGTTCACGGACGACGACGGACACATTGCAGTAACAATAGCTCGCATGAGCTTCGCTCAGGTGAGCTAAAAATGCATGTAGATAGCCAAAGTAATGTGATACATAGTAAATATATAGTAGTTATAAGCCAAACTGAAGTTATAAGCCATACTGCAGTAGTTTATTGATAAACGTTTGTGAACAACATCATTCAATGTATATATAAACAGGGCTCCAGATAAGGAATTAGTAATTGAGTATTTTCACTCCATCATTTCTGAACAATTGAGTATTTCAAAATTTTAATTCGGTATAATAAAATCACACTACTTTTTACACTTCAACAGACAACAATTATTGAATAGTTTGCTTCAATGAAAACATATCTTGGCAATTCATTAGAATTTTCTCCTTGGAGACAATTCTAATGAAATACCAATATGTGTTTTCATGGAAAATAAGAAAAATATGCTATATTTGTTTGTGGTCTGTTTATTGTTTTTTGCACCACGATAAAGGTACCACAAAATTGTTGCTGCTTTTTGGTACTCGCTACTACAGATTTCAATTGGGCTTTTGTCAATTTTAATTGGATATTTCAGCAAATACGCAACTTATCTGGAGCATTGTATAAAAACAAATTACAATAAAATGGTTAACAGTATGATTAGATAATACAATGATAGTACAAGATTTATTGTATTCAGAAACATGTGTGACCTGTTGTACAAGATTTATTGTATTCAGAAATATGTGCGACCTGTTGTACAAGATTTCTTGTCATGAAATATGTGCGACCTGTTGTACAAGATTTATTGTATTCAGAAACATGTGTGACATGTTGTACAAGATTTCTTGTATTCAGAAATATGTGCTGTTGTACAAGATTTCTTTTGGAGTTAAAGGTACATGCCCACGCAGTAGGCACAAAATGTTCTTTATAGGAATTAAATAAGTGTATAATTATGTCACTATTCCACCAGTTCTAAAAATTACGAGTGCCCGCTATACAAATATAATCATTTATTAATTATCAATTTACTGTTAGCGACGCGCGGCGGTAACAGTCTATTTTGATAATGTGCGGGGACGACAGCTTTCACATCACGGCTTGCGGTGCGCAGTATACTACGCGTGCCAGTAGGCTTCCCAATATGTAAACAAGAATATCAACATGTCGAAACGTCCAGGACGGGAATTGTATGAAACGGCGTCGGCCAAAAAAAGGCAAAATGTCTGAGGGACAGGCAGTACAGAGAGAGAGTGGTTAATATTGGCGACAAGATCACCAAATGGAAAGAGTTACGTGGAGATTTAGATTTGGACTCGAACAGAGATTTTTCTTCTCAACTTCCGATACTTAACTGCGCATGTCAAAGATGTGATATGATTGACCGTGTCACGTGGCGCGTGTTGGTAAAAATAGCACGAGGTCGGAAAATACCCTTTCTGGTCGCGGCATATAAAATGCGATTTAACACCAATTAACACGCGCCGTAATTAAAAATAACTTGTTAGTGGGTTAGTGGCTCATATAAGGCATGACAGAAAATGAAAAGTAGTAGTAGTACAGTGTAACCTGCTGCGTGGGCATGTACCTTTAATGTAAGTCATATCACAACTTTAAACCATACGTACCGTACATCATAGTCAAGGATTTTGGATTCCTGATGTTACTAAGGCCAGTTTTTTTTTTATTACTTGGATTACAGATTCTTTTTGGCCAAGTGGCCTCTGGGTGGTCGAAAAAAATACAAAAAAATATTGAGTTCTCTTTTTTTTTTATTAAAATGGTCACCGGGCGGTAAAAAAAAAAAAAAAATCACCTTTGTGTTGCTAAAATGTTTGTTTGATGAAAAAGACACAGAAGGGCATATGCTATGAAGTACATGTATAAACTATTGCAATAATAAGTATATCATTTACATCATTATTCAAATGTGAACTGTTGAACATGTGACAGTGACTGCAGGAATGGGGCATATGGCCTATGCCTGGTGTAGACCCAGATGAGACTGCAGATGAGCAAGCTGAGCTGGGTGTACACTGTCCAATGCATAGTTCAGATAAGTGCAATACGAGGCAAATTGGGCTTTGACTGATGCATAGATTATGAAAATTGGTTATACGGTTCAAAAGTTATTCAGTTTTTTGTAACCACATTTTGAGAAAATATGGTTGTATTTTTCGCTATGTATTTGAATGTGAGAAAACGGCACCGAAATATGATAATATTCTTGTTTGGGTCGCATTCTTAATGGAATATTTTAAAACCAAATGATGGAATGTTTACCAAACCATACATTTTATTAAATAACATACAATTTTATACATATTTTTTATAATATGTCAACCTACGGTATATGGAAAATAATTGTTTATTAGCATTAAAATACATCGTAAAAAATATTTTTTTTAGCAAAAAAATACTCCAATTATCAAGATAAATCTAATTTTAAATACAAGTCGTGATAATTTAACATAAATTGATATCTAATCTTAGTTTGTTACCATGGCAACCATTTTTGAAAATGTGCTTTTGGTCTCGACATTAGGCATTTTAAGGAATAAACATATTTGGCAAACGTAGACATATAAAATTATAAGAAATTAATGTCCTATTAGTTCCATAAAACACAAATTGTTACTATAGTAACCATTTTAATATTTCACCCAAAAAATCATATATATTCTATTTAAAATCAATATATTCGTCGAAACAGTATACATTATCAATGCTGCAAAAACAATATTTATCTTGACAAACATGATTGTTCACAGTAACTTCAGCTTGACCTTGGACATGAGGGCCACATGGGTGTGGTATGGAATGAAAATATGGATGATGATAAGGAAGTATATGAAGTTTGAAGTCAATCCGACTTACCGTTGCAGAGATAATGGGTCCCCGAAAACTTTAAGGCAAATCGTACGGATGCAAATGTCTAAGTATTTTGACCTTGGAAATGAAGGCCGCATGAGTGTGGTATGGAATGAAAATTTAGATGATAATAAGGAAGTATATGAAGTCGATCCGACTTTCCGTCACATCTAATGGGTACCCAAACTCTTTAACGTGGACGGACGGACAAACGGACGGAATTACAAAAACTATATACCCCTCGACATACTTTGTATGCAGGGGGTAGATCTATATCCATAGTTTTTTATACACAGTTTAAACTTTATATATTTTACAACAATTACAAACAAGAGCGAGCAGTCATATCTGGAACACGACAGGTGACATATGTCATCAGTCCCATTTCTCCTGTCACAGCCATAGCTGAGGAACTAGACTGGTGACCTAATTATGTCATAAGTCCCTTTTTTCCTGTCACAGCCACAGGTTGAAGATAAATACAGTAAATGTGCCTAAAAGCATCAATAAATGAAGAAAAAAAATAAGCTAAACAATTTTTGTTTTACTCCCTCCATATACTCCATTTTAGGCATATGGTATTTATAGACCTCGGTCTATTACTTCAACCTGTGAAATAAATGTTTGCATCATGCAATGTAAATTAAAATGACATGTGGCTGCAACTGGAGAAATGGGGCTCATGGGTTTTGCGACCAGTGTCGATCAAGATCAGCCCGTCAACCGCAGTCTGGTCAAGATCTGAACTGTTCGCCATTCCATCAATGAAACACCCGGCAAGCTTCAAACAAGCAATATAGATCGTTATCGGGCTACAAGTGTGTGATCAGGAGTTACACTGGTCACAAATCCCTTAAACCCCATTTCTCCAGTCACAGATGACGCACGCCGTGTGATTTTGTACATAAGAACATGTGTGATTGTTCATGAAATATATTTACATAAACTGTGATATTTTCTGTAAACTACGTCGAAAGGTGAAGAAATTTTCATAGCAAATAAGGAATCACCAACATTCGACGTTTAATACAGAAAATATTGTAAATATTTTTCATGAAAAATCGTATGTCAATCAATCACACAATATTATTTGATGAACTTTCCAAAAATATGGGTTATAATCAAGTACATAATACTACCAGAAACTGATAAACAGGGCAGATAATTTTGCATTTTCGATATACATGTACACCAGTAAGGAACTAGATGGCCACAGCCTGCATGTCGCGCCTTGTGGCGAGGCATGGACACTAAAAAGAGATCTAGTATAACGAAAACTTTATCCAAAAGACGTTAACCAAAAACTTTAACCAGACACACGTACGTACATACGTACGTACGCCAAAGTGCCGACTATATCGCGCTTTCCGCAAGCGACAAAAATTGTGAAACCTATTTTTTGTTGTGAAGTTTAAAAAAAACATTTTCAGTAAATGACGTCGAAAGTTGAAGAAATTTAATAACAAATGCGGAATCACCAATATTAGACGTCTAATACGGAAAATATCGTAAATCGTCATGTTCTTAGGTACAAAATCACATGGCGTATCTCATATGTCAATCAATCCCCCCCCCCCCCCACCCACATTTGAATGTGTACTAAAGGGACTGTGTCTCAGATATACAATATATAAATGTTCGCATCATGCAATGTAAATTAAAATGGCATGTGGCTGTAACTGGAGAAATGGGGCTCATGGGTTTTGCGACCAGTGTCGATCAAGATCAGCCCGTCAACCGCAGTCTGGTCAAGATCTGAACTGTTCGCCATTCCATCAATGAAACACCCGGCAAGCTTCAAACAAGCAATCTAGATCGTTATCGGGCTACAAAAGTGTGATCAGCAGTTACACTGGTCACAAATCTCTTAAGCCCCATTTCTCCAGTCACAGATGACACACACCGTGTGATTTTGTACATAAGAACATGTGTGATTGTTCATGAAATATATTTACATAAACTGTGATATTTTCTGTAAACTACGTCGAAAGATGAAGAAATGTTCATACATGTAGCAAATGAGGAATCACCAACATTCGACGTCTAATACAGAAAATATCTTAAAATATTTCTCATGATAAATCGTACATGTTCTTACATGTAGTACAAAATCGCACATGTTCTTAGGTACAAAATCACATGGCGTGTCATATGTCAATCAATCACACAATATTATTTGATGAACTTCCCAAAAACATGGGTTATATTCAAGTACATAATACTACCAGAAACTATGATAAACAGGGCAGATAATTTTGCATTTTCAATATACATGTACACCAGTAAGGAAAAATTGTGAAATCTATTTTTTGTTGTGAAGTTTAAAAAAAAATTTTATAATAAAAACAAAACTGTGCAATTGTTCATGAAAACATTTTCTGTAAATGACGTCGAAAGTTGAAGAAATCCCACCCCCCCACGGGAAAATTTTGAAATTACTGAGCTGCTGAGACAGCATTTAACGATATTATCAACATATTGCCTTCTATGTGAAGAACTAAAAATATTTCAAATTAATATATACTAAAATAATTATTCATGGAACAAAATTTTATTTTGTCATACTTTACCTCAAGGCTCAAGATAGTCCGAGGGCAGGTCTATAGAGATAATAATTAATAAGTTTCCATTATAGTCGCTAGTGAAATTAATTTAACCCTTACACCGCTATCTTATTTTTTTGTCGTTAGTCCAGTAGCCGATTTCATCAACATTGCAAAGTATAGTATACTTTGCAATCTTGATGAAATCGGCTACAGAACATCATTGACCCAACTTGATGGCTGCTATTTGTTTATTGGCAATTTATATTTTTCAATAAAACTGAACATATACAGCATCTAACTGTACAAACACTTGGATTGAACCCTAGTTTACATTTACAAACATACACCAGCATTATATTGTTAATTTCAATACAATGTTTTACCCAAAAAAAAAATTATTATTCACAAATTATCAATATTTTTTTTTATTTCTATAAACAATAAAAGCTTAAAATATTTCACAACTACTATTTACATGCATACTGAAATAACCCAAAGTTATTTAATTTAAAAATATGTAAATTTGATATCACCGTTTTTGAAAAAATAAATCCACAGGAAAATGTCACTTTAATATCAAGACAGTCATGAAGTCACGACTATTTTGTTGTCTGCTGTTTATTTTCTAGTTTCCATTTTTATCATCAAAAACATGTTTTGACAACTTTAGAATAATTTACAACATGCTTCGACAGCACTTCAGAATCACTTCCAATTTATAATACTGGAAAATAACTATTTTTGAAAACGCTGGTTATTTTTCAGTATTAATCTACAATCAACACATGTCTACATGTATGTACATGTATATCTGAGACCCAGTGCCTTTAACCCTTTACACGCCGAGAAAATAATGTAGGAAACCTATGGTAAATACCATATAAACTAGAAATGGACGCTTGTCGACAAGCGCTTGTGTATCCCCCTCCCCAGATACACAAGTAGTTTGAAAAAAGGGTGTTCGAGTTATGCTCCGGAGACAAAATCAGTGACGTAAAAACAAAGGGAGATAACTAAAAAATTAGTGATGCAAGAGTTGTCATTCTTGCGTGACACACCTTTAGGGTCGTGGTCTATGCATGTGTGAAGTTTCATGAAAATATTCCAAAGGGTGTTCGAGTTATGCTCCGGACACGAAATCAGTGCACGAAACAACAAAGGGAGATAACTAAGAAATTAACGACGCAAGAGTTGTCATTCTTACGTGCGACACACCTTTGGGTCGTCTTCTATGCATGTGTGAAGTTTAATAAACTAGAAAATGTGTTCATAGAACACGGATGTCCCACATATCGCTTTGATAATAAATGAGGCCAAATTCCAAGTCAAAATTTTCTTTTACCTAAGCGTTAAAGTTTTTGAAGCACCAAGTATGTGACCTTGACCCTGGGCTTGGCGGGGGCAGGACGAATGTGGATTTGGCACAGGGCGGTAGAGGACCATTAGAGCAATGCATATGTGAAATATGAAGCTGATCCGTGAAAGAAAACAGGAATTTTAAGATATTTACGTGAGCGTTAAAGTTTTTGAAGCACCAAGTATGTGATCTTAACCCTGGGCTTGGCGGGGGGGGGGGGGGGGGGGGGGGGGGGGGGGGGGGGGGGGGGGGGGGGGGGGGGCAGGACGAACGTGGATTTGGCACAGGGCGGTAGAGGACCATTAGAGCAATGTGTATATGAAATATGAAGGAGATTTACCTGAGTGTTAAAGTTTTGTGACTGACGGATGGACGCGACGACGGGACGCACGTTCCTACGAATGAATACTTGTTGGGTTTTTACTCTATAAAAATACCCAACAAGAGTACCCAACACTATCCTAACCCTACCCAATAAGATCCCCGTACGCTTACAACAAGTACCCATTCGTGTGTGCGGACGGACAAGGGTAACACTAAATGCCCCCTCCACTATCGTGGTGGGGCATACAAATATTCCAAAGGGTGTTCGAGTTATGCTCTGGATACAAAATCAGAGCACGAAACAACAAAGGGAGATAAGTAAACAAGAATTCCGCGGAATCAAATGCCTCGCCTTGTCCAGCCTTGACCTCGAGCCTGGGCCCGAAAGCAATTTTCACTGGCCCGAACATATTATACAATTATTGACTAGTGAGCCATAGAATATCAGATTATATTCTATGGCTCACTAGTCAATAATTGTTTTATTATATGATAATAGTCTGTATATAGCACTTGCGACCTTATGCTACTAGACAAAAATTGAAAAAGAATTTGAAAAAAAAAATGAAAAAAAAAGAAATGGAAAAATGGAAAAATAATAATGCTTGCTACTGGAGCCCAGAATTTTTTTTTAATAGTCCTATATTTATCTACATATATCTGCACAGGTCCACATAATGCCACAATATTTTCAACACAGTTTACGGAAATGTAATATACAAAAAAAAAATTAAAATAATAATGCTCGCTACTGGAGCCCAGAATTTTTGTTAATAGTCCTATATTTATCTACATATATCTGCACAGGTCCACATACTGCCACAATATTGTCAACACAGTTTACGGAAATGTAATAATGTACCTGTATAAATTATCTGTAATAAGTTAGTGGTCAGTTAAAAAATTGAAAAAGAATGTAAAAAAAAAAATGGATTTTTTTTTTTAAATTTAAATAAAAAAATAATGCTCCCTACTGGAGCCCAGAATGTTTTTTAATAGTCCTATATTTATCTACATATCATATATGCACAGGTCCACATATTGCCACATTATTTTCAACACAGTTTACGGAAATGTAATATAATCATTTACCTGTATAAATTACCTGTAAGTGGTCAGTTGCACATGCTAGCACATGCACAGGTGAATAGTCTGTATATAGCACTTACGACCTTATGCTACTAGACAAAAATTGAAAAAGAATTTGAAAAAAAATGGAAAAAAAAAGTTTAAAAATTAAAAATAATAATGCTTGCTACTGGAGCCCAGAATTGTTTTTTAATAGTCCTATATTTATCTACATATATCTGCACAGGTCCACATAATGCCACAATATTTTCAACACAGTTTACGGAAATGTAATATACAATGTAGTAATTTACCTGTATAAATTACCTGTGGTCAGATATAGTGGTCAAGACTGGACATTTGCACATGCTAGCACATGCACAGGTGAATGGTTCTCCCAGTCTCTATTGTTCTCTCTACAGGTAAGGTGTACAGAGCACAGGAGAAAAGGTGTACAGAGCAGACAAGAAAACGGGTCTTCATGCATTATTGTCCAGTTTGTAGAGTGCGCAAAACAAAAAAGGGAGATAAACTCAAAAATTAGCTACGCAAGCGTTGTCATTCTTGTGCGCGACACACCTCCGGGTCGTGGTCTATGCATGTGTGAAGTTTCATGAAAATATTCCAAAGGGTGGTCGAGTTATGCTCCGGACAGGAAATCAGTGCGCAAAAACAAAAAAGAGAGATAACTCAAAAATTAGCTATGCAAGAGTTGTCATTCTTGTGCACGACACACCTTCGGTTCGTGGTCTAATTGAATGTGTGAAGTTTCATAAAAATATTCCAAAGGGTGGTCGAGTTATGGTCAATCAGTGCGCGAAACAAAAAAGGGAGATAACTAAAAAATTAGCTATGCAAGAGTTATCATTCTTGTGCGTGACACACCTTCGGGTCGTGGTCTATGCATGTGTGAAGTTTCATGAAAATATTCCAAAGGGTGTTCGAGTTATGCTTCGGACAAGAAGTGTCTGCGGCGGACGCGGCCCGCTGTCAAATCCATAGTATCCCCCGACGGAGTCCGGGGGATACAATCATGCCCATTTAGATGTGAATGGGTGGTTGTGTTTGTAATGGTGTAACTCTTTTGTTATTGCAGATATACTAATAAAAGTTATATGAAGTCTTGATTTTTTATTTATCAACAAAAATTAAGAAAAATCTCAACATTTTTACCTGTACAGGTGAAAATACAGATAAATAGTAAGAAAAATACAACAATAGTTATATTATTTGATTTGAAATTGTTGCATTTTGTCTTACTGCATGTACAGTGACGATCAAAAGTTCTTCATTCAGTATATGTATGTATGAATTTGTTCTTGTGTTTGTAATACTGTAACATTTTTATTGTTGTGTTCAGACTAATAAAAGTTATATGAAAATTCATCTATGAAGTCTTGACTTTTTATTTATCGAAAAAAATTACGAAAAATCTCAACATTTTTACCTGTACAGGTGAAAATACAGGTGAATAGAAGAACAAGATGGCCATGATGGCCCTAATTCGCTCACCTGACTCCATGAACACCAGAGGAGAATGTGACATTGAGTTCATGTGTTTTAAAAAAATTGTGCTATTTTTAGATGGCGGTCATCTTGGATTAAGCGATGACTCTCATTTTACAAAATCTGAAAATGCTTCACCCAAGGATCTTAACTTCCTATGAAGTTTGGCCAGCAACGGCCATGTGGTTCCTGAGAAAAAGACGTTCAAAATCTTGAATAAATGGACCTTTTGGTGGCCATTATGGATAACATAATCATCCGATTCCGACAAATATTGCACCAGAGCAATCGCTTCATCGATAATTTCAATTTGATATATGGCATGAGCATATTCGGTCAAAAATAAAATTTGACCCCAATTTGACCCCACGGTCACCATTTTAACAACTTTGAAAGAGCATTGTAAATCGATCATTCCTAGCAAGTTTAGTCGAAATCCGGCCAGCTGTTGATGAGAAGAAGATTTTTTAAGAATTTATGCTATTTTTAGACGGCGGCCATCTTGGATTAGCGATGACCTCCATTTTAACAAATCTGTAAAGGGTTCACCCATGGACCATAACTTTTAAGTTTGGCTAACATGGGCCAAGCGGTTCATGTGAAGAAGAATTTTGAAATCTCTAATAAAAGAACGACCTTTAGACATTTCGGCGGCCATCTTGGATGACATAACAATCCGATTTCGAAAAAAAATGTACCAGAGTGATCGCCACATTGATACCTTCGATTTGATTTATAACATGACCATATTCGGTCAAAAATAAAATTTGACCCCACGGGCCACGCCCATTTTTGACCCCAGGGGCACCATTTTAACAACTTTGAAAGAGCAATGTACATCAATCATTCCTACCAAGTTTCGTCGAAATCCGGCTAGCGGTTCATGAGAAGAAGTTTTTATAAGAATTTATGCTATTTTTAGACGGCGGCCATCTTGGATTAGCGATGACCTCCATTTTAACAAATCTGAAAAGGCTTCACCAATGGACCATAACTTTTAAGTTTGGCTACCATGGGCCAAGCGGTTCATGTGAAGAAGAATTTTGAAATCTCTAATAAAAGAACGACCTTTTGACCTTTCGGCGGCCATCTTGGATGACATAACAATCCGATATCGACAAAAAATGCACCAGAGTGATGACCTCATTGATACCTTCAATTTGATATATGAAATGACCATATTCAGTCAAAAATAAAATTTGACCCCACGGGCCACGCCCATTTTTGACCCCGGGGGTCACCATTTTAACAACTTTGAAAGAGCAATGTACATCGATCATTCCTACCAAGTTTCGTCGAAATCCGGCTAGCGGTTCATGAGAAGATTTTTTAAGAATTTATGCTATTTTTAGACGGCGGCCATCTTGGATTAGCGATGACCTCCATTTTAACAAATCTGAAAAGGCTTCACCCATGGACCATAACTTTTAAGTTTGGCTACCATGGGCCAAGCGGTTCATGTGAAGAAGAATTTTGAAATCTTTAATAAAAGAACGACCTTTTGACATTTCGGCGGCCATCTTGGATGACATAACAATCCGATTTCGACAAAAAATGCACCAGAGTGATCGCCTCATTGATACCTTCAATTTGATATATGACATGACCATATTGAGTCAAAAATGAAATTTGACCCCACGGGCCACGCCCATTTTTGACCCTGGGGTCACCATTTTAACAACTTTGAAAGAGCAATGTACATTGATCATTCCTACCAAGTTTTGTCGAAATCCGGTTGGCGGTTCTTGATAAGAATGATTTTTTAAGAATTTGTGCTATTTTTAGACGGCAGCCATCTTGGATTACGTAATGACGTCATTTTAACAATTTTGTAATCCCCTTACCTAAGGACCATGACCATGAAGTTTGGTGACTATAGACCCAATGGTTACCAAGGAGAAGATGTTTGAAAATGTTCACGGACGACGGACGACGACGACAGACACATTGCGGTAACAATAGCTCACATGAGCATCGCTCAGGTGAGCTAAAAATACAATAGTTACATGTATATTATGTGATTTGCAATTGTTGAATTTTGTCTTACTGTATCCAGTATAACTAGGAAATGTGTCATGTACTTCTGGGAATATTGTGGAACAAAACCAGGTAAGTAAATACAGACAGGTGAGAGATATTTACCTGTATAATTCCCAACTGAAAAAAAAATAAAATATTTTGTTTACTTTTTTGTGTCGTTCATAGAAATGATATAGGTATCTGTCTCACAATGACATCTGTGTATCTGATATTGTTCCCAACTATTTGAGCAATTACATGTACAGGTGAACAGGTATTCCAGGTAAGAAATCACACCTGTGTCAATCAATCCAGGTAACTAGAGTATGAAAATTGTATATTCCTAGTCGGATGAGTCCGATGAGCCATTTTCACCAGTCAGGACTTGTTTATAGTTTGTATATGTGTGGTACACATCAAAACACCTTGGTATGCACAACACCACATTGCATATAGGACAGTGACGTGTTGACTGTTTTCGGTGGAAACCGTCTCTGTTCTTGGGGGTTGGATTACAGGCAACACAGTCCCTTGGTGGTCGCTTCCGCTTTTTGCCTTCTCGGGCGACATTGTATGCAGGAAAATGTCGACCTGATAATTCGCCACACTTTGTTCAATAGCTTTCGGCCTTCCTTCTTCTTGGTTTGGGTACGTCTGTAGCCTCTCTAACTAGTGTTAGCAATTTCCTGTCTGAATGTCTGACTGCTAAGTTTCTTTGGACCGTATTTCCGATACGATGCGTAACCGTTAGTTATGATCATGTTGAAAAAATAAAAGAACAACTTCTTCCACCACTTTTTGGTTCTCTGTGTAACACTAATACTTCATGTTTTGATCAGAAAGATCTACCCCACCCATTTTTTAACAATAGTCTATAATACAAGTTGGCTTATAAACCAGATTTTCGTTCGGGGCATATTCTGTGTCAAGAACACCAAACTCCACCTCATGTATGGTCGAAAGCATTTGCACGTCTCTTGTCGTGAAATTTTACAGCTAACAGATTGTCTCGTCGGCGATAGATAACTTCACCCCGTTTCATTTTATGTTTTGTCTGCAATGCAGCGGGGTACTCTTTTCTGTTTTTTTCTAGTCGTGCCACATGCTTACATGTCTCTACAATCGAGTTCATCCATAAGTGATGCAGAAGTAAAGTAATTGTCCATATAAACATGGTAACCTCTATACAATAAACCGTGTCTGATCAACAAGCCCACAACAGTTTTTGTCGTTATTTAGCTAATTCAGCGTAGGTAACAGTAGGCGTACTACCAATGTAAGTGTCAAAACCGATGACATAACCCGAGGATGCTTCATTCACCGAATAAAGTTTGATACCCCATTTATCAGGCTTGGACGGATTGTACACTCGAAAACGCAGTCTGCCCTTCCAAGGACATGTCGACTCATCAAACGATAAATCTCTTTCAGGCGTATATACATCACTAAAGCTTGAACACATGGTGATAAAGTCTCGCACCTTATATAGTGGGTCATGTCCCTCGTGCAGCGGGGTACCTCGTCTGAATCAGATAAGTGTAAGTTACTGAGGATGGCTGAAAATCTATTTTTACTCATGTGCTCACTGAAGAATGGTGTAGATACCGATGAATCAGTACTCCAATAATGTTCTAAATGGTCTTTATGCACAATTCCCATCACGATACACAAAGCAAAAAATAGTTTCAGTTCATCTTTTTCTACTGGTTTCCAGTTCAAAAGTCTACTGTGGGGTTTCAAGTTTTGGCCGTTTATTTTACGTTCTGCATTATGCATACAAATTAGTTTGCTCTTTGATCAAAACCCACATTTCTTCTTTGAAGAACAAATTGAAAAAATCAATCGGCGTAGGTTCTTAAGGCAAATTTACGTTCAATCCAGGCGTATTCATGAATGGGGATAAAGTGGGTGGGGTATCGTTTTTTGTCCAGTTATTTTCAATGTCTTTCGGCAATTCACGGTCATATTCTGGGTTTTCCATATCAACATAGCCGGTGACATTTCCGTTTATCAATATGTGTTCGTCTTCAAACCCGTCGAAGTCGCTTCCGCTATCAGAATCGGACGAATCTGAGAGAAATTCAGCTCCGTGATTTTTAATCACATTCGCGACATTCGCATCCGCCATTTTGACAATTAGTCTCACGTGATGCGGCCCGTTTGATGTATTTCTAAAGTATTACGCACTAAATCAATGTAAATCTATATAATTATTTTACATATGCCATTTCCGGGGCCACCACTAATGAATATTCAGTGCCGTAGCCACGTTGAGGCCAGACGAGGCCATGGCCTCGTCCGTTTTTTCACGATTTTTTTATTATTTTTTTTTTATTCCAATATAGGAAAAATGGGAGTCATAGTATGTGCTTTGCTGAGAATGCAGGAAATGGCGTTTCAGACCACTTTGATTTCAAAATTTTCAGGGTGGGCATGCCCCCGGACCCGCCTAGCAAACTCGGGCCCTTCGGGCCCTCCACACTTCCACCCCCAATAATTATCGTCTTCCGCCGCTTATGTTGGCCTCGGCTATTTCGAACCTCTGGCTACGGCACTGATATTCATGATTTCTCCGTAGTTACAGGCCCTTCCGTATCGATGTAAACACGCACATGTCAAAACGACAATTGTCGCGTTAGGCAGGAACGGACCAGAAAGTAGCAACGCGACTTTCGTCGCTTTAGGTGTGTAAAGGGTTAATACCCGAGACAAAATACTTTTATACAGTCATCACCTTCCGGAGATGATCCATCACTATGACCTGGAGATATGTACAGTGAATTGTTGTGTACGTTGTAACAGATACATTCAGGCCCCGATATCTGTCCGTCCCCGAAAACTTCAATACTACGGGTACAATCCGCCGTTATGTGGTGGATGTTGTCAGAATCCCAGTCGCAGAAATAGATACTTCCGTCTGGGTGGACGGCGAGTCCGTATGGAATCGCAAAGTTGTCTCCCTCGTATCGGGCCAGCACGACGCCATCCCGGGTCACACGTGTTACCACGACGTCGCCGCCTGTCGTGATCAACTCCCCCCGGGTGTTCTGGATTATATACTGGAGGCCGCCAGCAGGACATGTCCATATAGTTTTCACCTTCCTACCCCATATGTCAATCTCCACAATGTCTGGTGAATTCCAATCTACCGCCGCCAGGTTGTCGCCACATCTGGTCACACTCCAGCATTTCACTGCGGTCTTGATGTACAGTCCGAGGGTCAGGGTGCCGGACACGGACACAAACTGGATCTTCTTGTTGTCTGGCAGACAGACAGCTACCTGCCCGTCATCCGTGTCCACAATGTCTCTGGGACCCGATTGTAGTGGAACGCTGGACACGAGTATATGGTTGACGTCAAACAGCTTTATGTTCATATTTTTACGGTCCGACAGTAGTAGCCGGCCGTCGGCGAGCACGAGTAAACCTCCGACGTAACACACATCGCTATCTGTAGGTCCACGGATATTGATGTGGTCACTCAGACATGGGAAGGTTCCAAGAGCACCAACATTCTGTAAATTATCCAATACTGTTTTATTTCCTACCAACACGCACGACTCCACGTTGCATTTATGTGGAATACCGGAAGTTGCGGTTTTGCACTTGGCTATTGAAGTTTCAGCCTCCTTCAACCAAGGAACCAGATTATTGTTGCGGGCTTTCTTTTCTTTGTCGCCGATGTCCGTCCGTCCGGACGTAATTCGATCGACGTATTCGCTACATAACTTGCAGACGTCGTTTAGTCGGCGCTTTATGGCGTCCACATGATCCCTAGATTTCTTCTCCTCATCGTCGATGAGTCGGTCAAAGATGGCGTCCATATCCTCCTGCTTTATTCACGTGGTTCCTGGTGATTTGGAAACATATTCACGCGCATGGATAGACTGCTTCCGGGTCGGTATCCCTCAATAAATAGTCCGGAAAAAATACATAATTATGTTTGTGTTGCATGTGCTTTGAGGCAGGTTCGGGTGCACTGATGTGGTGTATTAATGTATGTGGAGACAGTGTTTACACAGGGGCTTTAATACACAGCCAAGATCTACAGTTTGGAATGGATTATTTTGTGTGGCAGGACACATGTGAATGAAGTGTGATGCGGCTCTTCGGCTGTTGTGACGTGATGATTTTTGACCCCGCTGTCATGCTTCCATTCCTGTCAGAATCAAAGTACTGAAAGTACTGAGCTATGAACTCAACTGAAATGGGTGGTAAACAGTGTTTTCGTATAGTCTCCTTTATTTTGGTGAATTTTGTACCAGTTCTTATATACTGAGTCAAAAAAGAAAGTGTTCACTTTTATTTTGGCTGTAATTTCTAAAATAAATTAGTATATGTCACAAAACTTGCACAATTAGTTAAGGCGATATTGGCCTATCATACCTGATGATAATATCGATATTGCAATGTTTCAGTGGCGTTGAATATCGCTATGTGTAGTTTTCACATGTTTACACGTGCAAGTCGTAAAATTGTTGACCTGTATATTTTGACACTTTGCGAGTAGGAAATCACAACACATTTGTGAGATATCACGTTGCAAAATGCCTAAGCTTCACCAAAATCAGAGAGTCCAAGCCGTGAATATGCTAGTCTCCGGTCAAACCATTTTTCGTCTCCAACAGCGTTTCCAAATGACAGGTGACATAGTGGATCGAGCTCGTACTGGTAGACCCAGAGTTACGACGGCCCTTACATATCGATATATTACGTAAACGCATCAACGACGTCGAATTAAAACGGCGTCGAGCACCGCGAGAGAATACGGAATTTCAGGTCAAACCGTTATAAACCGTTTGAGAAATGTCCGTAACCCAATCCGACCACGTCGGTCATACGTTGGTCAGATAATAAATCACGGTAATCGTAACGCTAGAATACAGTGGGGCAGGCGTCATTTGCGTTGGCGACGTGCTCAGCGGGCTAGTGTTCTCTTTACAGACGAGTCGCGGTTTAATTTGAGTCATGCTGAGGTGTACCGAAGGAAGGGGGAGCGTTTCGCCTTCTGCAGAGGGATATATTCGGTGGGGATGGCGTCATAGTTTGGGGAAGAATCATGGACGGGCGTAAGACGGAATTGGTTGTTATTCGCGGGAACATTAATGCACAGTCGTATGTCGACAACGTTCTACGGCCAGCAGTGATTACCTTTCTGCAGAGACACGGCACAGGCACCCTGATGCAGGATAATGCAAGGCCGCACACGGCTAGAATTATCAGCAATTTCCTTGACCAAAACAACGTTCGCGTTTTACCTTGGCCCGCTTCATCGCCAGATATGAACCAAATTAAGCATATCTGGGATGAATTGGGCAGCAGGGTAAGATGCAGACACGTGCTCAACAAGGTACGGGAATTATCTGAAGCCCTGGTCCAGGAATGGAATCGGATTCCAGAAGACGTCATTCGACGTTACGTATGTACAGTCTTTACAGACGTTAGTGACGTTATTGCACAAGAGAGGTGGGCATAACCGATATTGATTGAAACATCCGCCCAAATCGCATTTTTTATTCGAAAATTTCACGCAACCGTCAACACTTCAACAATGATCGATTTTGTTAATTTCAAAAGTGACACCTATATATATCATATATGCCATTCTTTGACATGACAATACCAGTTCTCAAACAGTGCATACCCTGATCTGACGGTGCGGATGTACAGGGAGATGTGGGTCACAGTACGTAAGAACCATAGGACAGTAAGTAACAATTACCTGCTGTGGGCACACAGCCGGGACGAAGACAATCTGTAGTCTCTAACCCAGAGTCGAACCACCCGTACGGTCACTAAGTCCTGTGTATAAAATACATGGTATGAGTGGAATATCAATAATAACCTACCGCACACAAGAATTACTGTTTACAGAGTTAAAACTAAAACTAGATGACTGCGGCCAGCATATCACGCATGCTGAGGTATTTCATGTAGGCAACATTGAAAAAGTACAAAACGGGGAGATAATCCATGACACGGATGTCAAAAAAATCATTGAAAAAAGTGTACTTATCTCCCCACCATAAGGAATCTACACACCAAGTTTGATTTTTACTTATTCCGCAATATAGACAAATGGGTGTGTTTTTTTTTACATGGATTTATTATATGAAATGTATACTAATACATTTTATTACAATTGGTCGGAATGCAATAGATTTTAATTGCTAATTTCATCAATTTTACGTAAAACACAATAAAAGAAAAATGTACGAAATGAAAGCTGCAGTAAACTAAAACTGCTGGATGTTATATTGGAACATGTTCTTCTGTCAAACAATACTTGTTAGAGGTGAAATATGACACCTTGAAAAATGAGACTTTTCCCTTAAGGCATCACGGGACGGTTGAAAATAGCCAACATTGACTGATTTTCTGAGCAACGTATCTGGTATGTCCAAACGCAGAAATGAATATGATGTCAACTGATCAAGCTTACAATACTAATGATAATTCGATTGCAAAGATGACACCTTTTTGTACACGAATCGAGAGAGCGTGATGAAAGTGCCAACTTCTGGCTAACACGCACTTGTTATTATCGCAATTTCTGATTTATCTCGCTATGGTTTGTACCGCCTGTTATGGTGTAGAGTTTCCGTAAGAAATTGTATAAAAGGAAGGATACGGTGTTTCGCGAAAACACGCTACGGTTTGTACAGTTGAGACAAAATAGATACGTTGTGTCGCACCTTTCTGTTCAGAGCCAGCTGGCAAAAGTTGCGATGGTTACAACATCATTGTCCGTCAGTTGCTCGTGTTTTTTTAAAAATCTAAAACACCAAAATTGCCGAATGCAAATACACTTCCCGCACATACATACTGAGTGGAAGTCCATTTGTAAAGCCAATTTTCTGAAATCATCCAAAAGCAAAGTAATATTGATGTAATATTCTCAATTGGTAAACATGACTATTCACAAATGTGAATTTTTCGTAATTTAGTACACTTCAAACCTTCACTAAAAGGGGTATTTAATTAGTATGATGTTCAAACAAAATAAAAATAAAAACATGCACACATTACATAAAACAAAAATTTTATACTGAAATTATTTTAAAATACAATAAGGAGTTTAAGGTAGTAGGTCATAGATAGATACACTCAGCTTCAATGATAATTGCTTCACAAGAGTGATGTGATATATGAATATAACATATGTAAACATTGTCGTGTTAGTATATACTATATGGTTCATTGAGTTGCCATCTCCGCAATCTTTGTATGTACAAGCCATCGTACAGTTTCACCACTTCGTGCGTTTGACACATACAGCAAATAATATGACAGTAAACCAAATAAAATTTGGTGCAATACATAATAGACATAAATGACAAAGGCAAGCTATAAATATTATGCCAGCAAACTATACAAAAGACGATATATCTGAGCATTTCTCCCATCAATCTCAAAATCAATTTTGATGTGTAAACATTTCAATGAGATGCACAGCCTATGTTAGCATGGTTAGTGTATACGTTACCCACATGCAAATCCATATTTACTCGCATAGTAGGTGAACAGACATCAGGGACAATACACTCAGGTAACTGCTTACATGTCACTGGATTTGGTAGCTAATAACAGAGTACAGTAGTGGGTATATCAGTGATTCTATATTTTATGTACATATTGGTGCCGTTTTTCTATTTTCGTTGTAGAACCAATAATTCATGAAACTGTGTTTATTCCATTGGGTGACAGTCCAGTTGTTACATTTATAATAGTATAGCCAATTGTTCTCGTCATTTTATATATTTTATTTCCACTTCAAGGGACCAGGGGTCTCAGAAATGTCATTTCCGTTACGTACATTTACATGACGTAAATATAGCTTTACATTTACACTTTTTTCTGTAAAACGGCATAAAACATAAAACTGAAGGGGCATCCATTTAGAAAAGTGTCAAGAATATTGTAAGCTAATTGATTGTATTAGTTTGAAACAGAGCAATTTAGTAGCAAGTCGTGGAATTTCTCATTTATGGTAACCCAACAACATGTATTTAATATGAATCATTAAAGTTAAGCAAAATAAAATAGCTTGGCATGTAACAGAATGCCGTGTTTACCACATGCACCAAACATCGTTATAAAGCTACATTTAATTAATAGCACAGCCTCCAACAATATGGGCGTAACGGAAATGATTATGTAACGGTAATGACAAAACGTAACGGTAATGACTTTCCATTTATTTAAAATACTAATACAGCATACATAACAAACATATTTATACTTTGAAAATGCTGTACAATATAACTTCAAGTTAGTGTTTACTTTTAATGTGATTGCCAATAGAAACACACACTCCTTGAAGCTGTGTCTGTTTTTTGTTGTTTCAGAGCTTTTACTAATTACATCCTGATATATAAATGTTGTAGGTCTGAATAAATGTGCCATTACTGACCGACAACTGATGGGACCTGGTTTATATCTAATTGACGCATGAACTGACTGGTTAGTATGGTAATTTATCATTGCCGTTACACGATCGTCATTACCGTTACACCATTTTGTAACGGAAATGACCGTAACGGTAATGATTTTTATTTAAAACTCCCATTTTTCACCCCTCTGTATACAACGCATCATGAAGGTAGAAAATGCAAAGGCAACGTTGTAAGTGTGTCTATCTACCCATTTTGGTTTCAGTCGACCTACATACATATGGACGTGTATAAACCCCGAACGGTAATGATGCATGTAATGTGTAACCTTAAAATTCCGAATACAGACCGGCCTCGTTCTCGGCAATGACTTAAGTTGTGTTACCACCGTGTTTATTTATAAATCGGGCGCCCATAAACAGTGTTCATTGCATTAGTAGCTGAGAGTAGGAAAGGGAGGTTACTCTGATTTTACATTTTTTGTTCAGCGTAACGGTAATGATTCGATTTCGCGGGACAGATACATTAACGTCAGTATTTTTGACAACAAAAGGCAAATTTATTGCAGAATAAGTTTAATGTCAATGTTAAACTATTTTAATTCAGATGCAATGTATAGTAAAGTACAAATGGACAAGATTTGAGAATTACGGGCTTGTGAACTGTGCTGATTGATGATCGGGACATGCCCATTTGGTGCACCATAGTATGCCAACAACAGAAAATAATAACTAAACACACATAACAAGAATTGTAAATACTGTTTTCTTAATGGATTGGTATTATACATAGTTTCTTTACTGAAAAAAAATAGAATCACTGATATACGGTATGTGTTGTGTGATTGAACAGGTACAAGAGATGAACTGTGCGATTTTCTGTGTATGAGGCTATCTATAATCATTATGGTGGTTCACAGGCACAAACCTATCCAGAAAACAGACATATTTTACAGTTTGGTGTACTATAATGGATATGAGTCCGTTGTCCTACCTTTTCTACATGTGATTAGCTACATTATATCATATGTTCTACCTCACATTTTAAGTTCTTTGTCAAACGGCAGAACAGGTGAAACTGGTTGATGGCTGGAACACACAAAGATGGCCGACTTGGCCACCCCATGTTCCGTATAGGATGCAGTAGCGAGGCAGTATTCACATATATGTTATACATATGAGCCGCGCCGTGTGAAAAACCAAAACCGTGCTTAATGACAACATTTTCAGTTTTTACTTTTTCGGGTATTCTGAATGGTACATCTTTTAAAAGCCACATGCCGAAAAAATTATCAATGTATCCCAATTATTTTCATTTTAGAAGTATTTTTATGACGCGTGTTAAAAACTTATATGACGTTTTAGATCAATGACGTCCAAATTACGACGTTTTTATCAACGTCGTATACAAGAGATGTTGATAAAATACCCGGATAAGTCTTATAGATTTGTCATCTTTCATTGCATGTCAACCAAATTTGGATATCTCGTATCCTGGCCAAGTGTCTCCCATTAGGCCAAGATAAAGTATGAACAGAACAGCACAAATCGTTTATTTTCGCAAAGAGTTTCAGTCCACACACAGGTGGAATAATAAACAAACAAGGCATGTATGATAAGTACTAAGCATGGTGACGTCTATAAAGCTCATGCGCCACGAAGAGACGGGGTCCACAGATTACTAAATTGAATTAACATTAATAATTGATAATCAATGAGAAATTTTCAAACAATGATCAATTTACTCAACCTGGCATTTGTGAATGCGGGTTATTACTATTATTATAATAATAATAATCTGACCCAAAACACCTGTCGTGCATGTGATCAGTGGTGATACAGTCACGGTTGCACAGATGTCAGTCAGAGCTGGATCAGCATAGGCCACGAATGCACGTGCATTTTTTATTTTTTTGTTAAATGAACAAATTCCAAGCATCAGCTCCATTAAATAGAATTCATGGTAGAATAATCACGGCCCCCATCGGTCCATGTCCTCGTGGTACACCATACCCGCACCGAGAAACCTTTGTCACATGCATGTAGGTGAAAAAGTGGCAAGTGAACCAGCATGTAGATATCTATTTACTATAAATAGCATGTGTCTACCAAATACAGCTTACAGTTTAGAGATGCATAATAAGTAACATTTATTTATCAAATAAGATTTATAGTTAGTGCATGACCCACAGTGTGAGCTATGCAAAAAAAAGAAATTGGAAAGCACAAAATTCCACACTCAAAATAAATACGCAGTAGGTCTATTTCGACCAAATCGAGGTCAGTGTGATTTGACATTCAATGACCCAGAGCCGACACGTGGTCCACTATAATAGTAAAATGTAGTACACACTACCATATTTAGCAAATGTATTGTTCCAGGTCAGTGATAGAATTTACATATGTGTACAGATGATTCACCACAGCTGATAATTGGTCGAGCGTTTGTCCTTGGCCTCGTAATATAATATAATAGTTTATGTACAGCAGGGACCATACATACACTCATTTGTCATAGTATATAGGCCTAATATCATATGAAAATAATGTGTATGACTCGTGTTGCAGTTGCTAATGTAACGTCATGTTTTGGATTGAAGCCCAAGTAACGTAATTTTGTATGAATAATTTTCAAATAAGGCAGAGTGAGAAGTGTTGGCGTTTCCCTGTTGTTTGCTGCTGTCTGAAATAATTTTGGGGAATAATAGCGACATTATTTAACATTTCGTATGCGACGACATATTTTAAAAATCTGACATCATGATCGTAAATGACGTAGATTAACGACTACCAGCTCTGTCTAAGAGAATATGCCGAAAACAACAAGAGATTATATTAAAGTTTGTATTATAACACACAACACGAGATATTCATGATGAGAGAAAGTCCATCAACGGGATGACAATATACGAACGATACAGTCGGATAGACAATGGACATGAAGTCGCGAAATGCTAGGCCAGACATGGACGTCCAAAAGTGACGTCGTCAGACGCTGTGAAGCAAAGTAAAAGTCCTGGTAGACTGACCACTTTTCGTGAAATGCCAGATCATTGTGTGATTAAAAACATTTAAATATGAGGAGACGTATGGCTAGATGGATCCCGATGATGGGGAACATGTAGCAGAAGGCCAGACGAGTTACCAATTTCTCTCGAGTTTTAGGATAGTTGAAATGACATATGTACATTTTTCCAATTGAGTGGTTACAGTCGATGAATCTATTATCAAATATCGTCGATTGAGGCGTTATTCAATCCTCCATATTCGCCCAATCTTGCCCTATGTGATATCATTTTTAGCTCGCCTGCACTAAGTGCAGAAGAGTTTATGGCATACCCAAGGCGTCGTCGGCGTCGGCGTCGGCGTCGGCGTCGGCGTCCACAAACTTAACGTTGGGGTAAATGTCTTATAACTTCTATTTATTTTCATGGATCACCTTGTTATTTCATACATGCATTCCTCAGATGACCCTCTATCATGCTGTAGCAAATCCATGACCCACCACCCAACGCTTACCCCAAGGTCAAGGTCACAAACTTAGCACATTTATAAACTTAACGTTGGGGTAAATTTCTTATAACATCTGTTTCCTTTCATGGAACGCCTTGATATTTCATACATGCATTCCTCAGATGACCCTCTATAATGCTGTAGCAAATCCATGACCCACCACCCAACTCTTGCCCCAAGGTCAAGGTCACAAACTTAGCACATTCATAAACTTAACGTTGGGGTAAATGTCTTATAACTTCTGTTGCCTTTAATGGAACACCTTGATATTTCATACATGCATTCCTCAGATGACCCTTTATCAATCTGTTGCAAATCCACGACTCACCACCCAACCCTTACCCCAAGGCCAAGGTCACAAACCTAGCACATTCATAAACTTAACGTTGGGGTAAATGTTGTGCAACTTCTGTTTGTTTACAGGGAATACCTTCATATTTCATACATGCATTTATCTGATGATACTCTATCGTACCATAGCAAATCCATGACCCACCTCCCACCCCTTTCCCCAAGGTCAACTTAGCACATTCATAAACTTAACGTTGGGGTAAATGTCTTATAACATATGTTTCCTTTTATGGAACGCCTTGATATTTCATACATGCATTCATCTGATGATAGTCTATTGTGCTATTGCAAATCCATGACCCATAGCCCACCCCTTACCCCAATGTCAAGGTCACAAACTTAGCACATTCATAAACTTAACTTTGGGGTAATTGTCTTATAACATCTGTTTCCTTTCACGGAACGCCTTGATATTGCATACATGCATTCCTGAGATGACCCTCTATCATCCTGTAGCAAATCCACAACCCACTACCCAACCCTTAACCCGAGGTCAAGGTCACAAACTTAGTATGTTCATAAACTTAACGTTGGGGTAACTTTCTTGTAACATCTGTTTCCGTTCATGGAACACCTTGATATTTCATACATGCATTCCTCAGATGATCCTCTATCATGCTGTAGCAAATCCACGACCATCCACCCAACCCTTACCCCAAGGTCAAGGTCACAAACCTAGCACATTAATAAACTTAACGTTGGGATAAATGTTGTGTAACTTCTGTTTCATAAACTTAACGTTGGGGTAAATGTCTTATAACATCTGTTTCCTTTCATGGAACGCCTTGATGTTTCATACATACATTCCGCATATGACCCTCTATCATACTGTAGCAAATCCAAAACCCACCACCCAACCCTTACCCCAAGGTCAAGGTCACAAACTCAGCATGTTCATAAACTTAACGTTGGGGTAAATGTTGTGTAACTTCTGTTTCTTTACAGGGAACGCTTTGATATGTCATACATGCATTCATTTGATGATCCTCTATTGTGCTACAGCAAATGCATGACCCACCCCCTGCCCCTTTCCTCAAGGTCAAGGTCGCAAACTTAGCACATGCATACATGCATTCCTCATATGAATAGCTATCATGCTGTAGAAAATCACCAACTTGGTGCGTTCGTAAACTTAACGTTGAGTTATATTTTGTTTTACTTCTGTTTTCAGTGAGCGCATTGATATTTCATACATGCATTCATCTTACTATGCTATATATTATGCTATAACAAACCCACGACCCACCTTGCACCACTGACCCCAATTTTCAAGGTCCACCGCACGCCCCTTAACCCAAGGTCAAGTTATATAATATTCATGTTTTTTATGCAACTGTGCCAAGTTTGAGTGAAGGCTGCCAACAGGCGAGCTTCGTTGTCTTCTGACAACTCTTGTTTAATACCGTACACGAACAGCCGCATAATTGGAATCCACTTCGACAACGTCAGCAGTCAATAATGTTACTGCTGGTATTTCAGGTGGTATGTTTGAACAAAGGTGAATTGCATTGCCTGACTTGCTGTCGGAAGTGCATGTAGTATAAAACAAAGATTTTATACCGTTTATTTTGAAAAGTAATAACCCATTGTGCGAGCACGAATGAAAGCATGGACATGTTCTTCTTCTTTCGAACAATAAGGAGCATAACATTAGCCCGGTACAACGAGTTTTCGTCCACCTTACAATGTTATTTGCAATTGTTATATTTTCACAGTTTGTTAAGACACATATATTGTAAATTTCAATGCAGTAACATTTGTGTGTAATAATATTGAAACTAAAAATCTTTTGCCTTTAAAATGTTGTTGTAAATCAATGTTTTCTTGTGTAACCCACTTCCTGCCGCTCGTCATAATACACAACCACTTTTCGTCCACTGCTTACGACATCTACACAACTGGCCAAAAAGTACGCAAAGTCAAAACTAACTCTGATTAAAATGTAATGTTTGTAAACTCCAACTCTAAATATCTGTTTAAAGTTATTTACAATGCTAGTAGTAGTAATTCTTTATTCCTCCATAAGGAGAGTTACAATTATGTACAAGAATATAGTATAAAGAAAAACACAAGTTTGTACAAGTATACAATACAAGCAATTGCACAGAATTGTGAACATATATACATGGGAATGTCACCAGTGCCTGTAGTACACAGAAACGTGTCACCACGCTTGATGATTTGTCATATCGTCGGGGTCGTAAGGAATGTATGGCTGCCTTGTAGATGTAGGCGCATTTTGTTGAAAGAGAATAACTATCATTTTGAAAAAATAAAAACACAAAACAAAAACGTTTTAAATCTATTTTTATTAGTTTTTTATAACTGTATACAAAGATACTCATACAGACAATCAGTATTAAAAGTACAAAATAAAATCACTACATCAATAACAACAGCGGCTGTACTTTTTCTACTTTTTGACCGACAGTATACTTTTCGCAACCTTCCAGCAGGTGCGTGTGCCCCGGAAAATCATCACTTTGGCAGACGGTAAAAGAAGAAATGTGTAAACTGGTAATTTTTGGGGATAAAAATGTATTTTATGAATAACATAATTTGGGAATAGTGAAAAGGACATAATTTTATTGATTTATTATTTTTTTAACCATTTCGTACCTTTCTTATCTCTATTTTTCACCAAGCGAACTGCTTTGACATTTCTGTCACTACGGTAAACAATGTGATGTGCGCGCATCTCCTATGCTATGTCGTAAAATAACCCGAAAAAAATGCTGTTTACTGGGCCGGACGAAAACAGGAAGTGGACGATTTCTGGCAGTAGTATTTGCGCAATCGGAAACCTCGTAGTCCGTAAATGCTAATTGTGGAATTGTTCGTTCGTTTCAATGCAGCCAATGTGTAGTAATCGTCGTTTGAAGTCGTGCCATTTCGTCCAAAAATGCAGGAATCGTTCGCTACCTGAGGCGAAGCGATTTTTCTCCAAAATTTGAGATTTCGTAGCACGAAAAGTATAACAGCTACGCTTTGTTTCTTTTCACTTTCAGAAACATTGGATACCGTAGATGCTAATTCTCTAATTGTTTGTTCGTTTCCGTACGGCCAATGTGCAGTACACTCCCAGTGAAATAGTGACGTTTTCACCCGCGGCGGCAAGCAGAAAGCAGTACGGTCCGATTTACCCCGAACTTCGCGACTCCATAGCTCGAACTGGGTAATAGCCATAATTAAGGTCTTCCCCTTCCAAAAAATGTTATATGCGAAAAGTTATAAGCGCCTTACAACTTTTCGCATATAAGGCGCTTATAAGGCGCATATATGGATTTTGTATGCTAATTAGATGTAAGCGAGTTAATCCCATATATGCGAACTATATGGCGTTTATAAGCGACTCGATCACATTGTGACTAACTTTTATCTGCTTTCGCCTTTAGCTGGCATATATGCGCCTTATAACTTCGCATATACCTCGCATATATGCGCCTTATAGCTTCGCAAATATGCGCCTTATAACTTCGCATATATCTCGCATATATACGCCTTATAACTCGCATATATGCGCCTTATAACTCCGCATATACCTCGCATATATGCGCCGTATGACTCCGCATATACCTCGCATATATGCGCCTTATAACTGCGCAAATAGCCCTCATATATGCGCCTTATAATCCATATATAACCCGCATATATGCGCCTTATAACTTCGCATATAGCCCGCATATATGTGCCTTATACTCCACATATAACCCGTATACATGCGTCATTTCACCAGGCCAATCCACTATAGGGTGGCCATGAGATGAGTATTGGTGTTTGACATCCTATCAACGGCTAAGGTCATTTAAGCCTAGGCCAACGGGTTGGAATATATTGTATTCAACCTGTCCATAATGAGGAAAATTCCCAAAATCACAGCTCAGTATTTACAGAAACTATATATTCAGCCATGTAATTAGAATGTCCTGACCTGGTGACAGGTCCATGTCACACCAGTCACTTAGCTCCAACCCCAAAATTAATAGGACTACCTTAAATCCTATTACTTTCTTAAACATGATTTAGCTCTCGAGTATCGTCAGCCAAAATACAGGTACAGGAGGGCCAAATTATGTAAGTCGGCATTTCGGTAAGGATGAACCCCGATCAGTAAATTACCCTTCGCGTGCTCCCATAAGTGCAACCTTGATCCAAAGATACATGCTTGATTCTTAATGTCGGCCAGTTTCTTCAATAATGATACAACTTTCTTCTGATGCAATCCCTAGCTGTTTCAAAATTACCTAATAAGCACGACATATAGGTGGACCTATATGTGAACATAAAAACAATAACAATGTCATCTATGTTACATAATCTGTTATAATATATACACTGGTTATCAGAAACGATATTGTTGAATGAATGGCAACCATGGATCGATTGGTTGAATTTATCGCCGATATTTTATTGTACAGCCAGCGCTTATCATGCTTATAGTCAGTCCTCACTCCCCCATGTGTCCAAATATGTCTGCCGAAGAGTTGCAGTTGCACATAGGCATGGCCCGTAAGCAGGTGGTCTGTAGGTGGCGAAGATCATCATCAATCTACAAAATAAAGTTATAAACATGCTTTCATGATGATTTCTACCTTTGTTGGTGGTAAACAATAAATTAACAGTACATTACTATACCATTTGTATCACAAATAGATTGACTGATTACCAGAACACCTTAAAACCTGTATTGTAAAAATAGAAATAACAAGAGCTGTCAGCAGACAACGACGCTTGCCTGATGGCGGCCTTCAGTCAATCGGGACGCAGTTGTATAAAAACATCCCAACAAGTTACAGCATGATAGAGCAACATCAGTCGAATGTACTTATGATATATCAAGATATTCCCTGTAAAGTAACACAAATTATAAGAAATATACTAAAACTTTAAATTTATGAACAAACTAAAGTGTGTGACCTTGTGAGGGAATTCCCAAAATCAGAGCTCAATATTTACAGAAAATATTTATTCAGCCCTGAAATTAGAATATTCTTGCCTGGTGCCAGGTCCATGCCACACCAGTTACCTAGCTCCAACCTCAAAAGTAATAGGACTAGCTCCATGAGGGGGGAGTGGGGGTGGGGGATGGGGGAGGGGGGGGGAACAAATTGAGTTTTACTCACGGTGTTTTGGTGACTTGGCTCGGGATGTGGATCTGCATTCGGTGCATTTACCGTTGATGGCCTGAATGACATCCCTTTCTGTGCATTTTGAAAACTTTTGAAAACCCGGTGACATATTCTACAACAAAAACAATGCCCTACCAAATAAATAAAAAATGTCAAACTACAAATTGTTGTCTGCTACAATGTTTTAAATATACATGTTACTCTCCCCAGCATGCAACTTTAGGGTTAAATACGGTATTTGTCATAATAATAGCTCACATCGGGCTACCAGTTACTTTTGATGGCCCTGCTACTGTGTGATTTTTTTAAGACAGAAAATGTAAAATATACATCTATTTTTAGCTGTTTCCGAAACAAAACAAATATATGTTGTCTACCAACCTACCCATAGCTCAATCGTCTGGGTAGCAGGAGAGGAAACACAAATATTTTAGCGGCCTACATTTATATTTTTCAGAACCTGTGAATTTTTAAACACGTTAAAAAATATGTGAAAAGCAGTGACTTACGAATGATTGAGTTGACAATCTTGGTGTCGAGGGCCGGTCGTAATTTTGTGCCCCTGGCACAACTTTTTGAGAGCAAATGCTCGTCAAAAAACACGAGCAACAACAATCGTGTGAGTGCGGTGCCGCTGTTCTTCGCCTTCCGCAGACAAATGTCCAGCTGTTCGACAGATATTGTCGTCGCATACCCAGGCACCAATAGAACGAGGTTGGATGCTCCCTAAAAATAGATATATATATACATTTAAATATATATATAATGAATTATACATGCATGCACGAATAGGCATTTACAAAGTCATACAGCGGACACTTATGTGCGAAATATGAACTGAAGTAGAGTTAGTAATCCCATGTCGAGGTGTGAGCAATATGGTTTAGTTGGCCAGTCGAGTTGTTTACAGAACAATAATACAAGTCATTCAGGTCATCATGGTCATTCACTAAAAAACAAGATAGTGAGCAAGTTTTTTATATGAATGAACCAGTACATCACGAGTACACAATTATTCTGTGTAAAGCTAAATTTGGCCAAATAAGCCTTTACTTACATCCATTTTTTTATTTTCGTCCTATACTAGTATACAGTGGTTTCATTAAGACTGATTTTCAGGAATTATTTTTAATTCCTTTGGAAATTTCAGGAATTTTTTTATATAGACAAAGAAGGAAATGTACCAATTTCAGGAATTTATTTAGCATTTTCAGAGAGTAATTTAAGTCCAATTCCTCTTAATGAAAGCACTGCTAGTATATCCCAATTTCTGTAAAGTTTTGCAAATAATTTTCACTGGGCGGGACATAGTAATCGACGTCAATGATGTCCTGCATTTCGATTTTTTGAACGTTTGCATGATGCAAATTGAGTACTGTAAACTACCTCACACACTCTGGTGTAAGTGAACTGGTGTAATCTACAAATGTGGCCCTGTAATTGTTCAGGAAAAAATTATAAAAGTTGAACATTCATTCGTACAATGCTTTTTCTAGTGTGCAATAATGATACTTTATAAGATATCATCAGAAGTCATAATTATTTCCATATCCGTAATTTATTTGAATAATTCAAATATTTAAAAGTAGTCACCATTTCTACACTGTACGAACAGTGACGCGCGTGACTCACCACACAGTAGTGTGAAATTAGTTAGTATTGTGTAAAAAAGGTCGCTTTTGATGTTGGAAACAAGTGGAATGATTACAAAATGGGGTATCCGTTTACTTTCCGTAAAAATGTTTTTTTGCGTAATTTGTGGTTCTTTAATGATCAGCTCAATAAAGATATATTCATGCAAGATTATTTGTAGGTCTTTTCTAGTATGATTACTCACTTTTGGACTACTGGTATGTAGTTCATGCAGTGGCAGTGGTTCTTCTGGCTCATACATGTAGCTGTCGGTGCCTGTTTTAGCGAAAGCGGGGTTACTGTTCTGGTCATTGGATACGGCTACAATGTAACATACATGTATTTATAGACAGAAACGCAGTGAAACACAACTACCTCCTGAAAAAAGAGAACATATCTTGGAATGCGATTGTGGAGTTTCTTGAAAACATTTCAAATATGGATATTTCACACAAGAAACATGCATAAATATATATGTGATACTAATTTCACTTTTGATATAATACTAGGTTACTAGGAGTATATTATACAGCATAAATTTTCCTATATTGACGGCAAATATAACACAAAATGGACTTTGTTATATTACACTTTAAACTGGCACATTTGGGTAACCTCACATTATGAAGTGTGCACTATTACATTTACATAATTACCACCAAACTTGAATGCCAACTCTCAACTTACATATGCACGAGATCTGAGTATCCTTGTGCTCGAGTCGTCTTTTCAAGGCATCTACTGTTGCCTCAAGGGTCGAAACACGCTTGTCCAGGTCTTTGATTTTCTTGTCGCAAGCGTTGCTACTACATTCCGTTGATTGGGTGAGATCGTCCAGAAACGAAGAATTCCCCTGGCTGGAAACTGATGAAGTGTAGCTGGCATCTAAATCAGGCCAGGTCATTTGTTGTGGGTACATGTAGTGCTGCTGGGGTTGATGGAAGTGCTGTTGTGGTTGTTGATATTGCTGAATGTGTTGTTGAGGTTGAAACTGCTGATGAGGTTCTTGGTTGTGCATGTATGTAGGTGTGCATGCTTGGTTGTAACTGGTTGTACTGGTAGGTGCAAGTGACTGATTGTGGCTGTCTGTATCTGCATGGTTGTCTGTGGGTGTATGTGATTGATGGTTGTTCTTGTCTGTAGGTGCATGTGATTGGCTTTGGGTATGTGTCAGTTGCTTGTTGATGTGTGCATGCATCAGTAATGGGTGGGCGTTTGGTTTTCCCAGCAGAGCCAAACAACCGTTTCGCCATAATCTTGCTTGCAGCAACAGCTGCCATCTTTTTTTATATACCGCTGTCAGTTTTCACTGGCTTCACTGTTTTGGCCTTTTTTACAGCTGCTGGCTTCTTTGGTTTGGGTCTTGCTGCTATAATCATGATAATCATCATTAAAAATGCTTACCAACACAATACGCAAACAAATTTATTTTATGGAAATTAAACGGATACCTGATTTTGTAATCATTCCACACGTTTCCAACATCAAAAGCGACCGTTTTTACACAATATTAACTAATTGCTCACTACTGTGCATTGAGTGACGCGCGTCACTGTTCGTACAGTGAAGAAATGGTAACTACTTTTAAATATTTGAATTATTCAAATTAATTATGGATATGGAAATAATTATGACTTAAATTCTGTCGATATTATATAAAGTATCATTATTGCACACCAGAAAAAGCATTGTGCGAATGAATATTAAATATTGTTAATATTTTGAGACAATGTGCTTATTTCCCCTGTACGGACAGTGACGCGCAGTAGTGAGAACGTAGTTAATATTGTGTAAAAAACAGACGCGTTTGATGTTGGAAACGTGGAATGTTTACAAAATTAGGTATGCGTTTAATTTCCGTAAAAATATATTTTTGCGTAGTGTGTGGATATGCATCTTTAAAGGGGCGTAACATGATTTTTGTGGGGGGGGGGAATATAAACAAACTAGAGCAAAGTCGATGGTGCGCCATCGCAAAATACCCACTTTTCCCAAATGCTAAATCCGAAAGGGGGACATAATCCATGATGGAAGGTCGGATCAAAAATCCAAGTTCACTTTGCGCATCAGCACATCATAATGAAGCTACATACCAAATATCAGGCGTGTAGGTATTAAGGTGAAAAAGTTTTCAAGTTACAA
>CM055278.1:35302779-35320198 GCA_029237695.1 Conchocele bisecta
AAAAAGTTTTCAAGTTACAAGAAAAAATAGTGAAAAGTCCGAAAGGGGGAGATAATCAAAAATCCGAATTAACTTTGTGCATCCGCACATCATAATGAAGCTACATACCAAATATCAGATGTGTAGGTATTAAGGTGAAAAGTTATTTCGACTTACTAGGAAAAATAGCGAAATTCTGAGTCCGAAAGGGGGAGATAATCCATGAAGGAGAGTCGGATCAAAAATCCGAATTCACTTTGCGCATCCGCACATCATAACGAATTACATATCAAATATCAGACGCGTAGGTATTAGGGTGAACAAGTTTTTTGACTTACAAGGAAAAATAGCGAAATTCTAAGTCCGAAAGGGGGAGATAATCCATGATGGAGCGTCGGATCAAAAATCCGAATTCACTTTGCGCATCCGCACATCATAACAAACCTACTTGTACATACCAAATATCAGATGCGTAGGTGTTAAGGGAAAACAGTTTTTTGACTTACAAGAAACGTGACGGACGGAGGGACGTCCGGACGGACACTCGTGATGAAAACAATATACCAATTTTTTTTTTTTAAAGTAGGTATAATAAAAATGGATTTTCATCATAGCCCTGCATAAAGTGGTCAAATTGAAGATATATAATAATATTAGGGCGGCTTAGTTGTTTCGATTTCCACCAATATAGGTACATAAATGGATGATTTCCATCCTGTTGCGTTCAACAAATTATCAACATATGATGTGTATGTACCAATATCGGTGAAAATAGAAACAATTCAGCCGTTATAGTACCATCTTATATCTTCAATTAGGCCACTTTATGCAGGGCCATGATGAAAATCCATTTTTATGTTTTTTTCATTTCCCCCCAAAAAAATCCTGTAAAGCCCCTTTAAACTATGGTATTTTTCTTGTTTATAGTAACTATTCGATTTTGTTCTTATAGCTTGTCATTTTGTTCCCTTTTGTCGTGTAATGTCCATTTTTTGCCATGTTGAAGACTGTAACAGTTGGAGTACACTGAATTTAACCTGTCCATAATGAAAGAAATTCCCAAAATCAGAGCTCAATATTAACAGAAAATATATATTCAGCCCTGAAATTAGAATATCCTGACCTGGTGCCAGGTCCATTCCACCACACCAGAGTCACGTAGCCCCAACCACAAAAGTAATAGGACTAGCTATAATCGTATTACTTTCTTAATGGGGCCTAACATGATTTAGTTCTCAAGTATAAAGATAAAATGTACATGAGGGCCAAACCATGTGGGTCGGCATTCCGATCAGGATGAACCCAGATCGATAAATCAGCCTACATGTACCACCCTCCAAAGATGACCAACCACTATCCACTGGGCTCTTTGATAATGGTGGAACCAAAATAGCTTTAAAGACCCCCTACAGTTAGAATGTTTAGGTCCCTAAATTGAAAGAATATACTAAAATAAAACATTCCAGATATTTTTTACCAAAATGTGAAGTCTCGTTCATGTGTTAGACGACTATTTACCTGCCCGATTCGCCTACCTGTACGGAAAGTTACGGACGAACGTCCGGAAACACCCGAAGGCGACTCAACCGTGTGACATCACTAGCAGGACATATTTGTGTACTGACAATATTTGCGCTGTACTGTCTGTGACGTCACGAATCGAGATTTGACGGAAATTCACGACTCCCAAAAATTTAGCTGAGCAGTTTAAAGCGCTCAGGTAAATAAATACCTGTCTAAAACATACACCAAATCACATTTCGGTAAAAAATATCAGTAATGTTTTTTTTAGTATATTCTTTTGATTTAGGGACCTAAAACTGACTGTCGGGATCTTTGAATTAGACATGATCATAAATACCATCAGTAGTGTCTTCTACTGGTGTCCCTGTTGGTGTTTGAATTATGTCAGCGGCACAGACCACCATGGCGGATAATATATCTGCAGCTGGTTTCTTGTCGGCCACCAGCTTATCCAGCCGAACCCTGTCCGCCAACAACTCTTCTTTATCTTCTGGAAGAATAGATTCAAAACTGTGTATATTAAAATTAAATAGATGAATATATATAACTGTACATGATTTATAATATTAAAATACGTGTTCACTCACTGAATGAGATAAAT
This sequence comes from Conchocele bisecta, assembly GCA_029237695.1. Taxonomy (NCBI): domain Eukaryota; kingdom Metazoa; phylum Mollusca; class Bivalvia; order Lucinida; family Thyasiridae; genus Conchocele; species Conchocele bisecta. Next base: position 35,304,884 of record CM055278.1, read on the forward strand.
TTGGATGCTGGGTTGAGTTTGGAGGCTTTCACAAACACTATTTTCACATTAATATGGTGTAAAATAGAGTAATAAACTTTAAAGATGCATAACCTCACATTACGCAAAAAAATGTTTTGACGGAAATTGAACGGATACCTAATTTTGTAATCATTCATGTGAGGTTATGCATCTTTAATGACAAAAATAAAAGTAGCAGTACGTTCATATATATAACAATGGCACGGTTGAGGCGGTGGTTGAGTCTTCAACATAGCAGAAATGCACCAGCGTTGAACGGTCCCCAACAAAAACAAGGAAATTAACACTACGAATGACCCCCCCCCCGCCCCACTCCCGGAATTCCCCCCTCCATAAAGAAAGACTTTTGATTATCAATAACCCCCCCCCCCAAACAGAAAAATTCCCCCCCTGGACAAACCCTTCCAGTGCTTGGAATTGGACTTAAATTACTCCCTGAAAATGCTGAAAATGACCAAATAAATTCCTGAAATTGGTACATTTCCTTCTTTGTCTATATAAAACAATTCCAGAAATTTTCAAAAGAATAAAAAAAGATTCCTGAAAATCGTCTTAATGAAATCACTGCGGCCCTTCTTTATCCCCCCCCCCCCCCCCCCTCCGATTCATTACGGTTCGAACAGTAAATCCTTAAATACTACTTGTATACATCAGTGCTTTCATTAACAGGAATTGGGCGTAAATTACTCCGTGAAAATGCTGAAAAAAATCCTGAAATTGGTACATTTCTTTCTTTGTCTATATAAAAAAAATCCTGAAATTTTGAAAAGAATAAAAAACAAAATCCTGAAAATCAGTCTTAATGATAACACTGATACATCATGTACGTATACTTATTTTAGGGTATATATCCCTAGCGTGAGGATGTTGGCAATATTTGTGTAGATATGGGTAAAATGTGTCAAATACGCCACTAACCTTTTACTCGAATAATTATGGCGCGGTATGCTTTGTCGCGGAATCTGGCAACAACTTTATCGCCGACAGCATAATCAACCGGATCTCTCCTTGGCTGCATTATTGTAGACGTTGACTGAATCGTCCAGGCACTTTCACCGTCATACCAGTACAACAATGCATAGATGCTTTGCATAGAACCGGCAAGATCCATTCTAAATTGTTTCAATTTTCTCAAGCTTCTTCGCAAATAAAATGGTAAATATTCTATGAGTAGCAGAACTTCTGGAATATCGCGCCAGTTCTTTGCATTCACCAATCAACGACGGGCAAAACCCATTAACTGGTTCCCAAGTCCTGGAATCAGTGTTCACTTACGGCGCATCACATAGCGGTTAGCAGAGCCAGTGGAAGCATGACTCACAGGGTTGACCCAGGTTTCGTGACCCAGCGCTTTCGCGGTTAGTGGTTTCGCGAGGAGAGGTTTCGTCAGGACGTCCTTATTTTTGTTGAATTGCCCATTCCCTTCGAAACACAAGTCATTACTACGCAGATTATGAGTAGTGAAACTACGATGACCACTAGCAAGTTGATATGTAGTAATTTTAGACTTGAGCAAAACGTACTGTACCATGCCTCACATTGAACAATCGTCCGTTCTTGGGTAATCGCGCAGTTTCGAATTCGCACACCTGTCGTATTTCCTGTTTTTCACAATTTTGGTAATCCGTATGAAAACAATAATAAAATTGTCTGATAATTGATAATCGCGGAAAATGGGTTACAAGAACATAAAAATGTGGAGAATAGCACTAAATTTAATTTACACGAAGAACTACCAGATGGGAAGTAAAATATTGCTATTTCATTTCAACTTGAATCATTAGCCCGTCGATTTTCCGACGATACAATCGCACACCTTGCTGTTAGTGTCAATGCTGACTCTCAAGTGCAGCAGTTCACACGAATAGAAAGATAATAGTCACTTTTGTCTGTCAGATCCTGTATACTTATTTTAATATTATTTTCAGAATGACAAACTTTTATTTTTTTAAATACATACGTATGTATAATTGACGATTGCAGCGGTGTAAACTAAACTAAACATAGGATCAGTCTGGACAATCTGATTACGGTCTCTGGCACGGATACATACATGTATATGTGCAGTGTTAGTCGCATCTCGGCCTTTGGCTACGATCGACGTGTAGTATATGTTCGTATTGGCCTAAACAGGTGGTTATGAAATATTTCGGCGAACCCGACCACAGGCGCGAATACAGAAGGGGGAATTACTTTTACCCTGCTATACATCGCCATTTTATCTTTACGATTACGATAATTTCCGGTATTTCCTTTGTAGTGGTGTACTGGGGTGTGGCGGATACATATATTGCCGCGAGAAAACAATTTTGCTTCATTGGAAGACATCCCTGTCCGATTTTTTTATTTCGTCTCAATGTACCCTTTACTGAGCCTTCATGAAAATGTATTGTACGAATAAATATTGAATTCTTTTGAATAAATATCGATTTTTGTTAATATTTTGAGACAATGTGCTTATTTCCCCTGTACGGACAGTGACAATGCACAGTAGTGAGAAATTAGGTAATATTAGGTAAAAACGGACGCTTTTGACGTTTGAAACGTGTGGAATGATTACAAAATTAGGTATCCGTTTAATTTCCGCCAAAACATTTGTTTGCTTAATGTGAGGTTATGCATCTTTAAAGTGTGAATTCGTGGTCTAGGTGTCATGAAATCGCATCTGCAGCGATCTGGCATTCAAAAAGGTCCTGGGGAGGACATCCAGACCCACCGAGTTTACACGACCCCAACTCCCTGCAATACTTTCTGTATCCGCGCCTGGACCAACAAGCACCTATCATGTGTCGTGAATACATGTTTGTTCGATGGTTTATCTTATCCGACAAATATATTTAATACGAAATGTTGGCAGCGTCAGGTCAAATTTATAAAAAAAATCTGAGCTAACAATATACAAAATAAGTTAACCAATATATTAGGTCTAGGGAAAACAGACAGAAGTTTGATTTGGGACTACTGTTTTGTTTAGCATTTCACTTATTTATAATCATTATACAATTGTGTTTTACTTATTTATACTGACTATTATTCGTCCTTATTGCTCGTCATTGTGTTCCATTTTCATGCCATGTCCCGTACAGACACGATGGTATGGTGGGAGGTTTGCGGCGCCGCGATAACCAGGTTTAACGGTGACTGGTACCGTGGCACTCAATGATCGGTGTTTCATAAACCCGTTGGGCTGTTTCACCTGGATGTTCGTGTTATTAGATTACCAGTCATTTCGTACCGAGACATATACTTCATTTTGCTCCAACTTAAGCAATATAAATGTTGATGAGCGCAACTTTGCAGTTCGAAGTTGTTCTGTACTAATTGTTGTCTACTATTTTTAATATTTCTTTGAATACCAACTTTGTTATGAAGTGTATGTCTGGGTATTTATGTGTGTGTATTGTCTTGACGAATTGGTGACTGGGCCCATTATATTCTACAGTTTGCGCTGTCGTCCGTTCTTTGTTAATTTCAGTTTTGTGATGTTCTCTTATCTCATTTATTATAGTTTGCTTGAGTGTTTTACTTTTTTCATCATCATTATACAAGTGTATTTTCCTTGTTTGTAGTGACAATTATTCGTCCTTATTGCTCGTCATTTCGTTCATATTTCATGTAATGTCCCGTCTAGACACGATGGCCGGGTAAGTGGGAGGTTGTGGGCCCACCTTAACCAGGTTTAACCCCCAGTGGATTTTACTTCACTGACCGTTCCCATGCGGTAGCCTTGCTGTCGTGTCTTCTTGTGACGTGTTTGTGTTTCTTCATTTCTACTACTAGGACCGTTGTTTTCGTAGTGATTCATTTTTGAGGGATTGGACCATAACGAGGACGATTCAACATGAGAACGATTCGCTCTGTTATCGACCTCCAATCAGCTCATCCGCTCGCCAGAGCACACACATGCTTTTATTCACATATTAGTCGTTGCACTAGTGTTTGTTTTATATGCATAGTACACATGTTTTATTGTTGTGTTAATGGGCAATGGCGTCTCGTGCGGGCCATGTTTGTAAGAGAATACGTTTGCAGAGATTGAGTGACATCTTTCTCTGCACATAGTGGAGTCGACTCAATATTGTTGAGAGTGATGCTGTCACTAGCTTCATTCGAGGATGCAGCTTGTTTGATACAGATTGGGTGACCCTGTCCTGTTGTTGCGCAACTAGTCTGTTTTTAATGTCTCGGTACGTGTATTGAGTTATGTCCGGACGGTTATGTCTGTTCGTGCAAGTTCGCTGTGGTGTTTCTCCGGGAATTCCGTGTTTCTTATACATTAAAAACATGCCGCCGCCAACCGGTTGACTCTGTGCCAGCATGTTGGTCGTTGTTATACAGTAAACATGGTTATTTTTATACCAGGAACAGGTCATCCGGGGTGTGTCGAAACGGTACCCTCGCAGTATTGTGGCTGTTAGGGGTTTGCGCCGAAAAGTCAGTCAGCGGCGGAATGGCAGATACAACAACAACAACATACCGATTAAGCGGCGTGGCTTTGTTTTGTTTACACAATCTGAAAATAATTATCTACGATATTCCGAACAGCAACAACATCAAAGGTACAGTATTCGCGTACACAGTGTTGTTCGACATATAATCACAGGTCTGCATGTGCCCGAATTCCATCCACAAACTCCGTATTTCGTAGACTAAAAAAAGAGTTCAGATCGGACCATTAACATTTCCTGATACTTTGACTACGGACCATAAAATAACTCCAGAACGGAACTGGTCTTTTGGTAACCATGCCATTTCGTAACCTGTCATATCTGGTCGTTTCAATAACCGTTTTTCTGGTCATTTCGTAACCAGCCAAATATGGCCATTAAAATCACACATCAACTTTCAATTATCTCGCGTCATCCGAAACATATTTTCTCTATGTGTGATAGTGTCTATTGATGGACCCGCCCGTCAGAGCCCCTCAAAATGACAGAATGAACTAATCAGAGGTGATGGTGTCAATTGATGGACCAGCCCGTCGGTGCCTCTCAGATTGACGGAATGAGCCAATCTGATTGGTTCATTCCGTCACTTTGTGGGGCTCCGACCTTTGGCACTCTTGTTATTGTTTGACATATACTTATGGATAATCCGACTCGTACGGTAACCTTAAATATAAACACAACAACAACATTCGTCACCTGCCGGTATATGTATTGGGAATGACAATGCTACACTCACTGTATGTACATCGATCTGTGTGTCGTATTTTCAGACAAAACCATGACTGGACGAAAGAATATTGAGAGGGTGTCTGGAAGGAAATACAACATGTACTTACAAAGGAAGGACCCTCTCAGCTATGCACCGGAATCTTCAAAGAGACACATTTCTCAATTATCCCCATGTTATACCGACATATCCAGCAACTCTGTACAGCCAGGTGAGATTTTTTCAATATTTATATTTATAACAGTCCCCCAGTGGATTTTACTTCACTGACCGTTCCCAGGCGGTAGCCTTGCTATCATGTCTTCTTGTGACGTATTGTGTTTCTTCATTTCTACTAATAGGACCGTTGTTTTCGTAGTGATTCATTTTTGAGGGATCTGTTTGTGGTGCCTCTGTTGCATTTTGTGTTATTTTCTTATTTTTCGTAGTTATTGTTTTTCTTGGGGACCGTACACCGCTGGTTATGGAGTGCATTTTTTGCCATGTTGAAGGCTCTGTGACCACCGCTGTACCCGTGCCGTAGTTTTCTATGGTTGTATTGTTACTGTTATGTTAGTCCTGCTCATTGCCCCCATTAGGATTTATTCCTCTATTTTATCACAGGAGAGAAGTAAACGATAAAGGAAAGGTGAAATTGACGAGGCACAATATGTTGAAAGCACATATACTAGGAAATTCTCGAAAAACTTGATCTAGTTAGCACTTTTGCATGTGTCCGTGTGTTAGTGCGTCTGAATTTGCAATAAACTCTTTTGTTTGTGCACCTTCTGCATTTATTATTTAAATTTATTTACATGTAAAGTCAATGGAAATGTAAACAAAAATCTAACACAAAAACCTGAAGTCACTTGTATGTATATTATAACCCATACATTGTATCTACACATTCAATATCCGCTAGGGTACTGCCAGCATCACAAAGACACTTATTGCCGTAATTTATGAGCAACAAACACAATTTGGTCTAAACACATGTATATGCAGCTGTGTATACAGGTGTGTAGACAGCTCCATATACATATTTACACAGGAATGGGCCTATAATACTTCCTGTACCAATTGTTGTCTACTATTTTTATGCCCCCTATACGATAGCAAGGGGGGCATATTGCTTTGCTCCTGAGGTTCCGTCCGTCCGTACGTCTCATATACAACCATTTGTTTTGTTGTTTTTTTTCAGAAAAAAAGAACCAGCAGTCTGCAGTCAACCAGCTACGCGGAATCGGGGAAGCTCAGTCAGCTGAATGAAGAGGTGCCTATATTGGGTGTATCTAAAAAAAACGACTCAAATAATGAAGAATTGGAGGAAATAATGGATTCCCATTTGGAAGCAGACGACACTGAATAGTTACGTGAATAATTGAATGACGAAGAATTGGATGAAATAAATCAAGTCTATGAGAAGAACCATGAGCACACTATATTGTTTGGTGATTGCCCAGACGTTGATGATACAGTAGAAGATGCACCAACTTCAACTAATGGTGATCAGCCGATCTTCCCAGGTTCACAGCTCAAATTGGGAGCCAGCATGTTGCTCATAATGACATTTGCATTAAAATATTCACTTACTGGAGAAGGGTTGGGTGACTTACTGAATTTGATTATATTACACTGTCCAGTTGGAAACTTACTATAAAATTCAGTTGCATCATTTAAAAAATGGTTCCAGAACATAAAACACCCACTGAAGGTTCACAAATATTGTAGCTATTGTTGTCAACACATAAGTGATAATGACTTAGAAAATGATGAATGTCTAAATATACAATGTAGGAGAAGCAATTCACAAGATTCTGGTTTATCACATTTTATTGAAAGACCCATTGCAGACCAATTAAAATAATCTTTTGCAAGACCATCATTCATGGAGGATATTATATACAAATTCAATAGGAAAAAAAAAGTGGCAGGAGCAATAGAAGACATTTATGATGGCAATGTGTATCAGTCGTTATTTAGGGATGGAATTTTAAAAGATCCGCACAATTTGTCTCTTTGTGGAATACAGATGGTATACCATGTTTTAAATCATCAAACATGTCATTGTGGCCACTTTACTTTCAAATAAATGAATTACATTACAGCAAAAGAGCTTCTCCAGAAAATATGATACTTGGTGGTCTTTGGTTTGGACCAAAAAAGCCTTCAATGATGTCTTACACTGAACCATTTATCAATACATTAAGAAACCTTGAAACAGATGGAATTAGCATTGGTACTGGTTCCTCGTCGTTTAACTGCAAGTTTCTTGTAATTGGAGGCACAGCTGACTTACCTGCACGATGTGTTGTTTGCAATACTGTACAATTTAATGGGCTGTATGGTTGTTGTAGATGTTTGCAACCAGGCGAGACCTACAAGATTAGTGCAAGAGGACATGTGCATATATTTCCTTTCAAGGAAGATAATCCAAGTGGTCCTAAACGTACACATGAAGAACACCTATTAGATGTTGAAAGTGCTATTGAAAATAATAGTACATCAAGAGGAGTGAAGGGTCCCTCATTCCTACAGAGTCTATCATTCTATAATATGATTTCCGGAACATGCATTGATTAAATGCACTGTGTTTTGTTGGGTATTACAAAATTGCTATTAAAACTGTGGTTTACATCAGAACACTCAAGTCAACCATGTTCTCTCCATAAATCTGTCGAACTAGTTGATAAAAGACTGAAATTCCTAAAACCACCTAACAGCATTACGCGTCTTCCTATATCAATTAAAGATCATATGAAATACTGGAAAGCATCAGAGCTACGATCGTGGCTATTGTGTTATTCTCTTCCCATTCTGCGAGACATTCAAGAAAATGAGTACTTCCAGCAATACCTTTTATTTGTTAACGCCATATATATATTGTTGCAAGATAGTATATCAGAAAGTGATTTAGCAAATTCAAATGCTCTTCTAAGTCATTTCTGCTGTTTATTTGCAGCTTTGTACAATGATACATACATGACATGTACTATCCATCAGCTGGTGCATCTATCAGAAGTGGTGAGTGATATGGGCCCTTTATGGGCCTATTCTTGCTTCTCATTTGAAAATGCAAATGGAACTTTTTTGAAACTTTTTAACGGAACACAAAATGTAGATTTTCAGATTGTTGAAGTTATTAATCTTAGACAAAACTTACCATGCTTGCAATACCAGTTCTTAACACCTGGTACTCCAGAGTGTAGATTGTATGATAGCATGAAAGGCCTACTCCCACGAAATGATACGTACCTGTATGGTAATATATATAGAGTAGGTGGAATAGGGAAAGATAAGCTTGATGTTGCTGAATTGAATGCTGTTGCACAATTCTTAGGACATGTTCCAATAAATTATAATTCTTTCAATAGAATAAGGATTGGTGGTGAAATATTTCATTCCAGAAAATATAAGCGTGTACATGCTCGAAATAGTTACACGGTTGCTTACAAAGGTTCTGAAGACGAAGTCATGTTTTCTCAGATAGTGATGTATTTGAAATTGTATAAATATTGTCGACAGCATGGTCAGGTGTCGAACATTTGCGAATGTCTATGCGAAACATACTATGTCCGGGGAATATCCAAAATACCAATACTTCTATTTGCATTATACCAATTCATAATCTGCTTTATAAATGTGTTTTTGTTGAAGTACTCGACCGACCAGATGTTGTATATGCTTGCAAAATGCCAAATTCAAGTGAAAAAGACTAGTAGAATAAAACTTCATAATATATGTATGGTAGATGTACTTGATTGCCATATGATATTTTTATGCCCTCATGACAATAAGTCAGGGGGCATCATTACATTTAGCAAGACCTGTCTGTCACTCTTTGCTGTTTGAAGTTTGTCTCATCAATCCATTTCCATGCTAGCGGTGAAAATACTGAAATAACTTCCAAATATGTCATGAAATTTCATTGGAATTGCATCATAATGAAATTTCAAGACATATTTTCATAATTTTCTGAGATTAATGAAACAATATTAATTACTGTATTGTCGTCTGCTAATCAATTTTATAAATACTATTGCCGTTATTTCTCACAACATGTAAAGAGTTAACTGATCCTCAGGTGGGTGGTAGGAGGGAGTATGTGAAGGATAATTTAACGATCAGGGCTCGTTCTTACTGGAATATCGACCTACATGGTTTGGCCCTCATGTACATTTTGGGCCTGATACTTGAGAGCTAAATCCTGTTATGCTCCATTAATAAAGTAATAAGATTAAATTTAATCCTATTACTTTTGGGGTTAGAGCTAAGCAACTCTGGTGTGCGATGGAACTGCCATCAGGACAGGATATTCTGATTTCAGGACTGAATATTTATTTTCTGTAAGTTTTGATTTTGGGAATTTCCCTCATTATGGACAAGTTGAATACTGGATAGTCCAATCCGTTGGCCCGGCCTTAAATGACCTTTGCTGTTGATAGGCCGTAAACTGTTCAACACCAATAATCAATCGATTAACTGAGTCTCAAAGCTTTCACCTGAGTTCTATACATATTTGGGTGGTACATGTAGGTGGGAGCATGCGAACGGTAATTTAATGATCAGGGTTCATCCTTACCGGAATGCCGACCTACATGGTTTGGCCCTCTTGTACCATTTTGGCCCCCTGGTACTTGAGAGCTAAATCATGTTATGCTCCATTAAGAAGTAATAAGCTTATAGCTAATCCTATTACTTTGGGGCAAGAGCTAAGTAACTCTGGTGTGGCATGGACCTGGCACCAGGTCAGGATATTCTAATTTCAGGACTGAATATATAGTTTAATTATGTAAATATTGAGTTCTGGTTTTGGGAATTTCTCTCGTTATGTACAGGTTGAATGCGGGATACTCCAACCCGTTGGCTAGGCCTTACATGACCCTGGCTGTTGATAGGCAGTTAAACACCAATAATCAATCAATCAATCATCCTTACCGGAAAGCTGATCGACTTACGTGGTTTGGCCCTCCTGTACATATTGGCTTTGATACTTGAGAGTTAAATTCAGTTATACCCCATTAAGAAAGTAATAAGATTATAGTTAATCTGATTCACTTTGGGGTTGGTGCTAAGTGAACCTTTTGTGGCATAGACCTGGCACCGGGTTAGGTCTCCAATACTGGTTTTACTGAGTATTCAGTTTTTTATGATGTTCATGCAAAACCAAATATTTTGATACCCATATTGTAATATAAAAAATATCTTAAAGAAATATTTAAAAAAAAATTGTCATGTGGAAAGACATTTTAGCAGAAATCTTACTTCTTCAGAAAATTAAAAGTCCGAAAAATGGACAGAAGTGACTAAGTTCTCACTTATATGCGAAATGAGTTTGAAAATTGTGAAAGTTATATGCGCCTTATAAGCGCTTTATATGTGTAAACTGCCTTATAACTCGCATATATGCGCCTTATAACTCGCATATATGCGCCTTATAACTCGCATATATGCGCCTTATAACGCGCATAATATATATGCGCCTTATACCTATAACTCGCACATACCAGATTTGATGTAAGTTATAAGCGCCTTATAAGCGCCTTATAAGGGCCTTATGAGGGCATTATAAGCGATTATAAGGCGCACATAAGTTTTTTCTTTCGTTTTCTGTAAGGGTTTGCACATTCGCATCGGTGTCCGTAGATGCTAATTGTGGAATTGTTCGTTCGTTTCAATGCAGCCAATGTGTAGTAATCGTCGTTTGAAGTCGTGCCATTTCGTGCAAAAATGTCCTGAAGCGATTTTTCTCCAAACTTTGAGATTTCGTAGCACGAAAAGTATAACAGCTACGCTTTGTTTCTTTTCACTTTCAGAAACACTCGATACCGTAGATGCTAACTCTCGAATCGTTTGTTCGTTTCCGTACGGACAATGTGCAGTACTCTCCCAGTGAAATAGTGACGTGTTCAACCGCTGCGGCAAGCAGAAAGCAGTACGGTCCGATTTACCCCGAAATTCGCGACTCCATAGCTCGAACTAGATAATAGCAAGAATTAAAGTCTTTGTACATTCGGAAACCTTTGCGTCCGTAAATGCCAATTGTGGAATTGTTCGTTCGCTTCCGTTAAGCCAATCTGTAGTAATCTCCTATTCGAATAAGTAGCGTCTTCGCGCACAAATGCAAGCAGTACGGTCCGATTTACCCCGAAATTCGCGACTCCATAGCGCGAACTGGGTAATAGGCAGACTTAAAGTATTTACACATTCGGAAACCTCGGAGTCCGTAGATGCTATTTGTGGAAATGGTCGTTCGTTTCAATGCAGCCAATGTGTAGTAATCGTCGTTTGAAGTCGTGCCATTTCGTCCAGAAATGCAGGAATTGTTCGCTACCTGAGGCGAAGCGATTTTTCTCCGAAACTTGAGATTTTGTAGCACAAAAAGTATAACAGCTACGCTTTGTTTCTTTTCACTTTGCGAAACACTGGATACCGTAGAAGCTAATTCTCGAAATGTTTGTTCGTTTCCGTATGGCCAATGTGCAGTACTCTCCCAGTGAAATAGTGACGTTTTCACCCGCGGCGGCAGCAGAAAGCAGTACGGTCCGATTTACCCCGAAATTCGCGACTCCATAGCTCGAACTGGGTAATAGCCAGAATTAAAGTATTTGCACTTTCGGAAACCTTGGCGTCCGTAGATGCTAATTGTGGAATTGTTCTTTCGCTTCCGTTAAGCCAATCTGTAGTGGTCTCCTATTCGAAGAAGTAGCGTCTTCGCGCACAAATGCAAGCAGTACGGTCCCATTTACCCCGAAATTCGCGACTCCATAGCGCGAACTAGGTAATAGCCAGACTTAAAGTATTTACACATTCTGAAACCTCGGAGTCCGTAGATGCTAATTGTGGAATTGTTCGTTCGTATCAATGCAGCAAATGTGTAGTAATCGTCGTTTGATGTCGGGCCATTCCGTCCAATTCCGATTTATCCCGAACTTCGCGACTCACAGACCTCGAACTGGGTAATAGCCACAATTCAGGTATTTGCACATTCGGAAACCTTGGCGACCGTAGATGCCAATTGTGGCATTGTTCGTTCGCTTCCGTTAAGTAAATCTGTAGTAATCGCCCATTCGAATAAGTACCGTCTTCGCGCACGAATGCAAGCAGTACGGTCCGATTTACCCCGAAATTTGCGACTCCATAGCTCGAACTGGGTAATAGCCAGAACTAAAGTCTTTGCACATTCGGAAACCATGGCGTCCGTAGATGCTAATTGTGGAATTTTTCGTTCGCTTCCGTTAAGCCAATCTGTAGTAATCGCCCAGTCCAATAAGTAGCGTCTTCGCGCACAAATTCAAGCGGAACGGTCCGATTTACCCCGAAATTCGCGACTCCATAGCTCGAACTTGGTAATAGCCAGAATTAAGGTATTTGCACATTCGGAAACCTCGGAGTGCGTAGATGCTAATTGTGGAATTGTTCGTTCGTGTCAATGCAGCCAATGTGTAGTAATTGTCGTTTTAAGTCCTGCCATTTCGTCCAAAAATGCAGGAATCGTTCGCTACCTGAGGCGAAGCGATTTTATTCCAAAATTTGAGATTTCGTAGAACGAAAAGTACAACAGCTACGCTTTGTTTCTTTTCAATTTCAGAAACACTGGATACCGTAGATGCTAATTCTCGAATTGTTTGTTCGTTTCCATACGGCGAATGTGCAGTACTCTCCCAGTGAAATAGTGACGTTTTCACCCGCGGCGGCAAGCAGAAAGCAGTACGGTCCGATTTACCCCGAACTTCGCGACTTCATAGCTCGAACTGGGTAATAGCCAGAACTAAAGTCTTTGTACATTCGGAAACCTTGGCGTCCGTAGATGGTAATTCTGGAAGTGTTCGTTCGCTTCCGTTAAGCCAATCTGTAGTAATCGCCCATTCGAATAAGTAGCGTCTTCGCGCACAAATGCAAGCAGTACTGTCCGATTTACCCCGAAATTCGCGACTCCATATCTCGAACTAGGTAACAGCCAGAATTAAAGAATGTGCACATTCGGAAACCTTGGCGTCCGTAGATTGTAATTGTGTAATTGTTCGTTCGCTTCCGTTAAGCCAATGTGTAGTAATCGTCGTTTGAAGTCGTGCCATTCCGTCCAATTCCGATTTATCCCTAACTTCACGACTCTATAGCTCGAACTGGGTAATAGCCAGAATTCAGATATTCGCACATTCGGAAACCTTGGCGTCCGTAGATGCTAATTGTGGAATTGTTTGTTCGCTTCCGTTAAGCCAATCTGTAGTAATCGCTCATTCGAATAAGTAGCGTCTTCGCGCACAAATGCAAGCAGTACGGTCGATTTACCCCGAACTTCGCAACTCCATAGCTCGAACTGGGTAATAGCCAGAATTAAAGTCTTTGCACATTCGGAAACCTTGGCGTCCGTAGATGCTAATTGTGGAATTGTTCGTTCGCTTCCGTTAAGCCAATCTGTAGTAATCGCCCATTCGAATAAGTAGAGTCTTCGCGCACAAATGTAAGCAGTACTGTCCGATTTACCCTGAACATCGCGACTTCATAGCTCGAACGGGGTAATAGCCAGAATTAAAGTCGTGCCATTTCGTCCAAAAATGCAAGAATTATTCGCTACCTGAGGCGAAGCGATTTTCTTCCAAACTTTGAGATTTCGTAGCACGAAAAGTATAACAGCTACGCTTTGTTTCTTTTCACTTTCAGAAACACTGGATACCGTAGATGCTAATTCTCGAATCGTTTGTTCGTTTCCGTACGACAAATGTGCAGTACTGTCCCAGTGAAATAGTAACGTTTTCACCCGCGGCGGCAAGCAGAAAGCAGTACGGTCCGATTTACCCCGAAATTTCCAACTCCATAGCTCGAACTGGGTAATAGCCAGAATTAAAGTCTTTGCACGTTCGGAAACCTCGGAGTCCGTAGATGCTAAATGTGAAATTGTTCGTTCGTTTCAATGCAGCCAAGGTGTAGTAATCGTCGTTAGAAGTCGTGCAATTTCGTCCAAAAATGTAGGAATCGTTCGCTACCTGCGGCGAAGCGATTTTTCTCAGTACGGTCCGATTTACCCCGAACTTCGCGACATCATAGCTCGAACTTGGTAATAGCCAGAATTAAAGTAATTGCACACTCGGAAACCTTGGCCTCCTCAGATGCTAATTGTGGAATTGTTCGTTCGCTTCCGTTAAGCCAATCTGCAGTAATCGCCCATTCGAAGGAGTAGCGTCTTTGCGCACGAATGCAAGCAGTACGGTCCGATTTACCCCGAAATTTGCGACTCCATAGCTCGAACTGGGTAATAGCCAGAATGAAAGTCTTTGCACATTCGGAAACCTAGAAGTCAGTAGATGCTAAATGTCGAATTGTTCGTTCGTTTCAATGCAGCCAATGTGTAGTAATCGTCGTTTGAAGTCGTACCATTTCGTCCAAAAATGCAGGAATCGTTTGATACCTGAGGCGAAGCGATTTTTCTCCAAACTTTGAGATTTCGTAACACGAAAAGCACAACAGCTACACTTTGTTTCTTTTCACTTTCAGAAACACTGGATACCGTAGATGCTAATTCTCGAATTGTTTGTTCGTGTCCGTACGGCCAATGTGCAGTACTCTCCCAGAGAATTAGTGACATTTTCATCCGCGGCGGCAAGCAGAAAGCAGTACGTTCAGATTTACCCCGAACTTCGCGACTTCATAGCTCGAACTGGGTAATAGCCAGAATTAAAGTCTTTTCACACTCGGAAACCTTGGCGTCCGTAGATTTTAATTGTGGAATTGTTCGTTCGCTTCCGTTAAGCCAATCTGTAGTAATCGCCCATTATAAGGAGTAGCGTCTTTGCGCACGAATGCAAGCAGTACGGTCCCGATTTACCCCGAAATTTGCGACTCCATAGCTCGAACTGGGTAATAGCCAAAATGAAAGTCTTTGCACATTCGGAAACCTAGAAGTCCGTAGATGCTAAATGTCGAATTGTTCGTTCGTTTCAATGCAGCCAATCTGTGGTATTTGTCGTATGAAGTCTTTCGTAAAAACAAAACGATGAATCCAAAACTGAGATTTCGTACCAAAGTGCCCATTTCGTCAAAAATCAGGATCGTTCGCTACCTGAGGCGGGAGCGATTTTTCTCCCATGATTTCGTAACACGAAAAGAACACAGCTACACTTTGTTTCTTTTCACTTTCAG
>CM055278.1:35320698-35383415 GCA_029237695.1 Conchocele bisecta
TTGTAACTTGAAAACTTTTTATTCACCTTAATACCTACACGCCTGATATTTGGTATGTAGCTTCATTATGATGTTGCTGATGCGCAAAGTGAACTTGGATTTTTGATCCGACCTTCCATCATGGATTAATGTCCCCCTTTCGGACTTAACATTTGGGAAAAGTGGGTATATTTTTTTGCGATGGCGCACCATCGACTTTGCTCTAGTTTGTTTATATTCCCCCCCCCCCCCAAATCATGTTACGCCCCTTTAAAGATGCATACCCACACACTACGCAAAAATATATTTTTACGGAAATTAAACGCATACCTAATTTTGTAAACATTCCACGTTTCCAACATCAAACACGTCTGTTTTTTACACAATATTAACTACGTTCTCACTACTGCGCGTCACTGTCCGTACAGGGGAAATAAGCACATTGTCTCAAAATATTAACAATATTTAATATTCATTCGCACAATGCTTTTTCTGGTGTGCAATAATGATACTTTATATAATATCGACAGAATTTAAGTCATAATTATTTCCATATCCATAATTAATTTGAATAATTCAAATATTTAAAAGTAGTTACCATTTCTTCACTGTACTAACAGTGACGCGCGTCACTCAATGCACAGTAGTGAGCAATTAGTTAATATTGTGTAAAAACGGTCGCTTTGGATGTTGGAAACGTGTGGAATGATTACAAAATCAGGTATCCGTTTAATTTCCATAAAAATATTTTGTTTGCGTAATGTGTTGGTAAGCATTTTTAATGATGATTATCATGATTATAGCAGCAAGACCCAAACCAAAGAAGCCAGCAGCTGTAAAGAAGGCCAAAACAGTGAAGCCAGTGAAAACTGACAGCGGTATAAAATAGAAAAAGATGGCAGCTGTTGCTGCAAGCAAGATTATGGCGAAACGGTTGTTTGGCTCTGCTGTGAAAACCAAACGCCCACCCATTACTGATACATGCACACATCAACAAGCAACTGATACATACCCAAAGCCAATCACATGCACCTACAGACAAGAACAACCATCAATCACATACACCCACAGACAACCATGCAGATACAGACAGCCACAATCAGTCACTTGCACCTACCAGTACAACCAGCTACAACCAAGCATGCACACCTATATACATGCACAACCAAGAACCTCATCAGCACTTTCAACCTCAACAACACATTCAGCAATAGCAACAACCACAACAGCACTTCCATCAACCCCAGCAGCACTACATGTACCCACAACAAATGACCTGGCCTGATTTAGATGCCAGCTACACTTCATCAGTTTCCAGCCAGGGGAATTCTTCGTTTCTGGACGATCTCACCCAATCAACGGAATATAGTAGCAACGCTTGCGACAAGAAAATCAAAGATCTGGACAAGCGTGTCTCGACCCTTGAGGCAACAGTAGATGCCTTGAAAAGACGACTCGAGCACAAGGATACTCAGATCTCGTGCATATGTAAGTTGAGAGTTGGCATTCAAGTTTGGTGGTCATTATGTAAATGTAATAGTGTGAGGTTACCCAAATGTGCCAGTTTAAAGTGTAATATAACAAAGTCCATTTTGTGTTATATTTGCCGTCAATATAGGAAAATTTATGCTGTATAATATACTCCTAGTAACCTAGTATTATATCAAAAGTGAAATTAGTATCACATATATATTTATGCATGTTTCTTGTGTGAAATATCCATATTTGAAATGTTTTCAAGAAACTCCACAATTGCATTCCAAGATATGTTCTCTTTTTTCAGGAGGTAGTTGTGTTTCACTGCGTTTCTGTCTATAAATACATGTATGTTACATTGTAGCCGTATCCAATGACCATAACAGTAACCCCGTTTTCGCTGAAACAGGCACCGACAGCTACATGTATGAGCCAGCAGAACCACTGCCACTGCATGAACTACATACCAGTAGTCCAAAAGTAAGTAATCATACTAGAAAAGACCTACAAATAATCTTGCATGAATATATGTTTATTGAGCTGATCATTAAAGAACCACACATTACGCAAAAAAAAAAAGTTTTACGGAAATTAAACGGATACCCCATTTTGTAATCATTCCACTTGTTTCCAACATCAAAAGCGACCTTTTTTACACAATATTAACTAATTTCTCACTACTGTGTGGTGAGTCACGCGCGTCACTGTTCTTACAGTGTAGAAATGGTGACTACTTTTAAATATTTGAATTATTCAAATAAATTACGGACATGGAAATAATTATGACTTCTGATGATATCTTATAAAGTATCATTATTGCACACTAGAAAAAGCATTGTACGAATGAATGTTCAATTTTTATTGAACAATTACAGGGCCACATTTTTAAATTACACCAGTTCACTTACACCAGAGTGTGTGAGGTAGTTTACAGTACTCAATTTGCATTATGCAAACGTTCAACAAATCGAAATGCAGGACATCATTGACGTCGATTACTATGTCCCGCCCAGTGAAAATTATTTGCAAAACTTTACAGAAATTGGGATATACTAGCAGTGCTTTCATTCAGAGGAATTGGACTTAAATTACTCCCTGAAAATGCTAAATAAATTCCTGAAATTGGTACATTTCCTTCTTTGTCTATATAAAAAAATTCCTGAAATTTCCAAAAGAATTAAAAATAATTCCTGAAAATCAGTCTTAATGAAACCACTGTATACTAGTATAGGACGAAAATAAAAAAATGGATGTAAGTAAAGGCTTATTTGGCCAAATTTAGCTTTACACAGAATAATTTTGCACTCGTGATGTACTGGTTCATTCATATAAAAAACTTGCTCACTATCTTGTTTTTTAGTGAATGACCATGATGACCCGAATGACTTGTATTACTGTTCTGTAAACAACTCGACTGGCCAACTAAACCATATTGCTCACACCTCGACATGGGATTACTAACTCTACTTCAGTTCATATTTCGCACATAAGTGTCCGCTGTATGACTTTGTAAATGCCTATTCGTGCATGCATGTATAATTCATTATATATATATTTAAATGTATATATATATATCTATTTTTAGGGAGCATCCAACCTCGTTCCATTGGTGCCTGGGTATGCGACGACAATATCTGTCGAACAGCTGGACATTTGTCTGCGGAAGGCGAAGAACAGCGGCACCGCACTCACACGATTGTTGTTGCTCGTGTTTTTTGACGAGCATTTACTCTCAAAAAGTAGTGCCAGGGGCACAAAATTACGACCGGCCCTCTCGACACCAAGAGTTGAATCAAAATCAATCATTCGTAAGTCACTGCTTTTCACATATTTGTTAACTTGTTTAAAAATTCACAGGTTCTGAAATATATACATGTAGGCCGCTAAAATATTTGTGTTTCCTCTCCTGCTACCCAGACGATTGAGCTATGGGTAGGTTGGTAGACAACATATATTTGTTTTGTTTCGGAAACAGCTAAAAATAGATGTATATTTTACATTTTCTGTCTTAAAAAAATTACACAGTAGCAGGGCCATCAAAAGTAGCTGGTAGCCCGATGTGAGCTATTATTAGGACAAATACCGTATTTAACCCTAAAGTTGCATGCTGGTGAGAGTAACATGTATATTTAAAACATTGTAGCAGACAACAATTTGTAGTTTGACATTTTTTATTTATTTGGTAGGGCATTGTTTTTGTTGTAGAATATGTCACCGGGAAGTTTTCAAAATGCACAGAAAGGGATGTCATTCAGGCCATCAACGGCAAATGCACCGAATGCAGATCCACATCCCGAGCCAAGTCACCAAAACACCGTGAGTAAAACTCAATTTGTTCCCCCCCCTCCCCCATCCCCCACCCCCACTCCCCCCTCATGGAGCTAGTCCTATTACTTTTGAGGTTGGAGCTAGGTAACTGGTGTGGCATGGACCTGGCACCAGGCCAGAATATTCTAATTTCAGGGCTGAATAAATATTTTCTGTAAATATTGAGCTCTGATTTTGTGAATTCCCTCACAAGGTCACAAACTTTAGTTTACAGGGAATATCTTGATATATCATAAGTACATTCGACTGATGTTGCTCTATCATATTGTAACTTGTTGGGATGTTTTTATACAATTGCGTCCCGATTGAGTGAAGGCCGCCATCAGGCAAGCGTCGTTGTCTGCTGACAGCTCTTGTTATAGCCCGTGAGCCAATAACCGAAACCCTCCCCCCTCCCCCCCCCCCCCCCCCACCCCCCTGTGGGATTTTTGCAGACATATATTTCCTGAAACTACATTCAATTATGAGTGTTAATCCGTTGTCTGCGCTCTGTAACCCGATGGATGAACATATGGCGCCATTTTCAAGTATGTCACCCGCGGTATTTTTAGTATCTTGAAAAATCGCATTTTTTAATAAAAATTGCCTAACTTATATCCTTTTGTTCGAATAAGATGGTATTTTCGTACGTTTTCCGACATTTTGAACACCATGGAATATATTAATATACAATTGAAATAAATTTGACAATCTAGAAGTCATATTTTACAGGTTTTATTACCCCACCCACCCAATTTCAATGGTAAAATATACATGTTAATAACTTTATGAAAAGTTGGCGTTTTTTCATTTTATCAATGTCAATGTAGTCTAGTAGGGCCAATTGAACATATCCAATGTATATACGTCGACTATTTAGTGTCTACCACAAAATATACAAAGTGAAAAATAACGTATTTTCGACCATTCCCCACTCACTCATTTTACAATGGCAATTTAACAGGTATGTAATATTATGCAATTTAACAACATTATAGCCGCTTACTATGGATTGAAAACAACTCAAATATGTAACATTATTGTCCATACTTACTAAATATACTATGAGTCCGTGTTTTCGTCCGTCTGTACGGACATTTCTCAAATAAAATTTGACGGTACCGATTTTGAAATATATCCGAATATTCAAACATTTCGGGGCACTAGATCATTATCGGCAACAGTAGTTGATCTACAACAATAATAATCTCGTTATAGTGGCGAGACAATCCTCACAGCATCAGGCAAGATGAAACACAATAGGCGAAAACTGAAACCATATATAATACAATTCAAGAGGCAACATACATCATGGTTTACAGTATTCAACTTGCAATACAAACTATTCTACATGTTGTTCAAGTCAAAACATCGCACCTGTGGCGAGGCAATCCTCACAGCATCAGGCAAGATGAAACACAATAGGCAAAAACGTAATCCACATATAATACAATTCAAGAGGAAACACATGTCATGGTTTACAGTAATCAACTTGCAATACAAAATATTCTACATGTTGTTCAAGTAAAAACATCGCACCTGTGGCGAGGCAATCGTCACAGAATCAGGCAAGATGAAATACAATAGGCAAAAACTGAATCCACATATAATACAAATTCAAGAGGCAAACACATGTCATGGTTTAAAAGTATTCAACTTGCAATACAAAATATTCTACATGTTGTTAAAGTCAAAACATCGCACCTGTGGCGAGGCAATCCTCACAGCAAGATGAAACACAATAGGCAAAAAACGTAATCCACATATAATACAATTCAAGAGGAAACACATGTCATGGTTTTACAGTAATCAACTTGCAATACAAAATATTCTACATGCTGTTCAAGTCAAAACATCGCACATGTGGCGAGGCAATCCTCACAGCATCAGGCAAGATGAAACACAATAGGCAAAAACGTAATCCACATATAATACAAATTCAAGAGGAAACACATGTCATGGTTTACAGTAATCAACTTGCAATACAAAATATTCTACATGCTGTTCAAGTCAAAACATCGCACATGTGGCGAGGCAATCCTCACAGCATCAGGCAAGATGAAACACAATAGGCAAAAACGTAATCCACATATAATACAACAATTCAAGAGGAAACACATGTCATGGTTTACAGTAATCAACTTGCAATACAGAATATTCTACATGTTGTTCAAGTCAAAACATCGCACATGTGGCGAGGCAATCCTCACAGCATCAGGCAAGATGAAACACAATAGGCAAAAAAGTAATCCACATATAATACAATTCAAGAGGAAACACATGTCATGGTTTACAGTAATCAACTTGCAATACAAAATATTCTACTTGTTGTTCAAGTCAAAACATCGCACCTGTGGCGAGCAATCCTCACAGCATCAGGCAAGATGAAACACAATAGGCAAAAACTTAATCCACATATAATATAATTCAAGAGACAACATACATCATGGTTTACAGCATTCAACTTGCAAAAAAAAAGCATACATGTTGTTAATGTCAAAACATCGCATCTATGGCGAAGCAATCATCACAGCATCAGGCAAGATGAAACACAATATACAAACGTTCCAGCCACATATAATACAATTCAAGAGGAAAAATACATCATGGTTTACAATATTCAAATTGCGATCCTCACAACATCAGGCAAGTTATGTGAAGTTCTAATTGTAAGAGTAGGTTAAGATAATCCAGGCTAGTCATACGCGTCATCAGTGTCAAACATGGCATCAAGTAGGTTCTCTTCATCAGTATCAGGTACGTCATCCCGTTCCTCTATTAACAGATCAACCATTTCACTTGGCAGGTGATCTCCTTCTGTCCACTTGCATTCTAACAAGCCATTGTTAACTTCCCATCCATGTTCATCTGGTGGCGGTATGTCTGCATCACGCCGGTCAGCATTGTTCCAAATGAGCGTTTGATAGTTGGCTCTTGCTACATGCATTTTCAGTGACGATCTGCATGGTGGTAAAAGGCTCAGGTCAGCCCCATTGTACGCCGAAAGAAGATCGCCAGACCTGGGGATACACTTTTGTAGAAATAGCTCCATTCGTAGCTTGTTGATATCTGTAATGTCTGATTTGTTGTACAGCAAGCATACAAAGTGTTTAAGCGTTTGAAATAGCTTTTCATCAACAGACTGAGACATTCCCAACTTCTGGAAGGCTTCAATAAACTCTGGATGCCGCTGGAGTGTTTTCAAAGGAGTAACTTTACCACGCCGAACGAAAGCACTTGTGCTATCACAGCCTGTAAAAGCATGGAGTGCAGGCAATGCCAAACACAGTTCAGTTCATATGTCTCCAATGACACCATGTATGTCAACCAACCGCCTCTTGTGTCCAACTCCGGTATCTAACAGCAGTTGTTGTTTCAGCTTCTGTCCGAATTATCAAAACAAACTCATCCGTGTCTGAGGATCTCACAATAATGGTGCTGTTCTCTGGTGTATGCAGTGCATGGTACTCACAATGCAGGATTAGCCGTGTATCCGCCATCCTCTTGCGCGAGAGTGCAACTCCTCTATCTCCAACAGTTTGTGTAGTCTTACCATCAGTGCTATTAGTTCTGCATACATTGCTCCCCGCTTACAAACTGAATAGTCTTGCCGATCAGCTTTGGAGCGTACTTATCTTGCATCCATTCAGACATGAGAAGTCTAATTATTTGTGTTTTGTTTGAATTGTTTGACAAGAACAGTTTCCAATCTCGTGGAACTTTTGTGAGAGGTCCTTTTATAATGTAAGTCTTTGATGTACATCTGCGTAGTCGCTCAGATGCTTTTATTGACAAGTCTTGGTATGTATCTGTCACAATATCAACACGCTCAACTTTCGGGAGCTGATGATATATGTTATCTGCAAGATCCGCGAATGTGTTTGGCAAAGCGGTCTGCATGTGTAACAGTGCATTGCCGTCAATAATATAGCTCACTTGACCCGTCGGAGGTACATCAACACTATGTGATTGTCCTTCAAGCTGGTGCATGAGTTTAGCTTTATCAGTGGCGAGCGACCATGGCACAGGTCCCAATGGGTAGCTAAGCACCTTTTCCATGTCAATGTTGTGTTTGAGAGCAAGTGAAATTAGCTGCCCAAATATATTACGTTCAGCTACTAACTACTTTGTCTTTCTCTGCGTACCAGTGAGCTTCACAGCTTTAGCGAGTGATGCAAATGTTTTCAGGCGCAACTGTTTTATTGGTGCATGAAAGCTGACTGACGTTTCAACAAACCGCTCCTGGACAAACCGCGCAAACCTTTGTTTTCCTGTCATTTCTGCAGACAGCAGATCGTCAACGACATCTTTAGGAGCTGGCGCCCCTGAAGATATGCAATAGAGCGATTCATCTGATACTTCAAACGGATCTATAAAATTTCCTATTGCATTGATAATTTTCTTGACGTTTGTTTCACTTCTGGATATTTCCGAAGTTTGTATGTCCTTGTGTGAAGACTGTTCATGCGCGTTCATATCAGCCAGTTCAAGCGTAGCATCCATGTAGCTAGCTCGGAAGTGTCTCGTCATACACCATCTGTAGTATGCTGCATAATTGCGGCTGAAACCTATGATACCTCCATGTGACTTAGCATGGCGATTGATGGTTTGCTCTATTGTGATATCCACGCCATTTCTGGATGACGGAACACTGGATCGGTTCACGCTGAATCCATTGTTCCTCAACAGATCTTCCATCCCAGGATATAACTGCTCTAAGTTTAACAAACTCAGCAGATATAATGTAGTATACCGTGCGTAGTTGGGATTGTCAAAGCTGAAGAACAATGGACACATCTTCTGAAGACATGCTATGTGAATGTCTAAGTTGTTTTGTTTGGTGGCTCGGAGAAACTGCAACACCGTATGCACCGAATCCATGTATCCCAGCCAATACTGTGCCGTTTTCCCAAGTTTCCCTTCACTAACCCTGTCTCGAAACTCCGAGTATGATGACAATGCTTTCATGCATTTGTCATTTGTCATGAACTCCAATAATCTGTCATTACTGGGCTCTTTTGCAAGAGCATCCAATATGGCTCTTTCATCTGGTCCGAACATTTCCCCCTCTGAAGCTTCAAACGCCCGTATCAGTTGACGTTCTAAACCCTCGAGGAAAAGTTTGTGGACCCGCAAAGCGCGGTTGTAATGTTTTCCTGTCATTACCTTGTTGATATATCCACTAGCACATATACCCGATTCGATTATGATTTCTTCGAAACCACTTCCCTTCAGATACTTTCCAAGAGTTCCTAGATATGAACATGTCGTGTGGAATATGCACATACGGACAAACACATCACTGTACCGTTCTGGGTTTTGCCAGATGATGGCATATGCTTTCCGTGCTACGGCCAAATCAAATGCAACTATTGAACTGTGTTGTCCAACTTTTGTTGCAGCCCGTGTAATGTTCAAAACATGCTGAACTGTTTTTATTTAACGGTCTTTATCTGCTGCGGCAACAAACCAACTCAAACAAAATTATAGGTCGCAAGCGAAACATGCATGCAGCCCCCTTGTAATATTACTAACACAGACATGTATCCGATAACCGCATTCTCATTTCGACCTAATTATATTAACTTTATGTAATTTTCACAATTAACAAAATGGAATTGCGCCATATGCTTGTCGTTGTTCACAACGACAAAAATACCCGAAATGGCCATTATATAATACCTGTTTGGCGGCCATTTTGAAAATAATTACCGTTGATAGCACACCAGAAATAATGCAAATCGATGTGCAAAAGGATCTGCCATGTGAATATGTTGCTACTGACATGATTACATTGTAGGTAGCTCATCGTGTGGTGGAAAGTTGTATCATTATTGAAGAAACTGGCCGACATTAAGAATCAAGCATGTATCTTTGGATCAAGGTTGCACTTGTGGGAGCACGCGAAGGGTAATTTACTGATCTGGGTTCTTACCGAAATGCCGACTTACATAATTTGGCCCTCCTGTACCTGTATTTTGGCTGACGATACTCGAGAGCTAAATCATGTTTAAGAAAGTAATAGGATTTAAGGTAGTCCTATTAATTTTTGGGTTGGAGCTAAGTGACTGGTGTGACATGGACCTGTCACCAGGTCAGGATATTCTAATTACATGGCTGAATATATAGTTTCTGTAAATATTGAGCTGTGATTTTGGGAATTTCCCTCATTATGGACAGGTTGAATACAATATATTCCAACCCGTTGGCCTAGGCTTAAATGACCTTAGCCGTTGATAGGATGTCAAACACCAATACTCATCTCATGGCCACCCTATAGTGGACTGGCCTGGTGAAATGACGCATGTATGCGGGCGATATGTGGAGTATAAGGCGCATATATGCGGGCTATATGCGAAGTTATAAGGCGCATATATGCGGGCTATATGTGGATTATAAGGCGCATATATGCGGGCTATTTGCGAAGTAATAAGGCGCATATATGCGAGGTATATGCGGAGTCATAAGGCGCATATATGCGAGGTATATGCTGAGTTATAAGGCGCATATATGCGAGGTATATGCGAAGTTATAAGGCGCATATATGCGAGTTATAAGGCGTATATATGCGAGGTATATGCGAAGTTATAAGGCGCATATATGCGAAGCTATAAGGCGCATATATGCGAGGTATATGCGAAGTTATAAGGCGCATATATGCCAGCTATAGGCGAAAGCAGATAAAAGTTAGTCAAAATGTGATCGAGTCGCTTATAAACGCCATATAGTTCGCATATATGCGATTAACTCGCTTACATCTAATTAGCATACAAAATCCATATATGCGCCTTATAAGTGCCTTATATGCGAAAAGTTATAAGGCGCTTATAATGTTTCGCATATAACATTTTTTGGTAGGGGAAGACCTTAATTATGGCTATTACCCAGTTCGAGCTATGGAGTCTCGAAGTTCGGGGTAAATCGGACCGTACTGCTTTCTGCTTGCCGCCGCGGGTGAAAACGTCACTATTTCACTGGGAGTGTACTGCACATTGGCCGTACGGAAACGTACAAACAATTCGAGAATTAGCATCTACGGTATCCAGTGTTTCTGAAAGTGAAAAGAAACAAAGCGTAGCTGTTATACTTTTCGTGCTACGAAATCTCAAATGTTGGAGAAAAATCACTTCGCCTCAGGTAGCGAACGATTCCTGCATTTTTGGACGAAATGGCACGACTTCAAACGACGATTACTACACATTGGCTGCATTGAAACGAACGAACAATTCCACAATTAGCATCTACGGACTCCGAGATTTCCGAATGTGCAAATACTTTAATTCTGACTATTACCCAGTTCGAGCTATGGAGTCGCAAATTTCGGGGTAAATCGGACAGTACTGATTGCATTTGTGCGCGAAGACGCTACTTATTCGAATGGGCGATTACTAAAGATTGGCATAACGGAAGCGAACGAACAATTCCACAATTAGCATCTACGGACGCCAAGGTTTCCGAATGTGCAAAGACGTTAATTCTGGCTGTTACCCAGTTCGCGCAATGGAGTCGCGAATTTCGGGGTAAATCGGACCGTACTGCTTGCATTTGTGCGCGAAGACGCTACTTATTCGAATGGGAGATTACTACAGATTGGCTTAACGGAAGCGAATGAACAATTCCACAATTAGCATCTACGGACGCCAAGGTTTCCGAATGTGCAAATTCTTTAATTATTGCTATTACTCAGTTCGGGCTATGGAGTCGCGAAGTTCTGGGTAAATTGGACTTTACTGCTTTCTGCTTGCGGCAGCGGGTGAAAACGTCACTATTTCACTGGGAGAGTACTGCACATTGGACGTACGGAAAGGAACAAACAATTCGAGAATTAGCATCTACGTTATCCAGTGTTTCTGAAAGTGAAAGAAACGAAGCGTAGCTGTTATACTTTTCGTGCTACGAAATCTCAAATTTTGGAGAAAAATCGCTTCGCCTCAGGTAGCGAACGATTCCTGCATTTTTGGACGGAATGGCACGACTTCAAACGAGGATTACTACACATTGGCTGCATTGAAACGAACAATTCCACAATTAGCATATACGGACTCCGAGGTTTCCGAATGTGCCAACTCTTTAATTCTGGCTATTACCCAGTTCCAGCTATAAAGTCGCGAAGTTCGGGGTAAATCGGACCGTACTGCTTTCTGCTTGCCGCCGCGGGTGAAAACGTCACTATTTCATTGGGAGAGTACTGCACATTGGCCGTACGGAAACGAACAAACAATTCGAGCATTAGCATCTACGGTATCCAGTGTTTCTGAAAGTGAAAAGAAACAAAGCGTAGCTATTATACTTTTCGTGCTACGAAATTTCAAATTTTGGAGAAAAATACATTCGCCTCAGGTAGCGAACGATTCCTGCATTTTTTGACGAAATGGCACGACTTCAAACGACGATTACTACCCAGTTCACACTATGGAGTCGCGAAGTTCTGGGTAAATCGGACCTTACTGCTTGCATTTGTGCGCGAAGACGCTACTTATTTGAGTGGGCGATTACTACAGATTGGCTTAACAACAGAAGCGAACAAACAGTTCCACAATTACCATCTACGGAAGCCAAGGTTTCCGAATGTGCAAAGACTGTAATTCTGGCTATTACCCAGTTTGAGCTATGGAGTCGCGAAGTTCGGGGTAAATCGGACCGTACTGCTTTCTGCTTGCCGCCGCGGGTGAAAACGTCACTATTTCATTGGGAGAGTACTGCACATTGGCCATACGGAAACGAACAAACAATTCGAGAATTAGCTTCTACGGTATCCAGTGTTTCTGAAAGTGAAAAGAAACAAAGCTATCTGTTATAATTTTCGTGCTACGAAATCTCAAGTTTTGGAGCTTTGCCTCAGGTAGCGAACGATTCTTGCATTTTTGGACGAAATGGCACGACTTCAAACGACGATTACTACACATTGGCTGCATTGAAACGAACGAACAATTCCACAATTAGCATCTACGGACTACGAGATAAGAAAGGTACGAAATGGTTAAAAAAATAATAAATCAATAAAAGTATGTCCTTTTCACTATTCCCAAATTATGTTATTCATAAAATACATTTTTATCCCCAAAAATTACCAGTTTACACATTTCTTCTTTTACCGTCTGCCAAAGTGATGATTTTCCGGGGCACACGCACCTGCTAGAAGGTGGCGAAAAGTATACTGTCGGTCAAAAAGTAGAAAAAGTACAGCCGCTGTTGTTATTGATGTAGTGATTTTATTTTGTACTTTTAATACTGATTGTCTGTGTGAGTATCTTTGTATACAGTTATAAAAAACTAATAAAAATGGATTTAAAACGTTTTTGTTCTGTTTTTTTATTTTGTCAAAATGATAGTTATTCTCTTTCAACAAAATGCGCCTACATCTACAAGGCAGCCATACATTCCTTACGACCCCGACGATATGACAAATCATCAAGCGTGGTTACACGTTTCTGTGTATTACATGCACTGGTGACATCATTACAACCCAGTAATTATTGTATTGAACGGGATATACAGCATTGTAAATAACTTTAAACAGATATTTAGAGTTGGAGTTTACAAACATTACATTTTAATCAGAGTTAGTTTTGACTTTGCGTACTTTTTGGCCAGTTGTGTAGATGTCGTAAGCATTGGACGAAAAGTGGTTGTGTATTATGACGAGCGGCAGGAAGTGGGTCACACAAGAAAACATTGATTTACAACAACATTTTAAAGGCAACAGATTTTTATTTTCAATATTATTACACACAAATGTTACTGCATTGAAATTTACAATATATGTGTCTTAACAAACTGTGAAAATATAACAATTGCGTGCGGTGGACCTTGACATTGGGGTCAGTGGTGCAAGGTGGGTCGTGGGTTTGTTATAGCATAATATATAGCATAGTAAGATGAATGCATGTATGAAATATCAATGCGCTCACTGAAAACAGAAGTAAAACAAAATTTAACTCAACGTTAAGTTTACGAACGCACCAAGTTGGTGATTTTCTACAGCATGATAGCTATTCATATGAGGAATGCATGTATGAATGTGCTAAGTTTGCGACCTTGACCTTGAGGAAAGGGGCAGGGGGTGGGTCATGCATTTGCTGTAGCACAATAGAGGATCATCAAATGAATGCATGTATGACATATCAAAGCGTTCCCTGTAAAGAAACAGAAGTTACACAACATTTACCCCAACGTTAAGTTTATGAACATGCTAAGTTTGTGACCTTGACCTTGGGGTAAGGGTTGGGTGGTGGGTTTTGGATTTGCTACAGTATGATAGAGGGTCATCTGCGGAATGTATGTATGAAACATCAAGGCGTTCCATGAAAGGAAACATATGTTATAAGACATTTACCCCAACGTTAAGTTTATGAAACAGAAGTTACACAACATTTATCCCAACGTTAAGTTTATGAATGTGCTAGGTTTGTGACCTTGACCTTGGGGTAATGGTTGGGTGGTTGGTCGTGTATTTGCTACAGCATGATAGAGGGTCATCTGAAGAATGCATGTATGAAATATCAAGGTGTTCCATGAACGGAAACAGATGTTATAAGAAATTTACCCCAACGTTAAGTTTATGAACATGCTAAGTTTGTGACCTTGACCTCGGGTTAAGGGTTGGGTAGTGGGTTGTGGATTTGCTACAGGATGATAGAGGGTCATCTGAGGAATGCATGTATGCAATATCAAGGCGTTCCGTGAAAGGAAACAGATGTTATAAGACAATTACCCCAACGTTAAGTTTATGAATGTGCTAGGTTTGTGACCTTGACATTGGGGTAAGGGGTGGGCTATGGGTCATGGATTTGCAATAGCACAATAGACTATCATCAGATGAATGCATGTATGAAATATCAAGGCGTTCCATGAAAGGAAACATATGTTATAAGACATTTACCCCAACGTTAAGTTTATGAATGTGCTAAGTTGACCTTGGGGAAAGGGGTGGGAGGTGGGTCATGGATTTGCTACAGCATGATAGAGGGTCATCTGAGGAATGCATGTATGAAATAACAAGGTGATCCATGAAAATAAACAGAAGTTATAAGACATTTACCCCAACGTTAAGTTTGTGGACGCCGACGCCGACGACGCCTTGGGTATGCCATAAACTCTTCTGCACTTAGTGCAGGCGAGCTAAAATGATATCACATAGGGCAAGATTGGGCGAATATGGAGGATTGAATAACGCCTCAATCGACGATATTTGATAATAGATTCATCGACTGTAACCACACTGTAGCCATACGTCTCCTCATATTTAAATGTTTTTAATCACACAATGATCTGGCATTTCACGAAAAGTGGTCAGTCGACCAGGACTTTTACTTTGCGTCACAGCGTCTGACGACGTCACTTTTGGACGTCCATGTCTGGCCTAGCATTTCGCGACTTCATGTCCATTGACTATCCGACTGTATCGTTCGTATATTGTCATCCCGTTGATGGACTTTCTCTCATCATGAATATCTCGTGTTGTGTGTTATAATACAAACTTTAATATACTCTCTTGTTGTTTTCGGCATATTCTCTTAGACAGAGCTGGTAGTCGTTAATCTACGTCATTTACGATCATGATGTCAGATTTTTAAAATATGTCGTCGCATACGAAATGTTAAATAATGTCGCTATTATTCCCCAAAATTATTTCAGACAGCAGCAAACAACAGGGAAACGCCAACACTTCTCACTCTGCCTTATTTGAAAATTATTCATACAAAATTACGTTACTTGGGCTTCAATCCAAAACATGACGTTACATTAGCAACTGCAACACGTGTCATACACATCATTTTCATATGATATTAGGCCTATATACTATGACAAATGAGTGTATGTATGGTCCCTGCTGTACATAAACTATTATATTATATTACGAGGCCAAGGACAAACGCTCGACCAATCATCAGCTGTGGTGAATCATCTGTACACATATGTAAATTCTATCACTGACCTGGAACAATACATTTGCTAAATATGGTAGTGTGTACTACATTTTACTATTATAGTGGACCACGTGTCGGCTCTGTGTCATTGAATGTCAAATCACACTGACCTCGATTTGGTCGAAATAGACCTACTGCGTATTTATTTTGAGTGTGGAATTTTGCGCTTTCCAATTTCTTTTTTTGCATAGCTCACACTGTGGGTCATGCACTAACTATAAATCTTATTTGATAAATAAATGTTACTTATTATGCATCTCTAAACTGTAAGCTGTATTTGGTAGACACATGCTATTTATAGTAAATAGATATCTACATGCTGGTTCACTTGCCACTTTTTCACCTACATGCATGTGACAAAGGTTTCTCGGTGCGGGTATGGTGTACCACGAGGACATGGACCGATGGGGGCCGTGATTATTCTACCATGAATTCTATTTAATGGAGCTGATGCTTGGAATTTGTTCATTTAACAAAAAAATAAAAAATTCACGTGCATTCGTGGCCTATGCTGATCCAGCTCTGACTGACATCTGTGCAACCGTGACTGTATCACCACTGATCACATGCACGACAGGTGTTTTGGGTCAGATTATTATTATTATAATAATAGTAATAACCCGCATTCACAAATGCCAGGTTGAGTAAATTGATCATTGTTTGAAAATTTTTCATTGATTATCAATTATTAATGTTAATTCATTTTCACCCGCTGTGGACCCCGTCTCGTCGTGGCGCATCGCCTGCCTACATGAGCTTTATAGACGTCACCATGCTTAGTACTTGTCATACATGCCTTGTTTGTTTCTTATTCCACCTGTGTGTGGACTGAAACTCTTTGCGAAAATAAACGATTTGTGCTGTTCTGTTCATACTTTGTCTTGGCCTAATGGGAGACACTTGGCCAGGCTACGAGATATCCAAATTTGGTTGACATGCAATGAAAGATGACAAATCTATAAGACTTATCCGGGTATTTTATCAACACCTCTTGTATACGCCGTTGATAAAAACGTCGTAATTTCGACGTCATTGATCTAAAACATCATATAAGTTTTTAACACGCGTCATAAAAATACTTCTAAAATGAAAATAATTGCGATACATTGATAATTTTTTCGGCATGTGGCTTTTAAAAGATGTACAATTCAGAATACGCGAAAAAGTAAAAACTGAAAATGTTGTCATTAAGCACGGTTTTCACACGGCGCGGCTCATATGTATAACATATATGTGAATACTGCCTCGCTACTGCATCCTATACGGAACATGGGGTGGCCAAGTCGGCCATCTTTGTGTGTTCCAGTCATCAGCCAGTTTCACCTGTTCTGCCGTTTGACAAAGAACTGAAAATGTGAGGTAGAACATATGATATAATGTAGCTAATCACATGTAGAAAAGGTAGGACAACGGACTCATATCCATTATAGTACACCAAACTGTAAAATATGTCTGTTTTCTGGATAGGTTTGTGCCTGTGAACCACCATAATGATTATAGATAGCCTCATACACAGAAAATCGCACAGTGCATCTCTTGTACCTGTTCAATCACACAACACATACCGTATATCAGTGATTCTATTTTTTTTTCAGTAAAGAAACTATGTATAATACCAATCCATTAAGAAAACAGTATTTACAATTCTTGTTATGTGTGTTTAGTTATTATTTTCTGTTGTTGGCATACGTATGGTGCACCAAATGGGCATGTCCCGATCATCAATCAGCACAGTTCACAAGCCCGAAATTATCAAATCTTGTCCATTTGTACTTTACTATACATTGCATCTGAATTAAAATAGTTTAACATTGACATTAAACTTATTCTGCAATAAATTTGCCTTTTGTTGTCAAAAATACTGACGTTAATGTATCTGTCCCGCGAAATCGAATCATTACCGTTACGCTGAACAAAAAATGTAAAATCAGAGTAACCTCCCTTTCCTACTCTCAGCTACTAATGCAATGAACACTGTTTATGGGCGCCCGATTTATAAATAAACACGGTGGTAACACAACTTAAGTCATTGCCGAGAACGAGGCCGGTCTGTATTCGGAATGTTAAGGTTACACATTACATGCATCATTACCGTTCGGGGTTTATACACGTCCATATGTATGTAGGTCGACTGAAACCAAAATGGGTAGATAGACACACTTACAATGTTGCCTTTGCATATTCTACCTTCATGATGCGTTGTATACAGAGGGGTGAAAAATGGGAGTTTTTTAAAGAAAAATCATTACCGTTACGGTCATTTCCGTTACAAAATTGTGTAACGGTAATGACGATCGTGTAACGGCAATGATAAATTACCATACTAACCAGTTAGTTCATGCGTCAATTAGATATAAACCAGATCCCATCAGTTGTCGGTCAGTAATGGCACATTTATCCAGACCTACAACATTTATATATCAGGATTTAATTAGTAAAAGCTCTGAAACAACAAAAAACAGACACAGCTTCAAGGAGTGTGGGTTTCTATTGGCACTCACATTAAAAGTAAACACTAACTTGAAGCTATATTGTACAGCATTTTCAAAGTATAAATATGTTTGTTATGTATGCTGTATTAGTATTTTAAATAAATGGAAAGTCATTACCGTTACGTTTTGTCATTACCGTTACATAATCATTTCCGTTACGCCCATATTGTTGGAGGCTGTGCTATTAATTAAATGTAGCTTTATAACGATGTTTGGTACATGTGGTAAACACGGCATTCTGTTACATGCCAAGCTATTTTGTTTTGCTTAACTTTACTGATTCATATTAAATACATGTTATTGGGTTACAATAAATGAGAAATTCCACGACTTGCTACTAAATTGCTCTGTTTCAAACTAATACAATCAATTAGCTTACCATATTCTTGACACTTTTTTAAATAGATGCCCCTTCAGTTTTATGTTTTATGTCGTTTTACAGAAAAAAATGTAAATGTAAAACTATATTTATGTCATGTAAATGTACGTAACGGAAATGACATTTCTGAGACCCCTGGTCCCTTGAAGTGGAAATAAAATATATAAAATGACGAGAACAATTGGCTATACTATTATAAATGTAACAACTGGACTGTCACCCAATGGAATAAACACAGTTTAATGAATTATTGGTTCTACAACGAAACTAGAAAAACGGCACCAATATGTACATAAAATATAGAATCACTGATATACCCACTACTGTACTCTGTTATTAGCTACCAAATCCAGTGACATGTAAGCAGTTACCTGAGTGTATTGTCCCTGATGTCTGCTCACCTACTATGCGAGTAAATATGGATTTGCATGTGGGTAACGTGTACACTAACCATGCTAACATAGGCTGTGCATCTCATTGAAAATTTTACACATCAATATTGATTTTGAGATTGATGGGAGAAATGCTCAGATATATCGTCTTTTGTATAGTTTGCTGGCATAATATTTATAGCTTGCCTTTGTCATTTATGTCTATTATGTATTGCACCAAATTTTATTTGGTTTACTGTCATATTATTTGCTGTATGTGTCAAACGCACGAAGTGGTGAAACTGTACGATAGCTTGTACATACAAAGATGGCGGAGATGGCAACTCAATGAACCATATAGTATATAGTAACACGACAATGTTTACATATGTTATATTTATATATCACATCACTCTTATGAAGCAATTATCATTGAAGCTGAGTGTATCTATCTATGACCTACTACCTTAAACTCCTTATTGTATTTTAAAATAATTTCAGTATAAAATTTTTGTTTTATGTAATGTGTGCATGTTTTTATTTTTATTTTGTTTGTACATCATACTAATTAAATACCCCTTTTAGTGAAGGTTTGAAGTGTACTAAATTACGAAAAATTCACATTTGTGAATAGTCATGTTTACCAATTGAGAATATTACATCAATATTACTTTGCTTTTGGATGATTTCAGAAAATTGGCTTTACAAATGGACTTCCACTCAGTATGTATGCGCGGGAAGTGTATTTGTATTCGGCAATTTTGGCGTTTTAGATTTTTAAAAAAAAAACGAGCAACTGACGGACAATGATGCTGTAACCATCGCAACTTTTGCCAGCTGGCTTTGAACAGAAATGTGCGACACAACGTATCTATTTTGTCTCAACTGTACAAACCGTAGCGTGTTTTCGCGAAACACCGTATCCTTCCTTTTATACAATTTCTTACGGAAACTCTACACCATAACAGGCGGTACAAACCATAGCGAGATAAATCAGAAATTGCGATACATAATAACAAGTGCGTGTTAGCCAGAAGTTGGCACTTTCATCACGCTCTCTCGATTCGTGTACAAAAAGGTGTCATCTTTGCAATCGAATTATCATTAGTATTGTAAGCTTGATCATTTGACATCATATTCTTTTCTGGGTTTGGACACACCAGATACGTTGCTCAGAAAAGCAGTCAATGTTGGCTATTTTCAACCGTCCCGTGATGCCTTAAGGGAAAAGTCTCATTTTTCAAGGTGTCATATTTCACCTCTAACAAGTATTGTTTGACAGAAGAACATGTTCCAAGATAACATCCAGCAGTTTTAGTTTACTGCAGCTTTCATTTCGTACATTTTTCTTTGATTGTGTTTTACGTAAAATTGATGAAATTAGCAATTAAAATCTATTGCATTCCGACCAATTATAATAAAATGTATTAGTATACATTTCATATAATAAATCCATGAAAAAAAAACCCACCCATTTGTCTATATTGCGGAATAAGTAAAAATCAAACTTGGTGTGTATATTCCTTATGGTGTGGAGATAAGTACACTCTTTTCAATGATTTTTTTGACATCCGTGTCATGGATTATCTCCCCGTTTTGTACTTTTGCAATGTTGCCTCCATGAAATACCTAAATACCTCAGCATGCGTGATATGCTGGCCGCAGTCATCTAGTTTTAGTTTTAACTCTGTAAACAGTGCGGTAGGTTATTGTTGATATTCCACTCATACCATGTATTTTATACACAGGACTTAGTGACCGTACGGGTGGTTCGACTCTGGGTTAGAGACTACAGATTGTCTTCGTCCCGGCTGTGTGCCCACAGCAGGTAATTGTTACTTACTGTCCTATGGTTCTTACGTACTGTGACCCAGATCTCCTTGTATATCCGCACCGTCAGATCAGGGTATACACTGTTTGAGAACTGGTATTGTCATGTCAAAGAATGGCATATAATATATATAGGTGTCACTTTTGAAATTAACAAAACCGATCATTGTTGAAGTGTTGGCGGTTGCGTGAAATTTTCGAATAAAAAATGCGATTTGGGCGGATGTTTCAATCAATATCGGTTATGCCCACCTCTCTTGTGCAATAACGTCACTATGCGTCTACGCATAGACTGTACGTAACGTCGAATGACGTCTTCTGGAATCCGATTCCATTCCTGGACCAGGGCTTCAGATAATTCCCGTACCTTGTTGAGCACGTGTCTGCATCTTACCCTGCTGCCCAATTCATCCCAGATATGCTTAATTTGGTTCATATCTGGCGATAAAGCGGGCCAAGGTAAAACGCGAACGTTGTTTTGGTCAAGGAAATTGCTGGTAATTCTAGCCGTGTGCGGCCTTGCATTATCCTGCATCAGGGTGCCTGTGCCGTGTCTCTGCAGAAAGGTAATCACTGCTGGCCGTAGAACGTTGTCGACATACGACTGTGCATTAATGTTCCCGCGAATAACAACCAATTCCGTCTTACGCCCGTCCATGATTCTTCCCCTTATGACGCCATCCCCACCGAAAATATCCCTCTGCAGAAGGCGAAACGCTCCCCCTTCCTTCGGTACACCTCAGCATGACTCAAATTAAACCGCGACTCGTCTGTAAAGAGACCACTAGCCCGCTGAGCACGTCGCCAACGCAAATGACGCCTGCTCCACTGTATTCTAGCGTTACGATTACCGTGATTTATTATCTGACCAACGTATGACCGACGTGGTCGGATTGGGTTACGGACATTTCTCAAACGGTTTATAACGGTTTGACCTGAAATTCCGTATTCTCTCGCGGTGCTCGACGCCGTTTTAAATCGACGTCGGTGATGCGTTAACGTAATATATCGATATGTAAGGGCCGTCGTAACTCTGGGTCTACCAGTACGAGCTCGATCCACTATGTCACCTGTCATTTGGAAACGCTG
Organism: Conchocele bisecta; assembly: GCA_029237695.1. Taxonomy (NCBI): domain Eukaryota; kingdom Metazoa; phylum Mollusca; class Bivalvia; order Lucinida; family Thyasiridae; genus Conchocele; species Conchocele bisecta. Next base: position 35,342,552 of record CM055278.1, read on the forward strand.
TTGGAGACGAAAAATGGTTTGACCGGAGACTAGCATATTCACGGCTTGGACTCTCTGATTTTGGCGAAGCTTAGGTATTTTGCAACGTGATATCTAACAAATGTGTTGTGATTTCCTACTCGCAAAGTGTCAAAATATTGAGGTCAACAATTTTACGACTTGCACGTGCACACATGTCAAAACTACACATAGCGATATTCAACGCCAGAAACATTGCAATATCGATATTATCATCAGGTATGATAGGCCAATATCGCCTTAACTAATTGTGTAAGTTTTGTGACATATACTAATTTATTTTAGAAATTACAGCCAAAATAAAAATGAACACTTTCTTTTTTGACTCAGTATATAAGAACTGGTACAACATTCACCAAAATAAAGGAGACTATACGAAAACACTGTTTACCACCCATTTCAGTTGAGTTCACAGCTCAGTACTTTCAGTACTTTGATTCTGACAGGAATGGAAGCATGGCAGCGGGGTCAAAAATCATCACGTCACAACAGCCGAAGAGCCGCATCACACTTCATTCACATGTGTCCTGCCACACAAAATAATCCATTCCAAACTGTAGACTAGATCTTGGCTGTGTATTAAAGCCCCTGTGTAAACACTGTCTCCACATACATTAATACACCACATCAGTGCACCCAAACCTGCCTCAAAGCACATGCAACACAAACATAATTATGTATTTTTTCCGGACTATTTTTTGAGGGGTACCGACCCGGAAGCAGTATATCCATGCGCGTGAATATGTTTCCAAATCACCAGGAATCACGTGAATAAAGCAGGAGGATATGGACGCCATCTTTGACCGACTCATCGACGATGAGGAGAAGAAATCTAGGGATCATGTGGACGACATAAAGCGCCGACTAAACGACGTCTGCAAGTTATGTAGCGAATACGTCGATCGAATTACGTCCGGGCGGACGGACATCGGCGACAAAGAAAAGAAAGCCCGCAACAATAATCTGGTTCCTTTGTTGAAGGAGGCTGAAACTTCAATAGCCAAGTGCAAAACCGCAACTTCCGGTATTCCACATAAATGCAACGTGGAGTCGTGCGTGTTGGTAGGAAATAAAACAGTATTGGATAATTTACAGAATGTTGGTGCTCTTGGAACCTTCCCATGTATGAGTGACGACATCAATATCCGTGGACCTACAGATAGCGACATGTGTTACGTCGGAGGTTTACTCGTGCTCGCCGACGGCCGGCTACTACTGTCGGACCGTAAAAATATGAACATAAAGCTGTTTGACGTCAACCATATACTCGTGTCCAGCGTTGCACTACAATCGGGTCCCAGAGACATTGTGGACACGGATGACGGGCAGGTAGCTGTCTGTCTGCCAGACAACAAGAAGATCCAGTTTGTGTCCGTGTCCGGCACCCTGACCCTCGGACTGTACATCAAGACCGCAGTGAAATGCTGGAGTGTGACCAGATGTGGCGACAACCTGGCGGCGGTAGATTGGAATTCACCAGACATTGTGGAGATTGACATATGGGGTAGGAAGGTGAAAACTATATGGACATGTCCTGCTGTCGGCCTCCAGTATATAATCCACAACACCCGGGGGGAGTTGATCACGACAGGCAACGACAGCGTGGTAACACGTGTGACCCGGGATGGCGTCGTGCTGGCCCGATACGAGGGAGACAACTTTGCGATTCCATACGGACTCACCGTCCACCCAGACGGAAGTATCTATTTCTGCGACTGGGATTCTGACAACATCCACCACATAACGGCGGATTGTACCCGTAGTATTGAAGTTTTCGGGGACGGACAGATATCGGGGCCTGAATGTATCTGTTACAACGTACACAACAATTCACTGTACATATCTCCAGGTCATAGTGATGGATCATCTCCGGAAGGTGATGACTGTATAAAAGTATTTTGTCTCGGGTATTAACCCTTTACACACCTAAAGCGACAAAAGTCGCGTTGCTACTTTCTGGTCCGTTCCTGCCTAACGCGACAATTGTCGTTTTGACAGGTGCGTGTTTTCATCGATACGGAAGGGCCTGTCACTACGGAGAAATCATGAATATTCATTAGTGGTGGCCCCGGAAATGGCATATGTAAAATAATTATATAGATTTACATTGATTTAGTGCGTAATACTTTAGAAATACATCAAACGGGCCGCATCACGTGAGACTAATTGTCAAAATGGCGGATGCGAATGTCGCGAATGTGATTAAAAATCACGGAGCTGAATTTCTCTCAGATTCGTCCGATTCTGATAGCGCAAGCGACTTCGACGGATTTGAAGACGAACACATATTGATAAACGGAAATGTCACCGGCTATGTTGATATGGAAAACCCAGAATATGACCGTGAATTGCCGAAAGACATTGAAAATAACTGGACAAAAAACGATACCCCACCCACTTTATCCCCATTCATGAATAAGCCTGGATTGAACGTAAATTTGCCTTGTCAAAATGGCGGATGCGAATGTCGCGAATGTGATTAAAAATCACGGAGCTGAATTTCTCTCGGATTCGTCCGATTCTGATAGCGCAAGCGACTTCGACGGGTTTGAAGACGAACACATATTGATAAACGGAAATGTCACCGGCTATGTTGATATGGAAAACCCAGAATATGACCGTGAATTGCCGAAAGACATTGAAAATAACTAGACAAAAAACGATACCCCACCCACTTTATCCCCATTCATGAATAAGCCTGGATTGAACGTAAATTTGCCTTAAGAACCTACGCCGATTAATTTTTTCAATTTGAAGAAATGTGGGTTTTGATCAAAGAGCAAACTAATTTGTATGCATAATGCAGAACGTAAAATAAACGGCCAAAACTTGAAACCCCACAGTAGACTTTTGAACTGGAAACCAGTACTACTTCAGTTCATCTTTTTCTACTGGCAGTAGAAAAAGATGAACTGAAACTATTTTTTGCTTTGTGTATCGTGATGGGATTTGTGCATAAAGACCATTTAGAACATTATTGGAGTACTGATTCATCGGTATCTACACCATTCTTCGGTGAGCACATGAGTAAAAATAGATTTTTAGCCATCCTCACTAACTTACACTTATCTGATTCAGACAACGAGGTACCCCGCAGACACGAGGGACATGACCCACTATATAAGGTGCGAGACTTTATCACCATGTGTTCAAGCTTTAGTGATGTATATACGCCTGAAAGAGATTTATCGTTTGATGAGTCGACATGTCCTTGGAAGGGCAGACTGCGTTTTCGAGTGTACAATCCGTCCAAGCCTGATAAATGGGGCATCAAACTTTATTCGGTGAATGAAGCATCCTCGGGTTATGTCATCGGTTTTGACACTTACATTGGTAGTACGCCTACTGTTACCTACGCTGAATTAGCCGATTTAGATGACGAATGCAGCATAACGACAAAAACTGTTGTGGGCTTGTTGATTAGACACGGTTTATTGCATAGAGGTTACCATGTTTATATGGACAATTACTTTACTTCTGCATCACTTATGGATGAACTCGATTGTAGAGACACGTATGCATGTGGCACAACTAGAAAAAAACAGAATTGCAGACAAAACATAAAATGAAACGGGGTGAAGTTATCTATCGCCGACGAGACGATCTGTTAGCTGTAAAATTTCACGACAAGAGAGACGTGCAAATGCTTTCGACCATACATGAGGCGGAGTTTGGTGTTCTTGACACAGAATATGTCCCGAACGAAAATCTGGTTTATAAGCCAACTTGTATTATAGACTATTGTTAAAAAATGGGTGGGGTAGATCTTTCTGATAAAAACATGAAGTATTACAGTGTTACACGGAGAACCAAAAAGTGGTGGAAGAAGTTGTTCTTTTATTTTTTCAACATGATCATAACTAACGGTTACGCATTGTGTCGGAAATACGGTCCAAAGAAACTTAGCAGTCAGACATTCAGACAGGAAATTGCTAACACTCTAGTTAGAGAGGCTACAGACGTACCCAAACCACAGAAGAAAGGCCGAAAGCTATTGAACAACTGTGAGCGATTATCAGGTCGACATTTTCCTGCATACAATGTCGCCCAAGAAGGCAAAAAGCGGAAGCGACCACCAAGGGACTGTGTTGCCTGTAATCCAACCCCCAAGAACAGAGACGGTTTCCACCGAAAACAGTCAACACGTCACTGTCCTATATGCAATGTGGTGTTGTGCATACCAAGGTGTTTTGATGTGTACTATAAACAAGTCCTGACTGGTGAAAATGGCTCATCGGACTCGTCCGACTAGGAATATACAATTTTCATACTCTAGTTACCTGGATTGATCACAGGTGTGTTTTCTTACCTGGAATACCTGTTCACCTGTACATGTTATGTAATTGCTCAAATAGTTGGGAACAATATCAGATACATAGATGTCATTGTGAGACAGATACCTATATCATTTCTATGAACGACACAAAAAAGTAAAAAAAAAATTTTACTTTTTTTTTACTTTTTTTAAGTTGGGAATTAATTATACAGGTAAATATCTCTCACCTGTCTGTATTTACTTACCTGGTTTTGTTCCACAATATTCCCAGAAGTACATGACACATTTCCTAGTTATACTGGATGCAGTAAGACAAAATGCAACAATTGCAAATCAAATAATATACATGTAACTATTGTTGTATTTTTAGCTCACCTGAGCGAAGCTCATGTGAGCTATTGTTACCGCAATGTGTCCGTCGTCCGTGAACATTTTCAAACGTCTTCTCCTCGGTAACCATTGGGTCTATAGTCACCAAACTTCATGGTCATGGTCCTTAGGTAGGGGGATTACAAAATTGTTAAAATGACGTCGTTACGTAATCCAAGATGGCTGCCATCTAAAAATAGCACAAATTCTTAAAAAATCTTCTTCTCAAGAACCGCCAACCGGATTTCGACAAAACTTGGTAGGAATGATCAATGTACATTGCTCTTTCAAAGTTGTTAAAATGGTGACCCCGGGGTAAAAAATGGGCGTGGCCCGTGGGGTCAAATTTCATTTTTGACTGAATATGGTCATGTCATATATCAAATTGAAGGTATCAATGAGGCGAACACTCTGGTGCATTTTTTGTCGAAATCGGATTGTTATGTCATCCAAGATGGCCGCCGAAATGTCAAAAGGTCGTTCTTTTATTAAAGATTTCAAAATTCTTCTTCACATGAACCGCTTGGCCCATGGTAGCCAAACTTAAAAGTTATGGTCCATGGGTGAAGCCTTTTCAGATTTGTTAAAATAGAGGTCATCGCTAATCCAAGATGGCCGCCGTCTAAAAATAGCATAAATTCTTAAAAAATCTTCTCATGAACCGCTAGCCGGATTTCGACGAAACTTGGTAGGAATGATCGATGTACATTGCTCTTTGAAAGTTGTTAAAATGGTGACCCCGGGGTCAAAAATGGGCGTGGCCCGTGGGGTCAAATTGGGGTCAAATTTTATTTTTGACTGAATATGGTCATGTCATATATCAAATTGAAGGTATCAATGAGGTGATCACTCTGGTGCATTTTTTTGTTTTTTTTGTCGAAATCGGATTGTTATGTCATCCAAGATGGCCGCCGAAAGGTCAAAAGGTCGTTCTTTTATTAGATATTTCAAAATTCTTCTTCACAACCGCTTGGCCCATGGTAGCCAAACTTAAAAGTCATGGTCCATGGGTGAAGCCTTTTCAGATTTGTTAAAATGGAGGTCATCGCTAATCCAAGCTGGCCGCCATCTAAAAATAGCATAAATTCTTAAAAAATCTTTTCATGAACCGCTAGCCGGATTTCGACGAAACTTGGTAGGAATGATCGATGTACATTGCTCTTTCAAAGTTGTTAAAATGGTGACCCCGGGGTCAAAATGGGCGTGGCCCGTGGGGTCAAATTTTATTTTTGACTGAATATGGTCATGTCATATATCAAATTGAAGGTATCAATGAGGTGATCACTCTGGTGCATTTTTTTGTCGAAATCGGATTGTTGTGTCATCCAAGATGGCCGCCGAAAGGTCAAAAGGTCGTTCTTTTATTAGATATTTCAAAATTCTTCTTCACAACCGCTTGGCCCATGGTAGCCAAACTTAAAAGGTATGGTCCATGGGTGAAGCCTTTTCAGATTTGTTAAAATGGAGGTCATCGCTAATCCAAGCTGGCCGCCATCTAAAAATAGCATAAATTCTTAAAAAATCTTCTTCTCATGAACCACCAGCCGGATTTCGACGAAACTTAGTAGGAATGATTGATGTACATTGCTCTTTCAAAGTTGTTAAAATGATGCCCCTGGGGTCAAAAATGGGCGTGGCCCGTGGGGTCAAATTTTATTTTTGACCGAATAGTCATGTTATATATCAAATCGAAGGTATCAATGAGGCGATCACTCTGGTAGTTTTTTTTTCGAAATCGGATTGTTATGTCATCCAAGATGGCCGCCGAAATGTCAAAAGGTCGTTCTTTTATTAGAGATTTCAAAATTCTTCTTCACTTGAACCGCTTGGCCCATGGTAGCCAAACTTAAAAGGTATGGTCCATGTGTGAAGCCTTTTCAGATTTGTTAAAATGGAGGTCATCGCTAATCCAAGATGGCCGCCGTCTAAAAATAGCATAAATTCTTAAAAAATCTTCTCATGAACCGCTAGCCGGATTTCGACGAAACTTGGTAGGAATGATCGATGTACAATGCTGTTTCAAAGTTGTTAAAATGGTGACCCCGGGGTCAAAAATGGGCGTGGCCCGTGGGGTCAAATTTTATTTTTGACCGAATATGGTCATGTTATATATCAAATCGAAGGTATCAATGAGTCGATCACTCTGGTACATTTTTTGTCCAAATCGGATTGTTATGTCATCCAAGATCGCCGCCGAAATGTCAAAAGGTTCTTTTATTAGAGATTTCAAAGTTCTTCTTCACATGAACCGCTTGGCCCATGGTAGCCAAACTTAAAAGTTATGGTCCATGGGTGAAGCCTTTTCAGATTTGTTAAAATGGAGGTCATCGCTAATCCAAGATGGCCGCCGTCTAAAAATAGCATAAATTCTTAAAAAATCTTCTCATGAACCGCTAGCCGGATTTCGACGAAACTTGGTAGGAATGATCGATGTACATTGCTCTTTGAAAGTTGTTAAAATGGTGACCCCGGGGTCAAAAATGGGCGTGGCCCGTGGGGTCAAATTGGGGTCAAATTTTATTTTTGACTGAATATGGTCATGTCATATATCAACTTGAAGGTATCAATGAGGCGATCACTCTGGTGCAATATTTGTCGGAATCGGATGATTATGTCATCCATGATGGCCACCAAAAGGTCCATTTATTCAAGATTTTTAACGTCTTTTTCTCAGGAACCACATGGCCGATGCTGGGTGAAGCATTTTCAGCTTTTGTAAAATGAGTCGTCGCTTAATCCAAGATGACCGCCATCTAAAAATAGCACAATTTTTTTAAACACATGAACTCAATGTCACATTCTCCTCTGGTGTTCATGGAGTCAGGTGAGCGAATTAGGGCCATCATGGCCCTCTTGTTTAGTTATCTCCCTTTTTTGTTTTCGCGCACTGATTTCCTGTCCGGAGCATAACTCGACCACCCTTTGGAATATTTTCATGAAACTTCACACATGCATAGACCACGACCCGGAGGTGTGTCGCGCACAAGAATGACAACTCTTGCGTAGCTAATTTTTGAGTTGTCTCCCTTTTTAGCTCGACTTTTCGAAGAATAAGTAGAGCTTATGTTGTCACCCCGGCGTCACCGTCACGCCTTGGTTAAGGTTTTTAGTCAAGCTTGTATATGGAATACTACTGGCCCTACACCCACCATACTTGGACAACTTCATCTCCTAGTGATGTACATCAATAACCCCTGATCTATATTTGACCTTGACCTACATTTCCTCTTGAATTACTTGGTTAATTCCCCTTGGTTACGGTTTTTAGTCAACCTTGGTTAAGGTTTTTAGTCAAGTTTGTATATGCAATACTACTGGCCCTACACCCCCCCACCATACTTGGACAACTTCACTCCTAGTGATGCACATCAATAACCCCTGATCTATATTTGACCTTGACCTACATTTACTCTTGAATTACTTACTTAATTCCCTTGGTTAAGGTTTTTAGTCAACCTTGGTTAAGGTTTTTTTTCAAGCTTGTACATTGAATACTATTGTGCATCCAGACACCATACTTCGACAACCTTTTCTCATAGGTATGCACATCAATAACCCTGATCTATATTTGACCTTCACCTACATTTCCTCTTCAATTACTTACTTAATTCCTTTTGGTTAAGGTTTTTAGTCAACCTTCTATATGGAATACTACTGGCCCTACACCCACCATTCTTGGACAACTTCATCTCCTAGTGATGTACATCAACAACCCCTGATCTATATTTGACCTTGACCTACATTTCCTCTTGAATTGCTTAATTCCCCTTGGTTAACGTTTTTAGTCAAGCTTGTAGATGGAATACTCCTGGCCCTACACCAACCATACTTGGACTAAACTTCATCTCCTAGTGAGTACATCAACAACCCCTGACCTATATTTGACCTTGACCTACATTTAACCTTGAATTACTTACTTAATTCCCCTTGGTTAAGGTTTTTACTCGACCTTGGTTAAACTTTTTACTCAAGCTTGTACATGGAATACTATTGTGCATACAGACACCATAATTGGACAACCTTTTCTCATAGTGATGTACATCAATAACCCCTGATCTATATTTGACCTTCACCTACATTTCCTCTTGAATTACTTACTTAATTCTCTTTGGTTAAGGTTTTTAGTCAAGCTTGTAGATGGAATACTCATGGCCCTACACCAACCATACTTGGACAACTTCATCTCCTAGTGATGTACATCAACAACCCCTGACCTATATTTGACCTTGACCTACATTTAACCTTAAATTACTTACTTAATTCCCCTTGGTTCCTTAAATTACTTACTTAATTCCCCTTGCTTAAGGTTTTTACTCAACCTTGGTTAAGGTTTTTAGTCAAGCTTGTAGATGGAATACTATTGTGCATACAGACACCACACTTGGATAACTTTTTCTCATATGGATGTACATCAATAACCCCTGACCTTTATTTTACTTTCACCTACATTTAACCTTCAATTACTTCGTTAATGTTTATAGTCAAGCTTGTATATGGAATACTTCTGGGCCTACATCAACCATACTTGGACAACTTCATCTCCTTGTGATGTAAATCAATAATCCCTGACCTATATTTCACCTTGACCTACTTTTATCCTTGGATTACTTAGTTATCTCCCCTTGGTTACGTTTTTTACTCAAGCTTGTATATGGAATACTCCTGGGCCTACAGCAACCATACTTGGAAAACCACGCATCTACGTCCAAGGTCAAGGTCACTGTTGAAGGTCAAAGGTCAAACCTATTGAAATTCCCTTCTGCTCTATATCTCCTACACCGATGCATGGATTATCAAATGGCTTGGCACAAATGTTTCTCATGATGAGAAGGTGTGTCACCATTAATAACCACGCACCTACGTCCAAGGTCAAGGTCACAGTTGAAGGTCAAAGGTCAAACCTATTGAAATTCCATTCCACTCTATATCTTCTACACTGATGCATGGATTATCAAATTGCTAACCACGCACCTACGTTCAAGGTCACAGTTGAAGGTCAAACCTATTGGAATTCCCTTCCGCTCTATATCTTCTACACCGATGCATGGATTATCAAATGGCTTGACACAGATGTTTCTCATGTTGAGAAGGTGTGTCACAATCAATAACCACGCACCTACGTCCAAGGTCATGGTCACAGTTGAAGGTCAAAGGTCAAACCTATTGAAATTCCCTTCCGCTCTATATCTTCTACACCGATGCATGGATTATCAAATGCCTTGGCACAAATGTTTCTCAGGATGAGAAAGTGTGTCGCGATCAATAAACACGCACCTACATCGAAGGTCAAGGTCACAGTTAAAGCTCAAAGGTAAAAAATATTGAAATTCCCAAATGGCTTGGCACAAATGTTTCTCACGATGAGAAGGTGTGTCGCGATCAATAACCACGCACCTACGTCCAAGGTCAAGGTCACTGTTGAAGGTCAAAGGTCAAACCTATTGAACTTCCCTTCCTCTCTATGTCTTCTACACCGATGCATGGATTATCAAATGGCTTGGCACAAATGTTTCTCGTGATGAGAAGGTGTGTCCCGATCAATAACCACGCACCTATGTCCAAGGTCAAGGTCACAGTTGAAGGTCAAAGGTCAAACCTATTGAAATTCCCTTCCGCTCTATATCTTCTACACTGATGCATGGAATATCAAATTGCTAACCACGCACCTACGTCCAAGGTCACAGTTGAAGGTCAAAGGTCAAACCTATTGAAATTCCCTTCCGCTCTATATCTTCTACACCGATGCATGGATTATCAAATGACTTGGCACAGATGTTTCTCATGATGAGAAGGTGTGTCGCAATCAATAACCACGCACCTACGTCCAAGGTCACAGTTGAAGGTCAAAGGTCAAACCTATTGAAATTCCCTTCCGCTCTATATCTTTATCACAGATGCATGCATTATCAAATGCCTTGGCACAAATGTTTCTCAGGATGAGAAGGTGTGTCTCGATCAATAACCACGCACCTACGTCCAAGGTCAAGGTCATAGTTGAAGGTCAAAGGTCAAACCTATTGAAATTCCCTTCCGCTCTATATCTTCTACACCGATGCATGGATTATCACACTATGCCCAGGGTCAAGGTCACAGACTTGATGCGTTTGAAACCTTAACGCTCGGCTAAATGGCTTATGATCAAAAATGCCTCGTTTTCTTTGGCTGCCAGTGGGGGTATTCGTATGCCGATAGGCCATATTTCTAGTTTCCCTTGGTTAAGGTTTTTAGTCGATCTTGGTTAAGGTTTTTATGTAGGCCGCAGCCACCTTCTTTGTCAAGCTATGTGTACATCGACACCCTCGTAGTCGAGCTATGCTGTTCTCCTACAGCTCTTGTTTGTTTTGCGCACTCTACAAACTGGACAATAATGCATGAAGACCCGTTTTCTCGTCTGCTCTGTACACCTTTTTTCGTGTGCTCTGTACACCTTACCTGTCGAGAGAACAATAGAGACTGGGAGAACCATGTGCTAGCATGGGCTTGCATGTGCAAATGTCCAGTGCTTGACCACTGCTGACCACAGGTAATTTATACAGGTAAATTACTACATTGGGTACTGTGTTGAAAATATTGTGGCATTATGTGGACCTGTGCAGATATATGTAGATAAATATAGGACTATTAAAAAAAATCTGGGCTCCAGTAGCAAGCATTATTATTTTTTTCATTTTTCTTTTTTTTTCTTTTTTTTTTTTCTTTTTTTTTTTTTCTTTTTTTTTCTTCATTCTTTTTTTTTTTCATTCTTTTTTTTTCATTTTTTTTTTTCAAATTATTTTTCAATTTTTGTCTAGTAGCATAAGGTCGTAAGTGCTATATACAGACTATTCACCTGTGCATGTGCTAGCATGTGCAACTGACCACTGACCACTTAAGGTAATTTATACAGGTAAATGATTATATTACATTTCCGTAAACTGTGTTGAAAATATTGTGGCAATATGTGGACCTGTATATATATGATATGTAGATAAATATAGGACTATTAAAAAACATTCTGGGCTCCAGTAGGGAGCATTATTCTTTTATTTTTTTTAAATTTAACTTTTTCCATTTATTTTTTTTACCTGACCACTAACTTATTACAGGTAATTTATACAAGTACATTATTACATTTCCGTAACTATTAACAAAAATTCTGGGCTCCAGTAGCGAGCATTATTATTAACATTTCCGTAAACTGTGTTGAAAATATTGTGGCATTATGTGGACCTGTGCAGATATATGTAGATAAATATAGGACTATTAAAAAAAACTCTGGGCTCCAGTAGCAAGCATTATTATTTTTAATATTTTTTTTTTTCAAATTCTTTTTCAATTTTTGTCTAGTAGCATAAGGTCGTAAGTGCTATATACAGACTATTATCATATAATAAAACAATTATTGACTAGTGAGCCATAGAATATAATGTGATATTCTATGGCTCACTAGTCAATAATTGTATATGTTCGGGTCAGTGAAAATTGCTTTCGGGCCCAGGCTCGAGGTCAAGGCGGGACAAGGCGAGACATCTGATTCCGCGGAATTCTTGTTTACTTATCTCCCTTTGTTGTTTCGTGCTCTGATTTTGTATCCAGAGCATAACTCGAACACCCTTTGGAATATTTGTATGCCCCACCACGATAGTGGAGGGGGCATTTAGTGTTACCCTTGTCCGTCCGCACATACGAATGGGTACTTGTTGTAAGCGTACGGGGATCTTATTGGATAGGGTTAGGATAGTGTTGGGTACTCTTGTTGGGTATTTTTATATAGTAAAAACCCAACAAGTATTCATTCGTAGGAACGTGCGTCCCGTCGTCCCGTCCGTCCATCCGTCCGTCACAAAACTTTAACACTCAGGTAAATGTCTCGTAATTTCTTCATCCTTCGACCGATCTCCTTCATATTTCATATACACATTGCTCTAATGGTCCTCTACCGCCCTGTGCCAAATCCACGTTCGTCCTGCCCACCCCGCCAAGCCCAGGGTTAAGATCACATACTTAGTGCTTCAAAAACTTTAACGCTCAGGTAAATATCTTAAAATTTCTGTTTTCTTTCACGGATCAGCTTCATATTTCACATATGCATTGCTCTAATGGTCCTCTACCGCCCTGTGCCAAATCCACGTTCGTCCTGCCCCTGATCATAATTTCAAAATTTTCCCGTGGGGGGGGGGGGGGGCGGGGGGGGGGGTTGTCTTCAACTTTCGATGTCGTTTACAGAAAATGTTTTCATGAACAATTGCACAGTCCTGTTTTTATTATAAAAAATTTTTTTAAACTTCACAACAAAAAATAGATTTCACAATTTTTCCTTACTGGTGTACATGTATATTGAAAATGCAAAATTATCTGCCCTGTTTATCATAGTTTCTGGTAGTATTATGTACTTGAATATAACCCATGTTTTTGGAAAGCTCATCAAATAATATTGTGTGATTGATTGACATATGACACGCCATGTGATTTTGTACCTAAGAACATGTGCGATTTTGTACCTACATGTAAGAACATGTACGATTTATCATGAGAAATATTTTAAGATATTTTCTGTATTAGACGTCGAATGTTGGTGATTCCTCATTTGCTACATGTATGAACATTTCTTCATCTTTCGACGTAGTTTACAGAAAATATCACAGTTTATGTAAATATATTTCATGAACAATCACACATGTTCTTATGTACAAAATCACACGGTGTGCGTCATCTGTGACTGGAGAAATGGGGCTTAAGGGATTTGTGACCAGTGTAACTGCTGATCACACTCTTGTAGCCCGATAACGATCTATATTGCTTGTTTGAAGCTTGCCGGGTGTTTCATTGATGGAATGGCGAACAGTTCAGATCTTGACCAGACTGCGGTTGACGGGCTGATCTTGATCGACACTGGTCGCAAAACCCATGAGCCCCATTTCTCCAGTTACAGCCACATGCCATTTTAATTTACATAGCATGATGCGAACATTTATATATTGTATATCTGAGACACAGTCCCTTTAGTACACATTCAAATGTGGGTGGGGGGGGGATTGATTGACATATGAGATACACCATGTGATTTTGTACCTAAGAACATAACTATGCACGATTTTCCATGAAAAATATTTACGATATTTTCCGTATTAGACGTCTAATATTGGTGATTCCGCATTTGCTATTAAATTTCTTCAACTTTCGACGTCATTTACAGAAAATGTTTTTTTTTAAACTTCGCAACAAAAAATAGATTTCACAATTTTTGTCGCTCCCGCTTGCGGAAAGCGCGATATAGTCGGCACTTTGGCGTACGTACGTATGTACATACGTGTGTCTGGTTAAAGTTTTTGGTTAACGTTTTTTGGATAAAGTTTTCGTTATACTAGATCTCTTTTTAGTGTCCATGCCTCGCCACAAGGCGCGACATGCAGGCTGTGGCCATCTAGTTCCTTACTGGTGTACATGTATATCAAAAATGCAAAATTATCTGCCCTGTTTATCAGTTTCTGGTAGTATTATGTACTTGATTATAACCCATATTTTTGGAAAGTTCATCAAATAATATTGTGTGATTGATTGACATACGATTTTTCATGAAAAATATTTACAATATTTTCTGTATTAGACGTCGAATGTTGGTGATTCCTTATTTGCTATGAAAATTTCTTCACCTTTCGACGTAGTTTACAGAAAATATCACAGTTTATGTAAATATATTTCATGAACAATCACACATGTTCTTATGTACAAAATCACACGGTGTGCGTCATCTGTGACTGGAGAAATGGGGCTTAAAGGATTTGTGACCAGTGTAATTCCTGATCACACACTTGTAGCCCGATAACGATCTATATTGCTTGTTTGAAGCTTGCCGGGTGTTTCATTGATGGAATGGCGAACAGTTCAGATCTTGACCAGACTGCGGTTGACGGGCTGATCTTGATCGACACTGGTCGCAAAACCCATGAGCCCCATTTCTCCAGTTGCAGCGACATGTCATTTTAATTTACATTGCATGATGCGAACATTTATTTCACAGGTTGAAGTAATAGACCGAGGTCTATAAATACCATATGCCTAAAATGGAGTATATGGAGGGAGTAAAAAAATAAATTGTTTAGCTTATTTTTTTTCTTCATTTGTTGATGCTTTTAGGCATATTTACTGTATTTATAGACCTCGGTCGGTTACTTCAACCTGTAGCTGTGACAGGAAAAAAGGGACTTATGACATAATTAGGTCACCAGTCTAGTTCCTCAGCTATGGCTGTGACAGGAGAAATGGGACTGATGACATATGTCACCTGTCGTGTTCCAGGTATAACTGCTCGCTCTTGTTTGTAATTGTTGTAAAATATATAAAGTTTAAACTGTGTATAAAAAACTATGGATATAGATCTACCCCCTGCATACAAAGTATGTCGAGGGGTATATAATTTTTGTAATTCCGTCCGTTTGTCCGTCCGTCCACGTTAAAGAGTTTGGGTAACCATTAGATGTGACGGCAAGTCGGATCGACTTCATATACTTCCTTATTATCATCTAAATTTTCATTCCATACCACACTCATGCGGCCTTCATTTCCAAGGTCAAAATACTTAGACATTTGCATCCGTACGATTTGCCTTAAAGTTTTCGGGGACCCATTATCTCTGCAACGGTAAGTCGGATTGACTTCAAACTTCATATACTTCCTTATCATCATCCATATTTTCATTCCATACCACACCCATGTGGCCCTCATGTCCAAGGTCAAGCTGAAGTTACTTTGAACAATCGTGTTTGTCAAGATAAATATTGTTTTTGCAGCATTGATAATGTATACTGTTTCGACGAATATATTGATTTTAAATAGAATATATATGATTTTTTGGGTGAAATATTAAAATGGTTACTATAGTAACAATTTGTGTTTTATAGAACTAATAGGACATTAATTTCTTATAATTTTATATGTCTACGTTTGCCAAATATGTTTATTGCTTAAAATGCCTAATGTCGAGACCAAAAGCACATTTTCAAAAATGGTTGCCATGGTAACAAACTAAGATTAGATATCAATTTATGTTAAATTATCACGACTTGTATTTAAAATTAGATTTATCTTGAAAATTGGAGTATTTTTTTGCTAAAAAACATATTTTTTACGATGTATTTTAATGCTAATAAACAATTATTTTCCATATACCGTAGGTTAACATATTATAAAAAATATGTATAAAATTGTATGTTATTTAATAAAATGTATGGTTTGGTAAACATTCCATCATTTGGTTTTAAAATATTCCATTAAGAATGCGACCCAAACAAGAATATTATCATATTTCGGTGCCGTTTTCTCCCATTCAAATACATAGCAAAAAATACAACCATATTTTCCCAAAATGTGGTTACAAAAAACTGAATAACTTTTGAACCGTATAACCGATTTTCATAATCTATGCATCAGTCAAAGCCCAATGTTGCCTCGTATTGCACTTATCTGAACTATGCATTGGACAGTGTACACCCAGCTCAGCTTGCTCATCTGCAGTCTCATCTGGGTCTACACCAGGCATAGGCCATATGCCCCATTCCTGCAGTCACTGTCACATGTTCAACAGTTCACATTTGAATAATGATGTAAATGATATACTTATTATTGCAATAGTTTATACATGTACTTCATAGCATATGCCCTTCTGTGTCTTTTTCATCAAACAAACATTTTAGCAACACGAAGGTGCTTTTTTTTTTTTTATCGCCCGGTGACCATTTTAGCAGTATTACGGTAATAAAAAAAAAAGAGAACTCAATATTTTTTTGTATTTTTTTCGACCACCCAGAGGCCACTTGGCCAAAAAGAATCTGTAATCCAAGTAATAAAAAAAAAAACTGGCCTTAGTAACATCAGGAATCCAAAATCCTTGACTATGATGTACGGTATGTATGGTTTAAAGTTGTGATTTGACTTACATTAAAGGTACATGCCCACGCAGCAGGTTACACTGTACTACTACTTTTCATTTTCTGTCATGCCTTATATGAGCCATTTGTCTACCCACTAACAAGTTATTTTTAATTACGGCGCGTGTTAATTGGTGTTAAATCGCATTTTATATACCGCGACCAGAAAGGGTATTTTCCGACCTCGTGCTATTTTTACCAACACGCGCCACGTGACACGGTCAATCATATCACATCTTTGACATGCGCAGTGAAGTATCGGAAGTTGAGAAGAAAAATCTCTGTTCGAGTCCAAATCTAAATCTCCACGTAACTCTTTCCATTTGGTGATCTTGTCGCCAATATTAACCACTCTCTCTCTGTACTGCCTGTCCCTCAGACATTTTGCCTTTTTTTTGGCCGACGTCGTTTCATACAATTTCCGTCCTGGACGTTTCGACATGTTGATATTCTTGTTTACATATTGGGAAGCCTACTGGCACGCGTAGTATACTGCGCACCGCAAGCCGTGATGTGAAAGTCGTCGTCCCCGCACATTATCAAAATAGACTGTTACCGCCGCGCGTCGCTAACAGTAAATTGATAATTAATAAATGATTATATTTGTATAGCGGGCACTCGTAATTTTTAGAACTGGTGGAATAGTGACATAATTATACACTTATTTAATTCCTATAAAGAACATTTTGTGCCTACTGCGTGGGCATGTACCTTTAACTCCAAAAGAAATCTTGTACAACAGCACATATTTCTGAATACAAGAAATCTTGTACAACAGCACATATTTCTGAATACAAGAAATCTTGTACAACATGTCACACATATTTCTGAATACAAGAAATCTTGTACAACATGTCACACATATTTCTGAATACAATAAATCTTGTACAACAGGTCACACATATTTCATGACAAGAAATCTTGTACAACAGGTCACACATATTACATGACAATAAATCTTGTACAACAGGTCACACATATTACATGACAATAAATCTTGTACAACAGGTCACACATATTACATGACAATAAATCTTGTACAACAGGTCACACATATTTCATGACAATAAATCTTGTACAACAGGTCACACATATTACATGACAATAAATCTTGTACAACAGGTCACACATATTACATGACAATAAATCTTGTACAACAGGTCGCACATATTACATGACAAGAAATCTTGTACAACAGGTCACACATATTACATGACAAGAAATCTTGTACAACAGGTCACACATATTTCTGAATACAATAAATCTTGTACTATCATTGTATTATCTAATCATACTGTTAACCATTTTATTGTAATTTGTTTTTATACAATGCTCCAGATAAGTTGCGTATTTGCTGAAATATCCAATTAAAATTGACAAAAGCCCAATTGAAATCAGAAGTAGCGAGTACCAAAAAGCAGCAACAATTTTGTGGTACCTTTATCGTGGTGCAGAAAACAATAAACAGACCACAAACAAATATAGCATATTTTTCTTATTTTCCATGAAAACACATATTGGTATTTCATTAGAATTGTCTCCAAGGAGAAAATTCTAATGAATTGCCAAGATATGTTTTCATTGAAGCAAACTATTACTAATTCCTTATCTGGAGCCCTGTTTATATATACATTGAATGATGTTGTTCACAAATGTTTATCAATAAACTACTGCAGTATGGCTTATAACTTCAGTTTGGCTTATAACTACTATATATTTACTATGTATCACATTACTTTGGCTATCTACATGCATTTTTAGCTCACCTGAGCGAAGCTCATGCGAGCTATTGTTACTGCAATGTGTCCGTCGTCATCCGTGAACATTTTCAAACGACTTCTCCCCGGTAACCATTGGGCCTATAGTCACCAAACTTCATGGTCATGGTCCTTAGGCAGGGGGATTACAAAATTGTTAAAATGACGTCATCACGTAATCCAAGATGGCCGTCGTCTAAAAATAGCATGAATTCTTCAAAAATCTTCTTCTCAAGAACCACCAACCGGATTTCGACAAAGATGGTAGGAATGATCGATGTACAATGCTCTTTCAATGTTGTTAAAACCCCGGGGTCAAAAATGGGCGTGGCCCGTGGGGTCAAATTTTATTTTTTACAGAATATGGTCATGTCATATATCAAATCGAAGGTATCAACGAGGCGATCACTCTGGTGCATTTTTTGTCGAAATCGGATTGTTATGTCATCCAAGATGGCCGCCGAAATATCAAAAGGTTGTTCTTTTATTAGAGATTTCAAAATTCTTCTTCACATGAACCGCTTGGCCCATGGTAGCCAAACTTAAAAGTTATGGTCCATGGGTGAAGCCTTTTCAGATTTGTTAAAATGGAGGTCATTGCTAATCCAAGGTGGCCGCCGTCTAAAAATAGCATAAATTCTTAAAAAATCTTCTCATGAACCGCTAGCCGGATTTCGACGAAACTTGCTAGGAATGATCGATGTACAATGCTCTTTCAAAGTTGTTAAAATGGTGACCCCGGGGTCAAAAATGGGCATGGCCCGTGGGGTCAAATTGTGGTCAAATTTTATTTTTGACCGAATATGGTCATGTTATATATCACATCGAAGGTCACTCAACGAGGCGATCACTCTGGTGCTGTTGTTATGTGCTGGTACAAATGTACATACAGATTCATGACCTGCATGCCCCATGTGTTCAAACACCTACACATACAAATGTGCGATAGGTGATATTCTTACATGCACATGTACATATTCCTGTTTGTACCAGACATAGATAACCCCAAACTGTCTACACATTGCATGTACCACTTTTGTAAGACGTGTATTTTTAGTTTGTAACTTTGGGTTACACCAACATTGTGAATAGACAGCTTAAGGTGTGATTGGAACTGGTGTATAACGATAGTTTTCACATTGCAATACTGCAAATGAAATATGTGTACAAACTCATCTTTGTGTAAAGTGTATCCTATTTTTGCAAGTTTAGCAACAGTTTATAGCTTAGAATACCTATAATGAGAAATTACGTGCGCACATTGTGAAAATTCATGTTGTAGGCTTTTATAAGCATGTTTAAGAAATTAATTAAGATAATGTAAAATCATTACTAATGGTCCGATTTGTGCCAATATTAGAATCAAAATACTCATTGCTGATAAAAAAATTCAACTATTTTATTGTCGCGCCCGCTTGCGGAAAGCGCGATGTAGTCGGCACTTTGGCGTACGTACGTGTGTCCGGTTCAAGTTTTTTGGTTAAGTTTTTTGGTTAAAGTTTTTCGTTATACTATATCTCTGCAACTGCTTTACCCATTACCTTGAAACTTCACATGGGTGTTTTATCATCATCTATATTTTCATTCTACCCCCTTCCCGTGCGGCCCCTGTGCCCAATGTCAAGGTCAAATTACTTTGAAGTTTTTGGTTAAAGTTTGTTGGTTAAAGTTTTTCGTTATACTATATCTCTGCAACTGCTTTGCCAATTACCTTGAAACTTCACATGGGTGTTTTATCATCATCTATATTTTCATTCTACCCCCCTCCCGTGCGGCCCCTGTGCCCAATGTCAAGGTCAAATTACTTTGAAGTTTTTGGTTAAAGTTTTTTGGTTAAAGTTTTTCGTTATACTATATCTCTGCAACTGCTTTGCCCATTACCTTGAAACTTTACATGGGTGTTTATCATCATCCATATTTTCATTATACCCCCAGTGCGGCCCCTGTGTCCAATGTCAAGGTCAAATTACTTTGAAGTTTTTGTTTAAAGTTTTTTCATGTACTATATCTATGCACCTACTTTGCCCATTACCTTGAACCTTCACATGCCTGTTTATCATCATCCATATTTCATTCTACCCCCACCCGTGCGGCCCCTGTGCCCAATGTCAAGGTAAAATTACTTTTTGTCGCGCCCGCTTGCGGAAAGCACGATATAGTCGGCACTTTGGCGTACGTACGTACGTGTGTCTGGTTAAAGTTTTTGGTTAAGTTTTTTGATCAAAGTTTTTCGTTATACTATATCTCTCCAACTGCTTTGCCCATTACCTTGAAACTTCACATGGGTGTTTATCATCATCCATATTTTCATTCTACCCGCCACCCGTGCAGCCACTGTGCCCAATGTCGAGGTCAAATTACTTTGAAGTTTTTCGTTAAAGTTTTTCGTTATACTATATCTCTCCAACTGCTTTGCCCATTACCTTGAAACTTAACATGGGTGTTTATCATCATCCATATTTTCATTCTACCCCCCCCCCCCCCACCCGTGCGGCCCCTGTGCCCAATGTCAAGGTCAAATTACTTTGAAGTTGTTGGTTAAAGTTTTTGGTTAAATGTATTTTCATGTACTATATTTATGCACCTACTTTGCCCATTACCTTGAACCTTCACATGCCTGTTTATCATCATCCATATCTTCATTCTACCCCCCACCCGTGCGGCCCCTGTGCCCAATGTCAAATTACTTTGATGATTTTTGTGATTTAATATTCCATACATGCATTTGTAACAACATCCCGCATCATTCTACAGCAAGCCCATGGTGCCCGCTAACCCCAAAGGTCAAGGTCACTGACTTAGACATTTCCGTGTTTGGAAAAGTTAACGCTCAGTTTAATGTTTTACAACTTCTGTTTCCCTTGATGGAATGCTTCGGTATACATCAACACTGTGGTGTAACCATCTCACACAGAGGGAGCCCATGTGACCTTGCCTAGTTTTCATGGTTTATTAACCACATGCATTCCATATTAAGTTTTTGAATTTAGCTCAGTTTCCGAAAAACTACAAGACCTACGACCTCCAAACTTGGTATACATCAACACTGGTGTAACCATCTCGCACAGAGGGAGCCCATGTGACCTTGGCTTAGCTTTCATGGTTCTTTGACCTACTTTTCACATGCATTCAAGTTTTTGCGTTTGGCTATGTTTCTAAAACTCGGGTTAATTCGTTGTAACTTCTGTTTCCCTCAATGGAATTCTTTAATATTCCATACATGCATTTGAAACAACATCTCGCATCATTCTACAGAAAGCCCATATTGTCCGCTAACCCAAAAGGTCAAGGTCACAGGCTTAGAAAATTCCGGGTTTGGAAAACTTAACGCTCGGTTTAATTTATTACAACTTCTGTTTCCCTTGATGGAATGTTTTAATACTTCTTAGGTGTAAACTATAGCAACATCCGGCATGATTCTACAGAAAGCCCATGGTGCCCGCTAACCCCAGGTTCAAGGTCACGGGCTTAGGAAATGCTCAGTTTTGAAAACATAACGCTTGGGTTAATTTATTGTAACTTCTGTTTCCCTTGATGGAATGTTTTAATATGTTCACGGCACCGTGTTTCACGGCACATACGCACTGTGTTGACGGGGTTTATGTATGCTCAGGCCCGTAGCCAGACCTGTTTGAAGGGGGGTCGTTTCGAAGGCCCAATGGGCCTGAGGTATCTAGCGGGGTCTAAAAAAGTGGACCTCGAGGCTGGGCGGGCGGGGGGGGGGGTCGTCCGACCGCTCCGACACCCCCCCCCCCCCCCACTGGCTACGGGCCTGATGCTATTATGAGTAATTTAACAAGGGTGCCTAAACGTATCAGAAATTCAAACAAGAAACTAAAGACTGTTTTAGTCAATTCATTAGGTCACTATTTTTGTTTTAACCCTTAGACCGCTACTCACAACAATTGTCGTCTGCTGTTGCTTTTATATCTTGCCTAAAACATGGTTTGACAGCACTTCAGAATCATTTCCAATGGAAATGATTCTGAAATGCTGTCAAAGCATGTTGTAAATTATAAAGTGTTGTCAACGCATGTTTTGATGATAAAAATGTAAAATAGAAAATAAGCAGCAGACGACACAACAATCAAGATAGCGGTGTAAGGGTTAATTGTGGATCGGTTTATTTATATGTAATCTATTTATAGATTTATGTTCTTCACTTCAACCGGTGGTTATAACACTGCATGCACAGTGCTCCCACATGAACGTACATTCCGTCGGTTATGATCCATCGGTATATGACATTACCGCCGACATTTTCGACTTGAAACATTTTAGCCGATGCTGAGTGCAGCACCAGTGGTCCTGTAACATTGTTTATCTCGTCAACACAGTGCGTATGAAACACGGTGCCGTGAAACATTTTTGATATCCAGTCAATACGACCTAATCACTGCGTATGAATATGTGCGGTGGCTGTGGTTTTGTTTTTGCATTTTAAAGCCATTTGTGGGTGTTGACGGGATAAATAGAATAGTAGGTTAGTACCGTGAATGGGAAAAAATATCTGGTGCGGCACGGAAACGGGATGTGCTCGGCAGAGCCTCGCCCATCCCGTTTCCTGAGCCTTGCCAGATATTTTTCCCATTCACGGCACTAACCTACTATTCTATATTAGATACCATAGAGTCGTGAAACTCACTTATACTGAACACCAACTGTACAGTAACTCAAATACTTAATGCTTGCTCTAAATAATTAGAGATATAATTAATGAATAAGTATTTAGATCTAGATGACCTTGCATGTCGTCTCCCAAGAAGGGGAGAAAGAAAGGAGGTGGATCAGAGGAAACTAGCTCTTATTAGAATAGTCCCCTCCGGTGCTTTAACGTGCCCAGACTCCCCTTCAAATCTGATACACGGGCCCGCCTTTTAAAGTCCCCATCCGAAAGGACTAGTAGAGTAGGAAATACCAAGTATCTCAGAAATACTAACGCACTGGCCGAGAATTGAACCCGGGTCGGCTGCGTGGCAGTCCGACGGTTTTATCACGGTCTGTTGTATGGTACATATACAATTGCAGACAGACATTTATAGTGGCTCGTTAGGGAAGTTTCTTCGTTCCTTCGCCGCAAAGGAACGAATATTAAGGATACTAAACTTCGTTACACCACCCTTCGTCCCGTTGCCGCCTCCCATGTCACGAAGTCGAAGAAACTAAAAAGCTAAACTAAGCACACGCTAATTAGCGCCTCTAGATCGTCGTTTTTTCGCGATCTGAACTTCGTTTTGTCGTTTCTTCAATCCTTCGCGACGTTGTAACGCAGATTAATGGTCTTAAACTTCATTACAACGTCGCGAAAAAGACGAACATTAAGTAATCTTCGTTACAACGTCCTGGAATGAGGAGCGAAGAGAGCGCGTTCCGGTTAGGCATGCGCTTAACTTATTCTGTCGAAAGATAGTCGGAGAGTTTCAGTAAGCAATAATGCGGCCATCTGGTTTTTTTGCGACGTTGTAACGAAGATTAAGAACATTTTAAAATCTTCGTTACAACGTCGCGAAGGAACGAAGAAACGACGAAACGAATTTGGATCGCGAAGGAACGAAGATTTAGAGGCGCTAATTAGCGTGTGCATATTTTTGTTTTTTCGTTTCTTCAACGTCGTGACATGTGAGGCGATGGGACGAAGCGTTCTTTCACGGCGATGTAACGAAGTTTAGTATCCTTAATCTTCGTTCCTTCACGAAATGTCCCTAACGAGCCACCATATACACTGCCAATGCTAATGACGCCTGACTGAATTCATGATTCCATTATAACACATATGCTACATGTATGCATATACATGTATTACGGCCGTTTTCGCAAGAAAGCATATACACGATATGCTATTTTGGTTGAAAGCCAGACGATCGACCAGCCAAAATTCGCACAGAATATGACATCAACGACCTAATTGGGAGACAAAATCGACCCCCACCGCACGTTGTCCGTCACGAGAGCGAACGCGAGCATATGAGTACTCACGCCCCCTTACGCCAGTGAACGGGGTCCACACTGCCTGCCGTGCAGCCAGTATAACTATTCTCATTTCAACGCATTATGACTTGTTTATATATAACCATATTCGCGAAGAAGCCGCCCACTTGGTGTTGGAGTAACTGACCACGTCCGTCCTGGATCTCACATTTCGGTTTCGCAGTGAGATTTGCGATGAACATCGTAAACATGTAGTCAGCTGTTTTGGAATCCTATCCTTCCCTTCACATGCGATATTTCAATGTCCGAAGGGAAGCCGTCTGGGATCCTGCTTCCGCTTTAAGAAATGACAGACAGCGTACACCCTGATCTGAATATACATTCGGTTATATACTGATCTGGGTCTATACTGATTGTAAATCATGTATCATCCATTTATCCATTACTCGTCATGTCATGTCACGTCATTCTGCAACAAACCTGGCTGATGTTCTGGTTTAAGAGTGACAAACAGCGTACACCCCTGATCAGAATTATACATTCGTGTATATGCTGATCTGGGGGATACACTGGTTGTATGTAAATCATGTATCGTTCATTTATCCACTACTCGTCATGTCACGTCATTATTCAATAAACCTGGCTGATGTTCCATTTTAAGAAGTGACAAAATACAGCGTTCACCTGATCGGATTATACATTCGTGTACATGTCTGGTTCTGGGTCTACACTGGTTGTATAGCATGTATCGTTCATTCATACAATACTCGTCATGTCATGTCACGTCGTTCTTCAATATATCTGGCTGATGTTCCGTTTTAAGAGGTGACAAACAGCGAACACCCAGATAAGAATATGCATTCGTGTACATGCTGATCTGGGTCTACACTGGTTGTAATCATGTATCGTTCATTTATTCAATACTCGTCATGTCATGTCACGTCATCTTCAATACACCTGGCTGATGTTACGTTTTAAGAGGAAACAAACAAGCGTACACCCTGAGAAGGGTGTACATTCGTGTATATCCTGGTCTGGGTCTACACTGGTTGTAAATCATGTATCGTTCATTCATACAATACTCGCCATGTCTTTTCACGTCATTTCTTCAATAAACCTGGCTGATATTCCGTTTTAAGAGGAAACAAACAGCGTACACCCTGATAAGAATATACATTTGTGTATATGCTGATCTGGGTCTACACTGGTTGTAAATCATGTATCGCTCACTCTTCCAATACTCGTCATGTCATTTCACGTCATTCTTCAATAAACCTGGCCGATGCTCCGTTTTAAGTGGTGACAAACTGCGTACACCCTGATAAGAATATACATTCGTGTATATGCTGATCTGGGTCTACACTGGTTGTAATCATGTATCGTTCATTTATTCAATACTCGTCATGTCATGTCGCGTCATTCTTCAATAAACCTGGCTGATGTTCCGTTTTAAGAGGTGACAAACAGCGTACACCGTGATAAGAATATACATTCGTGTATATGCTGATCTGGGTCTACACTGGTTGTAAATCATGTATCGCTCACTCTTCCAATACTCGTCATGTCATTTCACGTCATTCTTCAATAAACCTGACCGATGTTCCGTTTTAAGAGGTGACAAGCAGCGTACACCCTGATAAGAATATACATTCGTGTATATGCTGATCTGGGTCTACACTGGTTGTAATCATGTATCGTTCATTTTTTCAATACTCGACATGTCATGTCACGTCATTCTTCAATAAACTTGGCTGATGTTCCGTTTTAAGAGGTGACAAACAGTGTAAACCCTGATAAGAATATACATTCGTGTATATGCTGATCTGGATCTACACTGGTTGTAAATCATGTATCATTCACTCATTCAATACTCGTCATGTCATGTCACGTCATTCTTCTTCAATAAACCTGGCTGATGTTCCGTTTTAAGAGGTAACAAACAGCGTACACCCTGATAAGAATATACATTCGTGTATATGCTGATCTGGGTCTACACTGGTTGTAAATCATGTATCGCTCACTCTTCCAACACTCGTCATGTAGTCACGTCATTCTTCAATAAAGCTGGCTGATGTTCCGTTTTAAGAGGTAACAAACAGCGTACACCCTGATGGATAATATACGTTCGTGTATATGCTGATCTGGGTCTACACTGGTTGTAAATCATGTATCGCTCACTCTTCCAATACTCGTCATGTAGTCACGTCATTCTTCAATAAACCTGGCTGATGTTCCATTTTAAGAGGTAACAAACAGCGTGGACCCTGATAAGAATATACATTTGTGTATATGCTGATCTGGGTCTACACTGGTTGTAAATCATGTATCGCTCACTCTTCCAATACTCGTCATGTAGTCACGTTATTCTTCAATAAACCTGTCCGATGTTCTGTTTTAAGAGGTAACAAACAGCGTACACCCTGATAAGAATATACATTCGTGTATATGCTGATCTGGGTCTACACTGGTTGTAAATCATGTATCGTTCATTTATTCAATACTCGTCATGTCATGTCACGTCATTCTTCAATAAACCTGGCTGATGTTCCGTTTTAACAGGTAACAAACAGCGTACACCCTGATAGGAATATACATTCGTGTATATGCTGATCTGGGTCTACACTGGTTGTAAATCATGTATTGTTCATATTTATCCACTACTCGTCATGTCACGTCATTCTTCAAAAAACCTGGCTGATGTTCCGTTCTGGGAAGTAACAAACAGCGTACACCCTGATCGGATTATACATTCGTGTACATGCTGGTCTGGGTCTACACTAGTTATACACCATGTATGGTTCATTTATCCACTACTCGTTCTGTCGTTATGTCATGTCACGTTTTTCTCCAATAAACCTGTATGTTGTTCCGTTTAAAGAAGTAACAAACGGCGTATATCCTGATTAGAATATACATTCGTGTATATCCTGATCTTGGTATACACGGGTTGTAAATCTTGTGTTCATTGCACACTACTTGTACTGTCACGTCACGTCATACTTTGATAAAACAAGACTGATATTTTGTTTTAAGAAGTAACAATAGTGTATACCCTGATCAGATCATGCATTCTACTTTGATATAAATTATTTGTAGTCGACGAATGGTTCATACATTCACTAGATGCTGTCATGCCACGTCATACTTTAATAAACTAGACTGGTGTTCTGTATTGAGAACTAACACACAGAGTGTGCCCAGATCTTATTCCCATCTGTGGCTAAGCTTGCTGGTGGGCCCATACTGGTTTGTGAAGCATGTACCGGGCCGTTTTTCCCCACTACTTGTCATGCATGTAGGGTCATTTTCCCCACTATTTGCATTGCCGCATCTGATCTGCACGGGATGTCCACTATGTAATGGTCACTCATGTAATTTGTTGTTTACCTGTCACTTGATAGTTTCGAGATGAACGTGAGTGAATTTTGTTCCCATACTGTGATACAATTGTGCTAAATCAAATGAAATGTATCGTTTTTACTCAGTGACACATGTGAGCGTTTTTTACGCCTGTATTATTATAGCAATACAGAAAGCATTATGCATTATACTTCTGAATTAATGCATGAGCGACCAGGGTGGCCTCTGGTCTGCTCGACACATGATCTGATCGGGGTCTAGTCTAATCTGGTCGTTAACTGACTATTATATTCAACACGGATTACTTAGCAGTTATATTGGAGATGAGAGTGGCTCATTGAACTATCCATCCCGCCACATAAACATAATCACACGTTAGCAAAATGTATGTTACATGTGCGCTTTCATATCAGCTTGTTGTTGTTCTACTAGTCTCTGTGTTTTCTTACTCGCTTTGTCTTCTGTCTATCAGTCAAACCTCTTTGCGTCTGAATGTCACTATTATATGTGCATGCACTATATTGGGGGACTTGAGAATATACATATTATCCGGTGCGGTTGGATGAGGTTGGCAATGTGGACACCTATGGCGGCCATCCACCTAGCTGATGTAACTAAAAAGCCGAATGGGTAATGATATAACTTCCTGGAGGGCTGCCATAGGTAATTTTAATTGTAGGAAACGTCCGATATGCATTGCGTCTACAATATATGTAAATATTTTCAATATATTATTGAATGTTTTAACGGATATAGGTAATTGTTTGACTAAACTAGCTAATTGTAGATGCCCCAGATTATTACTCAATCTAAATATGTGTCTAACAATAGTATCTTTTATTTTGCTACTGATATCTGGTGATGTAGAAAGAAACCCAGGGCCTGAACATGAGAGTGGATGTTTTTCAATTTTACATTTAAATATAAGAAGTATCCGTAATAAGTGAGTTATATCGAGGACACTTTCACAGATTTTGATATTCTATGTTTTACAGAAACTCACTTAACGGGCGCTATAGAACCAGCAGTTTTACAACTTAATGGGTATAGCCTAACATTCCGAAAGGACAAGTCGCCACATTCTGGGGGAATATTAGTATATGTTGCAGACCATTTGTTAGCAAATAGAATGCAGAATTTAGTAATATTTTGGGATGAAACTGTCTGGATTCAGGTTAAAACAAGCCGCTAAGACATTTTTGATTGGCACGATTTACCGCCCCCCGTCATCCAATATAGAATTTGGGAACTGTTCAATCGCAATATAGAATTGGTATGTGTATAACAAATAATATCATTATTGTTGGCGATCTAAATGAAGATCAATTAAATGTACATAACCACAAATTAAAAGATGTTATGATTATGAATTCATTGAAAAACATAATTACATCCGCAACGCGTGAAACAGCCACTACTTCAACCTTGTTAGATCCAATTATTGTTAACCAAGAACAGAACATTCTCAAAAGCGATGTGTTGGCTGTTTTGCCAGACATAAGCGATCATAAGGCTACATGTGTCATTATACCTGCTGATAGTTCACACAATACTTCATACAAACGAACTGTATGGAACTATAAAAGAGCAGACTTTGTTAAACTTAACGAACTCATGCTTAACACTGATTGGACAAATTTAAATAATGGCAGTGTAGATGATGCATCTAATATATTTACATCTAAATTCATTGAGCTAGCTAAGCGATGCATTCCATGCAGTCAAGTCACAGTACGGCTAACGATAAACCATGGTATGATTCCGATATTCGTAAAATAAGCAAATTAAGAGACAAATTACGTAAGAAAGCAATACAATTTGGAAGGTGGACGACTGGAATAAATACAAAACAACTCGGAACAAAGTTAATAATATGAAAAAAAACATGCAAGAGAAGCATTTTACAATGACATAGAGTTTAATTTAACAGAATCATTTTCAAATAACAAAAGATACTTCTGGAAGCTAGTTCGACATTTTGTGAAAGATAGCAATCAAGTGGAACTATTCCACCATTAAAAACGACTGACGGTAATAGTGAAATTGTCTGTTTTTTCTGATGTTGAAAAAGCTAATTGTCTAAACAACTTCTTCGTTTCAATATCAACGGTTGACGATAGCAACTCTACTTTACCGCCGCGCCGCTTGAATTAAAACTAACCAAGTTCTTGATATGATTAATATAAACGAATCTGAGGTCAGAGATACTATAAAGATTTTACAAACTAATAAAGCTTGTGGACACGATTTAGTTAGTCATAGAATGCTAAAAGGAACTATTACATCTGTCTCAAAACCTCTAGCGATCTTCTTCAATAGATCTGTCAATGAATGTCAGTTTCCGATGGCGTGGAAATTGGCAAATAATCCTTTAATTCCTTTATTTAAAAAAGGGTGTCCGCAGACGCCTTCAAATTATTGACCTATATCGTTATTAAGCTGTCTAGGTAAGGTAATGGAGAGAATAATGTTTAAACATATATATAATCACTTGCACTCACAGAATTTGATTTACAATAGACAATCTGGTTTTATACCAGGCCATTCTACGGTATACCAACTTATAGACATTCACCATCAAATATGTCAGGCATTTGATGAAAGGCAATCTACATGTATAGTATTTTGTGATATTTCTAAGGCTTTCGATAGAGTATGGCATAGGGGATTACTATTTAAGTTACGGCAAAATGGATTAAATGGTTGTATCTTACACTGGATCGAAAACTACTTGTCGGATAGGAAACAGTCTGTATCAATACGGTCCACAACCTCAGATACCAAGTTAATAACTGCTGGCGTACCGCAAGGCTCGGTGCTCGGTCCTTTACTATTTCTAATATATTGTCAACGATATAACTGACCATCTACTAAGTATTGTTCGATTTATTTGCTGACGACAGTTCTCTATCATTTTCCACAACAAATACTGATGACATAGAAGGCATAATAAATTATGACCTGCTAACTATTGCTGACTGGGCTAAACAATGGTTGGTCAGTTTCAATCCTAACAAGACTGAAGCGATGCTTTTAACCATAAGACTACTCGATCGACCTGTAAACCTAATCTTTCAAAACACGCCTATAACCTTTGTCGACGACCATAAACATCTCGGTTTAACGCTGAGCAATAACGGAAATGGCATACACATATAAAAATATAATTAATTCGACTGCGAGAGTGTTGGGAATAATGCGAAACCTAAAATTTAAGATAAGCAGACAGTCTTTAAAACCAAATAAATATATATCTTATATGAGACCTATACTCGAATATGCTTCGTCGGTCTGGGATGGATGTACAGAATATGAAAAAGATTCATTGGAAAAAATTCAGAATGAAGCTGCGAAAATAGTAACCGGTTTAACACGGTCAGTGTCACTTGATAATTTAAGGAAAGAAGTTTGGATGACAACTTTTATCTGTTCGACGTAGTATTCAAAGCTTTCGATCATGTACAAAGCAACCAACAATCAAGTACCTAGTTATATCTCCAACCTGATTCCTCCCACTGTTAATAACGTATCTCGTTATAACCTTAGAAACCAATTTGATATAAATGTCCCGACTACTCGACTGGAAGTATACAAACAATCATTTATACCATCTGTGGTACAACTTTGGAATGAAACTGATCCTTCAATGAGAAATGTAGATAGTCTTAGACACTTTAAAACAGCATGCGCCAAACAATTATACACTCAATATGAAATACCCACCATATTACTTAGTGGGAGACAGGTTTTCGTCAGTTATGCATGCAAGACTTCGTAATAAATGTAGCAGTCTCAATTCCGATCTTTGCAATAACCATATCAGAGAAACTCCCTACTGCGAGTGTAGCGAAATTGTAGAAGACGCTGAACATTACTTCTTTGAATGCAACAAATATCATGCACAGCGTCTCATTCTACGCCAGTCACTGCAACGATTTCATAACCTGAACGCGCACATGCTTTTGAACGGCATACCTGAACAAAACAATGAAAACAATATTATTATCTTCAATTCTGTACAAAATTATATTAAAACTACAAAACGATTTGAGTAACTTCGTAGATAGATGTATGTAACGTAATCCATATCAGATGTATTCCATTCGATTTGCCAATATCATCCACAACCACCGGTTATTAATGATCACTGAAATTTATTGCAACTAGCACTAATACATTGATGGATTTGCTCATGTAGTATATGTTCTTGGCGACAAAAACAACTTTTATTCTTTCTCCAAATCTCATATCTCATTATCCACCTCTTCTCTACCTTTCTGTCCGTTTTCTTTCCATACATTATGTAAACATATATTTATCGCTTGATTATTGGTTTGTATCCGTGTTTATATGCCTGTATACATGTATTCATGTATCGCCATTGCTGTTGAATTATTGTACTTTGTAACACTTAGGTGAGGGCTGTAACTAATGTTGAGAGAACTTGTAGCCCGAGCCTATTGTATTTATATGCAATAAACTATGTTTAAACTAATATAAATATTCAGATAGCTTTGGAAACGTGGAGTACCAGAGAAAACGTCTAAGTGAGGAAATTAGCAGTGAACTGCCCATAAAATATTCACAGAAATGTTGATCCAACACTTGCGAACATCTCATCAAGAGCCAACAGTGTACGGCAGTGATAGTGTATTGTACGAAGCCCCACAGGGGACGTAGATTTTTTTTTATTAATTCGTTCCCACGAAATAACAATTCGTTCCCTCAATTTAATAATTCGTTCCCATATTCCGTGTTAATTCGTGGGAACGAATTGTTATATCGTGGGAACGAATTGCTAATTCGAGGGAACGAATTGTTAAATTGAGGGAACTAATTGTCATTTCGTGTTAATCGAGGGTACGAATTGTCATATCGTGGGAACGAATTGTTAATTCGAGATAACGAATTGTTAAATTGAGGGAACGAATTGTTATTTCGTGGGAACGAATTTATAAAAAAAAAATTAAAAAAATTCTGCGCCCCCTGCGGGTCTCCGTAGTTATGCGAGAGGTTATTGATATTCATGATCACGTGGTTACAACAACAACAACGTCGCCCACTCCAAAGTAAGTATTATTTGATATTTTCCTTAATATGCAACGGATTTTGATGAAATATGGCGCAGCAAACGCGTTATCATGAGCTGCATTTTGGTGGTCTAGGGAGTTTGGCACAGACTTATGTCGTTTTTGCGAATCGATTTCGTTTCCGTCGGAGACACGGAAATCGATTCTTCGCAAAAACGACAGAAGTTTGGGCGAAAATAAAGAGACCACCAAATGCAGCTTAACAAGACACGTTTTGATGCGCCATATTACATCAAAGTCCGTTACGTAATAAGGACACTATAAAATAATACGTACTTTGAATCGGTACTTGTTGTTGTTGTTAGTACCACGTGATCATACATCTTGATATTGTCAAAATTATTTTTGCAATCGATGCATTATAGACGTATAAGTTAACGTTCCTGCTAAATGTCAAGCAGAAATACAAATCAATACAAAATATATGAGACTCGTCCCGAAACTTTACGATCACCCCTCGTATTGTTCAATTCTAAATAAATCAGTATTTTCTCATTAATGGAATAGTCCAAAATATCGCATGGAAAATCCAATTTTGGATTTTTAGGGGTGACTGCGTTAATATGTTGCCTGCCGACGTGACGGTCATTACTTTCACGTCATCTACATCCGGGTCGTCGTGGGCCACGTAATCTGCCGAATACCGACAGGAATCCAACGCCGACAGAATTTGAATTCCTTCTGTAGTTTTGCTAAGCTGATATTTTACATAATCACCGATGTCGCCACGGAAACACGCATGCGCCATCGCCTCTAAGTAGACTGGACGACACTCGGCCAAACAATGACTGTGAAATGGTCGACAGGACTTTAGAACCCGTCCAAATAATAACTTCCGGTCCTGATTATTTGGATCTAGGAAATCTTTCATGACGCAGCCGTCAATGTTATAGTGTGTTGCAGTGTAGACCTTACATAGTGGAACTGACTTCCATTCCGAACACCCTCCCTCGTACAGTGGCAAGTTTTCTAGCGGGTAAAATCTGAGGAAAGCAAAACACATTTCATCGGAGATTCCCTGACCGAAGAAGACGGTGTTGTTCTGGCCACGTGAGTCGTAAGTGCACGTGGTTTTGATGTAATCGCCTGGTTGTAGTTCAACGGGGGCATCAAACCTGAAAATAAGTTGAATAGAAGACAGTTACGAGATTCATGATCATTGCGGATCATAGGTACCAGAAAGTTGTCGTGATTGCAATTGTGTTAAGCTACGGAGCCCCACACGGGGCTTTGAATTTTTTATTAATTCGTTCCCACGAAATAACCATTCGTTTCCTCAATTTAAACAATTCGTTCCCACGAAATAACAATTCGTTCCCACGGGAACGAATTGTTAATTCGTGGAAACGAATTGTTATATCGGGGGATCGAATTGTTAATTAGAGGGAACTAATTGTTAAATTGAGTGAACGATTGTTATTTCGTTGGAACGAATTAATAAAAACAAATCCATGTCCCCTGCGGGGCCCCGTGTTATGCCACCACCCTCTGGTCATTTGAGTCGAAAATATTGCAAGAGTTTCTTTAACCCACTTCAGCCTAAGGTCTCAATCATTTTAGTTAAAAAAACTCAATAATTTGTTTATTACTCCATATAGGTATATATTGTTACCACTCATTTGAACCGTCTCGTCGAGACGGTTCAAATGAGTGGTAACAACATATACATCGGAAATGAAATAAAGAAAATAGGGAATGTGTTCCTCAAAAGTTTCATACTACTATAAGTGTATCCCGTCGCTAATGGGTTAATATTCGCACACTTCAGAAATCTATTATTGACCTTTACCTATTTTACGTCAAAATGTTAGTAACAGCTTCTTTCTTTTATGATCCAGTACGCCAGTGGTGAGGGGTGAGGGGAGGGCGGGGTGTGGTGTGGTGGGGAATACACAATCTCTAATTTTCAGTGTGCCCCAATTTGTGCGGTTTCATCATGATTGTTTCATTTCTGTTTCTGTCTGCCAATATATGAAATCGTATTATGGAATCCATTTAACAATTGCAGCAGTTTTTTTCTAAACAACATGTTATTCATAAGTGTAACATTGCAAGTACACATGTAAATGACGGCGAAAGATGGCGAAATTGTTATAGCAAATGCGGAAGTATAACCAGCTGTAGTCATTTACGGAAGGTAAAGTACATGTAACTGTAAATAGTTTTCATGAGTTGTTGCACATGTCCATGGATACAAAAGTACATGGCGCGTCTCGTGTTATGAATGTTAAGTGCTGTAAACTAACCATTTTAATCACTATCAAACGGGGGCGGATCCATCATTTGGGGATTTGGGGAAGGGCGGTGGGGGGGGGGCGTTGTCTAGTTGTGAATGTAACTCTTGCAATCTACTCCCGTACCGTCCGTAGCTAGCTGTTTTTTACGGCATTTAAATTCAACCCCAACTGGTGGTAAACTGTGATCTATGTAAATTCCGTGGCTGAACGGGGGTGGGGGTTGCAACCCCGGACCCCCCCCCCCCCCCACCGCCTTCCAGATCCGACCCTGTCAAAGGAAGTGCAATGTATCCTTATAGCCGTACCAGTTCCAAATTTATAAATGTAACCGGTTGGTAAATTTACATGTTGTTTTACAATGTTTCAACATGACACTCATACACTCTACATAGTTGGGCATTACTTTATATATTACACAACCGCCTGCGTTAATCTTTCCCAGTTGTCAGCGTTTTTAACATCTCAATTCACAATCAAGCTGTTTGCAATTGATTGATTGCGCGTAATCTGTAGCACAGCTGAGTCTCACCCAATCTAGCTTCTTGATTTGAAGCACACTATTCAAGTATATGTATTTTTGAAATAACACAGATATGGCAACTATTTGCAAGATTAGCGTCGGTGAGTGTGTACAGTCGAACCTCCTCGAACGGTCACCTCTCTACAACAATACCCTCTCTATAACAGCCGCTATTTTATATCCCAAATGGATTATATCCTCCGTATCTAACCCTTGGACTGCTGAGCACGAACATTGTCATCTGATGTTGCTTTGCCTTCTTTCTCAATAAAAACATGTTTTGACAGCATTTTAGATTTTTAAATTGATTGGAAATGATTCTAAAATGTTGCCAAAGCATGTTTTTGATGAGAATTATCGAAGCATTAACCTCCCTATAACAGCCACCTCTCTACAACAGCCAGTTTTGCGTCTTCCCATGGGTGGCTGTTGTAGAGAGGTTGTACTGTACAATGTGTTAACATGATAGTGTCGTCAAAACGACATACTTGAGCATTACTTTATATAGTATGTGTCTGTGACTGGAGAAATGGGACTTACTGGTTTTGCGACCAGTGTAGATCCAGATCAGCCTGTGCATCCGCACAGTCTGATCTGGATCTGCACTATTCGCAATTCCATCAATGAAACACGCGTCATGTTTGTAACAGACAGTATAGAGCATTATCAGGCTACACGGGTGTTATACTTGATACGGAGCTACACTGGTCATAAGTGCCATACTACATGTACCTATTTCGTTTCAGCCACATATCTTACTTGAAAAACGTAGGTTTGTTGTAATTATAGTCGGGCTGGTTTGACAATGGAATAACCTGCTCTGTCGTGTTGGAACGCCTGTGGATTTCCACCGACTGGGCAACTCCTGGAAAAAAACAGGGAAACTACTGTCTGATTCATACGGAAGCCCATTAGGGCCACTTCACTTTTTGTTTTATCTTTTCTTGAATTTTCGAGATCTTTTCTTGAATTTTCAAGATACTTTCTTGAATTTTCAAGTTCTTTTCTTGAATTTTCAAGATCTTTTCTAGATCTTTTCTTGAAAAATTTCAAAGAAAAAAACTTGAAAAATTCAAGATTTCAAGACGTTTTCTTGAATGTTCAAGTTCTTTTCTTAAATTTTCAAGATCTTTTCGAGAAGAACTTGAAAATTCAAGAAAACATCTTGAATAAATGGAAATTAAAATTGGCTATTAAAAACATCAAATAATATTTAAATGTAAGTACATGTACTCTTTGATCCACAACAAAACAGTCATCCTCCCCAATTATTGTATGGCCTCGGTCTCGATAGAGCCGGAGGCATATATTGTTTGCACTGTATATCCGTGTGTCCGTGTGTTCGGCGCATTAAGAAGTTCGCCGGAGTTTCCCAATTATGCCATAACTTCTATATACCTTGAAGGATTACTTAAATATTTCAACACAGCATACATGTGGACAAATGCCACATATCCATACTGTCCTTAATATGCCCTTGACCTTTTGATCTTGACAACTGTGACCATTTTTCACATTAAGAAGTTCGCTGGAGTTTCTCATTTCTGTCATAACGTCGATATTCCTTGAAAGATTACTTACATATTTCAACACCGCATACTTGTGAACAAATTCCACACATCCATGTTGCCCTTAATATGACCATGACATTTTGACCTTCACAACTTTGAACATTTTCACACATTACGAAGTTCTCGGGAGTTCCTCAGTTCTGTAATAACTTCTATATTCCGTGAAGGATCGGTATAATATTTCAATACATCATACATGTGCACAAATGCCACACATCCATGCTGTCCTTAATATGACATTGACCTTTTGACATTCACAACTTTGAACTTTTTCACACATTCGTTTTTTTTATCTGAGTTTACATACGACTTGTACATACATGTCACGCTGCCCTTGATAGACCTTCACCATTTGACCTTCACAACTGTGGATAGTTATCACTTTTGGTTAATTAATTTTGCCACATTTTTTTGTTATTTGATGAAATTCCACGAAAGACTGTTTTATTGATCTTCTGGTGTTTTATCCGTCTTATTACAATTATATGTGGCTTGATTCTTGCTGGCTGATGACATCATTTCTATGTATGTGGCTTGATGCTTTATTCATTCGTACTGTTTCAATGCGTTTGTGTTGATTACATTCTAAGTAGCTTGATGCTTCATTGGTAGTGACATCCGGAGTTCCAGTATTGATTATTGCATCGCCGTTTTGCTATGCGCTTTGTTAGCTCGCTAAGCCACGCCCCTTGACAACAATAATTGCAACAGTAATTTGGGAACAACCATTATGAAACCAGATATTGTTTACATTATTTGGCCACGGAAACCCTGTTTACATCTCGTGACCAACAGGCTCAGTGTTTTCTTTTAAATGCTTCAAATATGCTGAAACTGGTGTCAATTTCTCTAACCTTAAACCTAGAGTGCTACATGCCAGGTTATACTATAGGGAGACATGTTTTTCTTTATTCTTTCAATCTGACATTTTTGTCTGGCAAAATGAACATTGATTTACCATTACCAGACGTACTAATTGACATCATTATACTTTTTATATCAAACGCGAAATGCCAGTTTGATATCAGGGGCGATAATCGTGTTTCTTTAAAATGATGACGGAAGCAACTATTTATTCCATTTATTTATTTTTTGATGTGCAATATCATACTTTATGACATACAAATATTTATTCAGCTATTTAGTTGATATAAATAATTTAAAAATACTGCATCATTTGCATATGGAACTAGCTTGATACCACCGCGAGTCTCTATATATGAGTACATTAAAGATTAATGCATAATTATATCTGTGTAGCTGATGTTTAAAAGTGGTGGACTAGTTGCAATTATACACTTATTTAATTTCCATAAAGAAAAAGTTGTACCTACTAGATGGGACACCAGCTTCAACAATAATTAAATCTATATTTTAATTAGTCAGGCTCCAGAGCAGAATAAGTGCAGGTTATAGGAAAATAGGTCCCACAACATCAATAAGAACAATTAAAGTAGTAGATGAATAGCAAACTGTGTGGTAACGGGTTCGTGTTTTAGGGCCACCTTAGTCTGGTCCCGGAAGGTTATTGGTTTGCATCGGTAACGGGCCAGTTTGACAGTCAACCTGTGTAAGTAACTTACTATAACAAGAGTTGTCAGAAGACAACGAAGCTCGCCTATTGGCAGCCTTCACGCAAACTTGGCACAGTTGTGTAAAGATGTTATAAGACATTTACCCCAATGTTAAGTTTATGAATGTGCTAAGTTTGTGACCTTAACCTTGGGGTAAGGGTTGGGTGGTGTGTTATGGATTTGCTACAGCATGATAGAGGGTCATCTGAGAAATGCATGTATGAAATATCAAGGTGTTCCATGAAAGGAAACAGAAGTTATAAGACATTTACCCCAACGTTAAGTTTATGAATGTGCTAAGTTTGTGACCTTGACCTTGGGGTAAGGGTTGGGTAGTGGGTCATGGATTTGCTACAGCATGATAGAGGGTCATCTGAGATAAATGCATGTATGACATAACAAGGTGTTCCATGAAAGGAAACAGAAGTTATAAGACATTTCCCCCAACGTTAAGTTTGTGGACACCGACGCCGACGAGACGCCGAAGCCAACGCCGACGACGCCGGGGATATGCCATAAGCTCTTCTGCACTTCGTGCAGGCGAGCTAAAAATGTGATTGTTTTCAATTACGTACATATGTAATTGAATACATGTATGTATAAAACACATTAGTAAGTCAAACACCATACATACGTATGCACTTTAGTTAATATAGGTTAGAGAATAATAAATGGTGCGAAATCGTCAAGGAGGTAATAGTAGTCCAGTATGAACAAAATCGTGCAGGTGTTTTGAGGTCACTAACACAGTTTGATTGCAAATCTTGATCCATTACTACCCAGTTTCACTTGAAGTACATGTGGGGATGTTGGTTATGTGATGTAAACAGAGTTTCCGTGGCCAATAAAAATGTAAACAATATTGGGGGACATGACGAGGTTGGATTTTTTTTCTTAGGAGTAAGTGAACCTATTGTTTAATTCATGCAGAACCAGTACTGACCGGTTGCAAGTCATGTACAAGTAGGTCCCACAACATCCATACGAATAGTGAAAGTAGGAGAGACTGGCCTTATTGGATGGGATTCGGTTAAAGTATATATTAAAACTATTTGGTGTCTTCTAACCTATACTGTGATAATTTGTGGGTGAAATCGGCATTGGAGGTGTGACTTGAACAACCAATCAGATTTCGGACTATAATTTATTAGCGCGGGAGAATTACTTGAGCGGACAGCAGTGCCATCTGACGTCACAATGACGCACTACTAACCCATATATTGCTTGCATCATTCTGCTTGTAGCTTGATGCTTTCTGCTTGCGGCTTTCCGCTTTCGGACTATGGCTTGATGCTTACTGCCTGCGGCTTTGTCCTTACTGCTTTCGGCCTTATTCAAAGTGCTAAGTGCTTTTTTCTTACTTTCTATTGAAATGCTTAGTGCAATAAAACAGGGACACGAATAAGAACGTATCAATAATTGTAATGTAAATAAGACGAATGAACAAAGCAATCAGCAGAATGGACATGTAAGAAAGACAAATACAATTACAAGCAGATTTCAAATGTAATAAATACAAATGACGAATGAAATAACATGAATATAAGTTGTATGTCATCAACACGCAAGCATCAAGTCACATAGAATTATGGCGGATATTACCTTCCATATGCATGTGGTGGATAATCTCGACGACACGTACGGGCCTTTTGATTCGGTGTGCCGAGCAGTCGGGGACACAGCCACCGGAAAATGAGACGTTCGTTTCACCTGAAAGTACAATGTGTGTTGTTTGTTTCAACAGAATCAAATTACTGGCGATATTAACCCATTGAAGTATAGAGATACAATAACTTTTGTTGAAACAAAATCTGATTTTCTAGCTTATTTCTCAATAAAAGTCTATGTTGTTACCACTCATTTGAACCGTCTCGCAGAGACGGTTCAAATGAGTGGTGACAACGTATACTGTCGAGAAGAAATGAGGAAAATAGTGATGTTTTAGAAAATGTCATACTACTTCGTAATTAATGGTATCCAGTCTGCAATGGGTTAAGAAATGTGTCGGTTAAACGTCAACGATAGTTATAGTGCAGTAAATCTACGAGATATTGAGGGCATACCCACCAATAATTGCAACATTTTGTCTTTCTTCACTAAGTAGTTCAGAAGTGATGCTAGATTAACATATCAAAAGTCTATTATCGTCACAGGTAAATAGTATACAGGTTATGATTAACATGGACGCATTGATACATGATTTAACTGAAAAGTAGTGCAATATAAAAGTCCGCCTATTTAGTTGGCATGTCAGGGAC